>CM042020.1:86565000-87165000 GCA_023525975.1 Smallanthus sonchifolius
TGCGCCTTCTTTGATTAATTAAAATAAACTACTTTCAGATTCGGGAAACATAATCATGCCATAACTATGCACGAATTTGTGTTTCTTTTATGTGGTCCTAAAAATAAAATATGTATAGTTCATATCAATATCAAGTTTTTCGCTATATCACTATCAAGTTCTTGACATTGTTTTGATACTATCAAGTTTTTGGCACCGTTTATATTTGTGTTTAATGAAGCAATCTTGTTTCTTAGCACTAACTTTTTCAATTGGTAATTGTGTAAGACATGGCGGAATCCTCATGGCAAGCGGGAAGAAAAAGAAGAAGCACCGTTCTGCTTCTAGATCGAGTTAATCTTCTGCACCACCAAAGGATGCACCACCTACTCCACCATCACCACCTCCACCTTACCATCCTCAACCACTACCCGAATTCCATCCCAATTTGCATCCATTGCTCATCTTTGACCATGAAGATGACATTGAGCAACATGCTTTAAGACCTTATTAAGTCTCATGCAACAAGACTTTAGGACACACAAGACAATTTGCTATTCTACATTAGAGGGTATTGGTCTTCTGGAAGATGCTCTGCCACTAATCACCCGACCATGGGTCAAGTTCTTTGAAATCAAACAACCTACCTATTATAAAATGACTCTAGATTTTCACGCATCCTTCGAGTTGGATAGGCCCGTGTTAAGCAAGTCAAAACATGACTGTGTGCGATTTCAGATGGCTAGGCAATGGTATGAAATGACCTTGGCCGAGTTTGGATTTAGGATGGGATTATACAGACATCGAGAGATTCGTCTACCAATATTAACAGATAGCATCGAGAAGGGGAGGCACAACAGGTGTGGGCAAGGATTGGTTCAGGTTAATACGACCCGCATAAGCAAAAGAGCACGAAGATTCGCCATCCCTTACACTGATATCTACACCGACTGATCGTCCACACCATTAGTGGGCGAAAGGATAGTACCGGGGTTGTAACCGTTAGAGACCTGTTCCACTTACACTGCCTCATTGATCAAGTTCCCTGTAATTTGGCTTATAGTCTTGCCAAATTCTTCACTCGTTCTTACGGGTATTCTTCAAGCAGTCAAATCTTCGGGAGTCCTTACATCACCCAAATGGCAGCATACCTAGGAGTTTTACTCCTGTTCATCTTGGAATGTTTACCAACATGGTTCTAACGATGGAAGAAGTAGATAGGCAGATGTTAATCAACATGAGGATGCTGTCGAGAGTTCAAGGGGAATATAGACTGGTTGACCACAGGGGACACCTTTGGCAGGGAGCGGTCATACCATCAGATTTGGAAGAAGAACCAACACTAAGGCTGCATCGGCAGAAACATGAGGAGCCAGGTATGTATTATTCCACTACTGACCCTTCCATGTTCGACCTCATGATCTGTATGGGTCAACATGGGAATACAATGGAAGGCATACGACAGGACTTCCATGATCACACACATGACCCGTATGCCCACCAGCAGTATCAGCATCCTCCAAGTCCTCATCAGCACTGGCCCGTCCGCCATTCCAGTAGCAGCTCTCTCCTTCTCACCCCGGATGTTTGTGGTTCTTTTTAAAATTTGTGGTTCTTTTTAAAATTTGTGGTTCTTAACTCTTGACAATGGTTTGTTTTGTTTGTTGAATAAGACACAACATCATTTTTACCGGTTACATGGGGTAACCGTTGACTTGGTGGCACCACCACCACCCTATTCGGCCGCTGTTAATTGGCGAATATTAGTTTAATTTTCTTTTCAGTACTTACTTTATGTGTTGAGCATTGCATGGCACACAGGTTGGAATTTAATATGATGGATCACGTTTTTCGCAGCTGCGGAAATCAACCATACGCAAGATAATGACATATCATCAAGGGAGTATTAGTTTCCTTTCACCCTTATTTTACCCATGACATTTACTGCATATCATATTTTCATACAATGAGAACATTGTCAAAATTTAAGCGTGGGGTGGAAACTTACCAAAACTTTGGCTACCTAATTTTGTCCCGAATATTACAATTGCATGATCAACAACTACCCAATCAATTGAATCAAATATATATATATATATATATAAGTAATAAAAACATTTTAATAATCTAAAGGCAAGCGTCTTAAAAATCATTTGGCATAATTGGAATAATAAATACAACAATTTGGAATACCGTTGAAGTGAATTAAGGAAACAAATAGGGAAGATTAGGGAGCACAACAAAAAGAAAGAAATACGTTCATGCACATTTTACTTTATTACCCTTTACCTTCCGTTTCATGTGAGAATTTGAGCCTATCCGATCATTATCACAAACACATCAAGTTTTTGACACCGTTGATTATTATATATTTCACATGCTCATTTTGTTTGATAAAGTGTTTCCTAATTATTCCTTTGCATGTTAGAACTCGTGTAAAATATACATTTCAAAAACCATGGACTAAAAGAATGCATAAAAATGATTGAGGTATTAGGATTAACCCATTTTCTTCAGCCTTTTCCTTTTCTTTTACCTACCCTAAACATTACCCCCTAGTTAGCCCCTTTGAGCCTAAACCTTTTTCATTTCTAAACCCACGTTTCACACCCGTAAACCCAAAAAATTAGCCTTTTATCTTTTTAACCCTTTTCGTTGAAAATCGACTTGCCCTTGATTTAAGGAATAATTGTCCGCCACTAGTCATTAATTCATATTATGTTTGAAGAATGAAACTCGTTCATTTTCACACACAAAAGGAGAGAGAGAGAGAGAGAGAGGGAGAGAGAAAGATAGCACAAAAAGAAGAAGGGGCAACAACAAGAAAATTCATAACCGCCCAAGATATTGAAGAAATCTTATAAAAAGAGAATCAAACCTACTCGAAAAATTGGAGTATGCAAAGCTGATCAAAGTGGATGTATTATGAGGAAACAGCCAATCGATTCACGGGAAATTGATAGTAATGTATATTTCAAAGACAAGAAGAAGTTGACATTCTTAAAGAGGGGATTTGGTCTTGACGATCTGAACTTAAAAGATTCCTTAGATTAGTCACAATGTCTAATCTAAGTTTAATAAGAAATTATTTATCTTTTAATCATAAAGCCAAGTCAGATTTTAAACATTTAGCCACTATTCCCGAATACTTCCTACCTTAACCCTAAGCCAATCACTACAACCCTTTATAAAGCCCTCTTGATTTATGCACATATTTTATGTCAGTTGGTGAAAATCTGATTTCTATACAAGCCTATGATTATGCAAGCATTAATTATAGCACTAAGTGTTCTTCTTGACATACCTTATCCATATATTTAACCCGAGTGTTGAGTGAACATTTGTGAGATTGTAATTTGGTGCATAATCATAGTTCCACCAAGTATGTTGGGCTTGCTACGTATAAACACTAAATCATTGTTTTTAAGAAGGCCATTTGGGACAACAACTTTGGATTAAAATTAATCAATACTTCACTTCTATGGGTATAATCATGCATGAGTTTGCTTGAGGACAAGCAAAGTTTAAGTATGGGGTGTTATGATATATCCTAAATTATACATATTTTGCATGCATAATTATCCCCATAATCATAACAATTATTAACAAAATGATGGGAATTGATACTTAATCCATTCATTTGTGTTATAATAGGATAAATGACCTTGGTATGCAAAAACATGAAGAAATCACTCAAAATCAAGGAGAAATCAGTATTTGGAAGTCAATTGAACGAACCTGGACCAAGGAAGTCAAAGCATGAAGTCAAAAGACAGCAGAAAGTAGCAGAGGCCCAATGTGCGGCCGTGCAAAGGGTCAAAACTACCCATGTACTCCCCAGATCTGCCCGATTCCTTCACGTGCAAGAAAAGGGTACCTTGCATGCCCGTACAATCCAATGCACGGTCGTGCATTGCCCAAATCTCCTTATATAAATAGCAAGCTCATTACAAGCATTTAGGTGTCCATTACCAAGGGTTGTGTGTCGGCCCTAGTGCTTTGCTAGAGCCGGAACTCTCTCGGTTTTGGTCTGTTTTAGCTTTTCTTTGTTTATTTTATGTTTAGTATTGTAATACGGAATGAATCTTCTTATTCAAGTAAACAAGAAGCATACTATACCCACTCTCCCTTGGTGTTGGATAACTCCTACACATCATCTAAGGGTTAGTGGTGCCACTTGTATGGTCATTCGTGGCTAGTCTTCTTGCGTTACTTGGGTTGGTTGAACCTTAATTAATTAAAGAAGTATTTTTAGTATGATATGTTCTTGAAGTCTTTATTTTAATATATCTTAAAAATACAAGCGTAAGTGATCTTTATACCATTAAATCTTGTGAGTTACTTAGGCAAGACTTCTTGTTTAGGATGCTTATTCGAGTTTGTAAGGTCTATATACAAATCTTGGTGCTACAAAGGGCCAGGTTAGTATAGATTTAATATTATGGGTTGATTGGAGGTTTGGGTATTCAACGAGTTGTTCGAGTCCTAGCTGGACCTTATAAAGCATGTCGGTATTTCTTGACTTCTCTTGTGTTAGCTTGCAGAGAACTTCTAGCGGGAGCCATGAGGCTTAATCTTGAGAATGAAAGTTATATTTATTTAAAATATTATTATAAGAAAAGACAACTATTTTAAAAATATAAAATGTTAGGTCCATGCGTTCATAAAGTAACTTTGGAGGATGTTACGCATTCCGACTTTCCAAAAGAAGTTACACGACATGGCGTACGCCAGTCGACAGGATAATCTTTGTCTGAATGTTACGCATTCCGTATCCACTGTTCCGTTACGAAATTCTAACTTCCCCATCGAAAGGGTTAGTACTAGTACCTATGACCAACCTTACTAAAGTACAACATTAATTAATAAGTGATAACAACCGGAGTAACACCTTAAATGAGATAGCATTTATAATTACGTTTCTTATCCTTTTTTACTTCCCTTTAAACAAAACCCTTTTTTCAACTTAATATCCTAGTCAGACAATAGCGAGGGTTGAGTAAGGAATCCGTGTCCATGGCTCGATACTTGGTTTTTACCCAGACTATACTACGCTGCGATAGGTACACTTGCCTATTGTGTGTGTGTTTAGTTGAAGTATTTGTCATTTTAATTTATAAATTTAAAACCTGATTTTGTGTAATTCTAAACCAAACTTTAAGTATATCTATACATATATATATAGGAGACGTATCAAATGAAAACCCTGAGTTGTTGTGAAAACCCATAAACCCATCCTGGACCACACATTTTATATTTTGATTTTCTGTTTATTTATTATGTTTCAAAGGCAATTAGGTCTTTCTCCCTCTCTCTATACCTACTCACACTCTCTCTCTCTCTATAAGTCCAGATCTAAACCTACACTCTTGTAGGTCCTCATGACACTTCTACAGATCGTTCTCGTGATAAGACGTATCGTTAACTCGGAGTGCGGAATCCAATGAATCAACGATTGCATACACAAAAGACAATATAGACAATCAAGTAAATAAACTTCACGCTTGTATTCCAATCCACAATAGAGTTTACAGACTCAATCATTCTAGTTCTGATTGATTCTGTTCTATCTCCGATCTGATGTATAAACTGACTCTTTAAACATCTATATATAGACTACTGACCTGTATTAGGCGAACTTAACAAGTTCGCCTCTAACAGACTAAGCGAACTTAGCAAGTTCGCCTCTGTTAGACTAACAACTTGCATAAAAACACTTAGAACATTAATACATTACAAAAACATAAAGACATTAGATCTAAACTATTACAAAGCTTTTGTCATTCAAACTATGTCCTAACAGACTCCCCCTTGACAATAGCTTGATCTTCAATCTTCTGTCTTCATGATGAGGTCTTCCAATTATCCGGCAATCTGCTTCCTGCATGCACTCCATATCTTCTACATATCTCCAACACTCGCTTTACTGCAATCCTTTTTCTTTCCATTCATCAGTGAACATGCTTCATTCTTTCTCAGTGTTCTCTGATCTTTCTTTGAAAAATTGATAAGATTCATTGCATCATAGAAACATACAATGACCTTATTATCTTTGTCTTCAATCCTTGCTTCACCAGTATTAACATCAACATACCACCATTTCATATTCCCAAGGAAATCTTGAGGAATCTTCTTCAATGGTATCCTGTGTATAGCACGTACTGGTCTGAATTTGTACTTTTTTGTCACTTTCCCAGTCTTGTGATCTATGTTCTTCACTCTCTTACCTTTTTGAGGCTTTAGCCTTTCATACTTCCCCAAACCACCTTCTCTCTTGATCAGATTTGCAATCACATCAGCTAAACCAATCTTGGATCTATTAATAAGTGGCTTTGAAGCTAGTCCATTCATTTCACACCTTGGTAAGGTATTGAAATACTTGATCCTCGGCTTTAAGTACTGAATACCATCAGATCTTTTAATAGCAAATAGTTTTATGTCATTATCATAAAACCAACTTATGATTCATCCTACACACCTCTCTATATTCACATAGTTTTCTTTCTGAGCAGGTTGAACTTGAGACTTGGGTAGCACCTTCATCCAGCTATTTACAACTTCTCTCCACTGTTCTCTGGTCATACCTGTATTTCTGTACATCACAGGTTCTTCATTCACCTTTGGAGACTCAGTGTGAGTAGTATTAGCTTCAGCATCTGTATTGGATTGAATGTTTTCATCATCAGTATCAATCTTAGAATCAGCAGTATCTTCAGGCAGTGTGATGTCTTCAAATGAGTCCATAGAATCTGTTGCTCCTTCATAATTAAACTCTGGAATAACATCATCTTGGATGAAGTTATAAGGGACATTAAGACCATCACAGCCTTCATAAATCACTTTATCTTGACTTTTCTCTATCTCTATCTCCACTATCTCTCATTCTTCTACTTCATTTTCAGACACATCATCTTCTATGTCATTGAATAAATCATCAATATCATCAAGACATGCTATCTTTTCAGCTTCTTCCTCCTCCGACTCTGCAAAGAACTCCAATAATAAGATTTCTTCTTCATTAACTCCAGAAGTATCTTTGTTTCCATCAATTGATTGTGATGTCGACTCCCCCTGAACTTTAGAAATAGGATTAACGTCAGCGTATTGACGATCACCCTCAATATTACCAGAAGGATCATTGTCTTCATCATCATGTCGTTGAATAGACTCAGTATGACATGCATCACGTATCCTTGAGTCTGAATCACCAGACGTCGTTGAGTATCAGTAGATACAAGAGTATCCACCTGAGTTTGTAAAGCAAGCACTTGAGATTCAAGGAAAGTAATCCTATCAGAATCAGAGGGCTTAGAAGGACCAGTTGATTATTGAGGAACAGAAGTACTAGGAGTAGGAATAACCACTGGGGAAACAGGAGGGAGAACAGGAGATTGTTCTTTAGAGCTTGGATGTGTGACAATCAAGGAAGCAACAAAAGTAGCATCCTCCACACCTTGTGAAGACTGAGCAGCAGCAATTGAAGCAGCCATAAGCTTTGGAGCTTTAGGATCCGGATTAAAATCACTATCTGAACTCTCATCCACTAATGTTCTCTTTCCAAGTACTGATCCGGAAGGAGGATCCCGAACAGACTTACGTCGTTGTCTTTTGGCTATAGATTTAAGGCGTTTACTAGCATTAGCCAAAGGTATACGAGCCAATCATTCATAATGATCTGAAGAGAAATCTCTAGACTCATCAGAATCTGTATCTTCAGAAATAGGTATGATTGTATCACTTGTGCTAGAACTCGACTCATTCTCTGTCACCACATTCCTTCAGCTTCATGAATGGGCGAGTTCACAGCGTTATCAACAAAGTCATCCATATCCATCCCTAAATCTTGTTCATGTTCATGAACGACCTCTTCTAGAACATGCTCATTAACAGGTATATCAACCTAAGCTTGTGGAATTGGATCTTGTTCTTGAATAGGAATTTGTTGTTGTACGGGAACTTCTTGTTGTTGTGGAACTTGTACTTGTGGAATAGGTTGTTGTTGTTGTTTTTGCTGTGGTTGGTGCTGTTGTTGTTGAACATTTTGACCTTGCCCTTGAGCTAACTCATCAGGATGAAACCAATTGTCATTTAGTGGTTCAACATAATCAGGATTGATTAAGTGACCAAACAATGGAGTATTAACAAGAATCAACGCTTGATTCTGTTGTTTCACCTTAGTTCAATCCGTAAAGATACACTTGGACATCGGCATCAAAGTTAATCTAATTGGATGTTGTGGGAGATCCGAAAGAATATGATTTAGAATCATCTGGATAAACCTAGGATACATCAAAAATCCTTGACCTTCAGCAGGTGTAATTTGAATAACCATCTCCCGATAGATATATCTTGCAAAATTGAAGCGCTTGTTCAATGTCAAAGCTACCATTGCAGCTTGAAGAGCAGTCTTTAAGCCATATGTTCCAGCTTTACGAGGAGAGAGACATTGAATAATCACATGCATGAAGTATCTCCATTCACCCACCAAACCACCTTTACGTGCCTGTGTATCATTAGGGCGTCCACGGTAACCCATTCTCTGCAAGCATCCCATGATCAAAGGATTAGGATATGATATAGGATCTTCAGCAGCACCACCTAACGCAAGAGCAGCACGAATAGTGTCTTCAGATATAGCAATCTCCGTATTGTTGTCACACCCCGACCGATGGCGGAATCATCGAGGCGGACAATGGAATGATTGTTCAAAAGCACATGATAGCTAAAATATTGCATAATTCATTAATTTAATTAAAGACAACAAATATTTAAGTACAATACAATTCAAATAACCTAGTCTATTCCAAAACGTTGATTTTATTAACTAGGTCCATAAGTTCTTAAATGGCAGAATCTTCAGCAAGCAATCACATATCCAAACCTGAAACATTATTTAAATCAAGTGTCAACTATAAAGTTGGTGAGTACATAGGTTTTGTGGACCCGATAAATAGTAGATAAAAACGTTTTGCAACTCATTGTTTATCTTGTTAAACATATCATATATGGTTGTATCCTTCATGTTTATCAAAGCACAATTCAAACCTTGATTGATGCGCTTGAGCATAGCACAACAGCTAGGCCCGGTATGTTTGAATATAGTTATCCACTATATCCAATATGTTTGAATATAACACGCGGCTATATCCGGGTATGCAGTAATAAACACCCTACATGGGTGGGCTGGTCAGGCACAATAGATCTATTAATATTACTGTTGATTCTCTTGTGCTTAAAATAAATAAGTGTACACCCAAGATAATTCACGACGAACAAGCATATAATCCACATGTATAACACGTATAAACAATTTGACGAGTAGCATGTATAATGTTTCACCCCAAAGTATGTAAAAATGTAAAATAGGGGCTATGTAACTCACCTGGCTAGCGGGTATTTTAATCCACGCGTGTAGGTGATAAGGATGTTGAAACCTAAGCACGTTGGAACCCTATGTGGATAAATAGGTATTATTGTAGGTTTTGTATGTGTGTATTCGTATTTAAACGTGTATAGGTTTATAATAATATTTCTTAAAATTTATTTGTATAAAATATTGTAGAAAGATGATAATGATTTTGTAAAACTTAACATCAAAAAAAATATAATTTTTAATCTTGTTAAAATATTATATTTTTAAATAAGTAGATATATTATATAAAAATCTCTATTTTGTTTATTTATATTATTATTATTATATATTTTCTTTTGTGAGTTAAAATTATTTAAACGAGTTTATAAAGCATAGGGTTTATTATTTTATAAAAATTCAATAGGTTAAATATGTGTAAAAAGTTATTTAATGGTTTCGAAAATACACGAACGAGTCAACCAACCCGTAATAGTTTTTATTGTATAGATATAATATTAAAATATGATAAAATAAATAAATAAAATAAATTATATCATTAAAACAGAAAAATTGGGTTGGGCCGGAGGCCACCATAATCGAACCCGCGACCTAAGACTCAAACACACACACGCATAACCAGCCGGGCTACTGCCCATCGCTGGTTATGTGTGTATCGTTTAATTGATAAGCACATACACGAAACTGGTCGCTGGTCCTCGGCAACCGGCAAACCAGTGTCCGAGACAATGGGTTTGCCCAGTAATCGATGGTTTGCGGTCGGGTTGTCGATTGGAATAGTTTGCCATACGATAACAGAAGGTAAAGAAACGAAGTTGAGGTACCTACTTGGTCGCGAAGGGTCTGGTCGGCAGGGTCGATAGTCCGAAAGTGCCAAGATCGGTTAACTATGCTTCGGGACGAATTAGGTTCTGAAACTCTGGTCACTGCTTCACACAGAGGCAACGAACGTAATGGTGGTCTCAATTTGGAGTGAGAGTGGGTGAAGGAGGGGTGGCAAGCTCGAGCAGGTCCGTAAATGGCTATTTGTAGCCGAGCTCGATCCCTATAATAAAACATGCAATTGAGTATGTCCAGACACTCGTCTGGACAAGACGAAGCTAACGAGCCATCTTGCAGGCGTGGAGGTCTACTGTCGGGGCCAATTGCGCGGCGTGGGCTTTCAGCCACAAACACAATCAGACGTTTCGAATGTTGGGGAGACAAATTGGTCGGGGGATTTTGTTCGCGTGGGGACGACGAGGTCAGGGGACAGGCGTGTCGAGGGGGTCGCCGGAAATTAGCTCGGACCGCCGGACAAGGGAAGGGATGACTGGAAACGCGAATTGGGAGTTGGCAATTTTGGTCCTTGTAGTTTGTTTTTGTATTAAGTTAGTCCCTGGGATTTTTTACCCGTTAGTCCCTGTGGTTTAGTTTGTCCAGAAACAGCCCCTTAACAGATTTTTGTCTTAAAACCTTTTAGTTTGATTATTTCCAAAACAACCCCTTAACTTTTATAAAAATAATTAATTAAATTTCTTTTTAATTTTAATTATATTTTATAAAATTATATTATTATTATTATAAATATTTTTATAAAAGTTAATTATTTTATTTAAATGGGTTATCTTATTTATATATGAACTTTTTAGTTTAGATTTTTATATAAGTTTAAAACTTATAAAATTTTAATTATTTTAAATCCATAAAATAAAAAAATATATATTTTGTACAAAATTAAATAAAAACACTTGCATTTCATTTAATAGAAAATGATTACATGATACATAATATAAAAGAGTGAATAAAAACCCGAAATGTCACAGTATCCCCATGTTAAAGAAATTTCGCCCTGAAATTCAACTAACGGAGGCTATGAAAAGAGATGCGGATATTTGGACTTCATTTGGTCTTCACGTTCCCAAGTGAACTTGGGTCCACGTTTAGACTCCCAACGGACCTTGACAATGGGGATGCGAATACGCTTGAGTTTCTTGACTTCACGGTCCATGATATCCACGGGTTTCTCAACAAAGTGCATTTTCTCGTCGGCTAGGCACTTTTTCAAATTAGATACGTGAAAAGTCGGATGAACGTTGCTGAGCCCTGAAGGAAGATCGAGTTTGTAGGCCACTTTTCCTACCCTTTCGAGTATCTTGAATGTACACACATATCGAGGTGCAAGTTTTCCTTTCTTTCAAAATCGGACTACGCCTTTCCAAGGTGATACCTTTAGAAGAACCATATCCCCAACTTGAAATTCCAAGGGTTTTCGTCGTTTATCGGCATAGCTCTTTTACCGAATCCTTGCTACTCGAATGTTGTCACGAATAAGAGAGATTTTATCGGTGGTCTCTTGGATAAGCTCGGGACCGGTGATTTGTGCTTCACCAATTTCGTTCCAACAAATCGGTGAACGACACTTTCGTCCATAAAGAGCTTCAAACGGTGCCATGTTAATACTTGTGTGGTAGCTGTTGTTGTAGGAAAATTCGATCAGTGGTAGGTGAGAATTCCAATTGCCGCCAAAGTCAATGACACAAGCTCTAAGCATATCCTCGAGAGTTTGGATTGTTTGCTCGGTTTGTCCATCAGTTTGAGGATGGTAAGCCGTACTTAAATCCAAACGAGTACCAAGCGCAGATTGTAATGATTGCCAAAATCGGGAAGTAAAACGCGAATCACGATCGGAGATAATGTTCAAAGGGATTCCGTGCCGACTTACGATCTCATCAATGTAGATCCGAGCCAATTTCTCGACTCGATAGTCCTCAGGAATAGGCAAGAAATGAGCAGACTTTGTGAGTCGATCGATAATAACCCAGATACTATCGTGCCCACTAGAAGTGCGTGGGAGTTTGGTGATGAAGTCCATAGCAAGGTTCTCCCACTTCCACATGGGAATTTCAGGTTGTTCGAGGAGTCCGGAAGGCTTCTGGTGTTCGGCCTTTACTTTAGAACAAGTTAAGAATTTTGACACAAAGAGGGCAATATCCTTTTTCATGCCGGGCCACCAATATTGTTGACGAAGACCCATGTACATCTTATCAGCTCCGGGATGTACCGAATATCGAGTTTTGTAGGACTCGTTCATCAAAAATATACGAAGGTTGTCGCGATCGGGAACCCAAATACGATCCAAGTAATACAACAGGCCGTTGGCTTTAGTTTCTAGCAAGAGTTCCACACCACATGCCATTTTGTGGTACATGTTTCCCTCAGTAACCGAGGTGTGTTGTCCTTGGAGAATGCGGGCTTGGATATCGTTATGAATACTAACACTATGAAGCATGATACGTTCTTTACGACTCAAGGCGTCGGCCACAACATTTGCTTTGCCGGGGTGGTAGCGAATCTCGTAGTCGTAGTCGTTAAGAAGTTCGACCCATCGTCGTTGCCTCATATTAAGCTCTTTTTGATTGAAAATATGTTGGAGACTTTTGTGGTAGGTGAAAACCACGCATTTGGTGCCATAAAGATAGTGTCTCCAAATTTTCAAGGCGAAAACGACAGCACCAAGCTCGAGATCATGGGTCGTATAGTTCTTCTCATAGATTTTGAGCTGACGTGATGCGTATGCAATTACTTGGCCACGCTGCATAAGAACACAACCAAGACCTTGGTTGGATACATCGCAATAAACGACAAAGTCGTCATCACCACTAGGAAGAGTTAGAACAGGAGCATTGCAGAGCTTGAGCTTGAGAGTTTGAAAAGCTTCCTCTTGTTTGGGTCCCCACTCGTAAGGTTTTCCTTTGTGAGTCAAGGCAGTGAGCGGGACCGTAATCTTGGAGAAATTTGAGATGAAGCGGCGATAGTTACCCGCTAGTCCAAGGAAGTAACGAATCTCGGTAGGAGTCTTAGGAGTACTCCAATTCTTTACCGCCTCGATCTTTTCCAGGTCCACATGAATCCCCTTTTCGTTGACTACGTGTCCCAAAAATTGAACTTCCTTTAGCCAGAATTCACACTTGGAGAACTTGGCGTATAGTCGTTCTTTCTTCAAGAGCTCCAAAATCAAACGAAGATGTTGTTCTTGTTCCGCTTTCGTTTTAGAATAGATGAGAATGTCGTCAATGAAAACGATCACGAACTTGTCCAAATAAGGTTTGCATACACGGTTCATGAGATCCATGAAAACCGTAGTTGCATTAGTCAAACCAAAAGGCATGACCATAAACTCGTAGTGACCATATCTAGTCCGAAAGGCAGTCTTCGGAATGTCTTCATCGAGAACACGAAGTTGATGGTATCCGGAACAAAGGTCGATCTTGGAAAAACATGTTAAACCTTGAAGTTGATCGAAAAGATCGTCGATACGGGGTAAAGGATAACGGTTCTTGATTGTAAGCTTGTTGAGTTCACGATAATCAATACACATTCGAAATGATCCATCTTTTTTCTTTACGAACAGCACGGGAGCACCCCAAGGTGAATGGATTGGCCGGATGAAACCTTTGGATGAGAGTTCTTGTAATTGACTTGCGAGCTCTTGCATCTCGGAAGGTGCAAGACGATAGGGAGCTTTTGCCACGGGAGTTGCTCCGGGCACCAGGTCAATACGAAACTCTACTTGTCTAGGGGGAGGAAGACCGGGTAAATCCTCGGGGAATACCTCGGGAAAGTCTCGAATGATCGGAATATCTTGCAATTTCTTACCCTTGTCTTTCATGTCAACGTACTTTTTCTGCAAGTACTTTTGTGCCAATGTGCAAGACATGAGTTGAAGACCACGACACGGTTTTTCACCGAAAATAACTAACGTGTTGCCCAAAGGGAGAGGTATACGAATGCACTTTTCATAGCAAATAACCTCGGCATGGTGCTTGGATAACCAATCCATGCCAATTATAATATCGATGCTTCCCAATTGCATCGGAAGGAGATCAACAGAGAACTTATGATTATTAAGATCGAGATTGCAGTCGCGGATAACAGAATTTATAGCAATAGATTTCCCGTTTGCTATCTCCACGGAATAAGAATTGTCAAGTTTCGTTCTGTCACACCCCCAAATTCCACTAACGGAGTTTTACCGTTTGGAAGGTGACACACCAGGATCTCAGTCATTAGTTACATCAAACGACACTATATGGGACTTGAAATGTCAAAACATAAAAGTTCAGAGTTAATGCGGAAGCGTAAACGTTAATATGAAATCAAAAGTAATTACACGCAATCAGCGTCAATCATTGTAAATAAGTAAACTGTTTCAAATGTTTGAAATGGATAATATGACAGTAGGACTCCATGCATGTCCTAAGTGTGCAACCTGTGCCTTAGCGACCTGAGAAACATGTAAGAAAAAGTGTCAACACGAGGTTGGTGAGTTCACAGGTTTCAAGTTTGCAATAAGAGTTTCTTTGCCAAATTATGTACATTCAATATGCATATCTATAGGTAGCTAACCTATGTTCATGTTTTACTAAAGCGCTCGCAACCGAAGCTGACTGTGTTTGTATGCCTCCTGCCAGGTCTATCAACTCTGGCACATGTGAGTAGGCTAACATTTCACCCGTTCGATATCCAATCGAGTTAGCGCGACTAACGCGGGAGGGATTTGTCAAACCCAGTAGTACTACTAAACATTACCTCGCTAAGATCCATATTAACGGTTCGAAATAAGATGAGGACTTTCTGTGATAGCATGTTACGCTTAGTCTCAACAGTGATATCATATAAAGTACCATAATCAAATAGTTGCGTCATGTTTTCTCCCCTGGCGGGAAAAACAATATTTGCTTGCGTACCTGTTTCTCCCCCACGGGGAAAACAAGTAAAAGTATGATAATTGGTGTTTCATGTTTGTTTCTTCCTCAATAGGAAAACAAGTAAAATACATTTGTGTGTAAGCATGTTTCTCCCCCAATAGTAAAACAGGTAAAAAGGGGTCGTGAAACTCACCTGCTTTGTGTTGAAGGTAGTTTCACCCTAGAGGTAAGTTGGAACCACAAGTGTAAGTCTCAAAAGACCTACGAATGTCCTAAAATTATAAACACATAAATTAGGAATGATAATGGAAATTGTGACTGTGACACGGAAAGAAACGTCTTAAATAATCGCTCTAATAAACGAGAGTGGACAAATGTGTCCACGAGTTTAGGAATCACTTTACGTGACGAATGTCACAAATAATATTATATATACGAGTGGATAATATAATTAATTATATTATTATTTAATCTTAATTGTTACACGGCGTTATAAAATGATTCGAAATAATATAAACATATATTATTTAATAATACGGGTCACAATTTGAGAATAATAATAATATATTATTTTACACGAGTTTACGGCTTAGAAATAATATAAACATATTATTTTTACTTAATAATAATAATAATGTATAAATTATAAAAGCGGGTATAATTTATAAAAATAAGCTAATAATTCAAACCCGAGCCTACGGGTTGTTTTCCGGGTTAAAACGCGTTTATATAATAATATAATATTATAAGGTTTGATTTTTATTAATATAATATTCCAGAAAAATGTTCCAAAAATGATTGTGGGAGCCCGGTCTCGAACACGGGTCTCTCCCACACCCGCACACTGCCTTAACCATCTCCGCCCGCTAGGGTATCGCGAAGGATACCGGGCTGAGATGGTTTTAACACCCGGCTCTCGCGAGTTCTTCCCCTTTTGCGCGAACCGAAGCCAAATCTAGACAAAATCTAACAATTTCGATATTGTTATGAATCCATGGTATAGAAGTTTTGTTAGTCGATCGATTTCGAATCTGTGGGATCATTTAATTGCAAAACTAACAAGTTATGGACCGTTTAATTGTATAAAAATGAGCCGAAACTATGGTTTAAGAACATGGGATTGATTTGTTTAATTCTTGTGATAATTGATGCTGGATTCATAGGGCTTTCGGTAAGAGGATGATTACGAACCTAACCGTATTGGTTAATTGGATTGATATGGTGTTTAGGCTATGATCCGATTCAACAGTCCCTATGATGAACCCTAGAATCGGTCTATCATTGATTTGATGTTATGAGCCCTTGGATTGATAGGGCTTTCGATCTAGACTTCGAGACGAGTCTGAGGGTCTACTTAATTTCATTATCTGATATCGAATTCATAGGGTTCGATTAAATTGGAAACGTATGAACCCTAGAAATTGGTTCGCGATAAATTCGATATTAGGAGCCCTGATAATCATGGGGCTTTCAATGAAGACACAGAGACGAAACTGAGGGTATGATTAGTTACCAGAAAGAACACCGAATTGGTAGCTCTCGACTAAAACGTGTGCCGGCTGTGACCAGTCCAATTTCCGGCGGCTTCTGCTGTTGTTCCGACCAATGTAGTATGTGCAAAAGTCTCAGGAGTGCTCGACAATCGAATTCAGAGTCGCAATTCATAGTATTAACATCGGGTTAAGACGAATTAGATGATGATTAGATCGTGGTCGACGGTTACACATTAATTCTCAATAATTATCGTTAATTCGATTAATTTGGCGGCGTTTAATGACTTAAAGATGCTCGCTAAGATCATAGACGTGCAAAACGGTTTTGATTCCAATGAATATCGATCTGAATCGTCCGTATTTTTGAATCAAACCTCGATTTTGACTTTAGGAGTCAACAATCCTGTTTCAATAAATGGCAGAAAAGGTCCCTGAGGTTTTGCTGAGAATTGTAGTTCGAAACTTGGCAGATTTGATCCCTCTAGTTTAAATGAAGTTAACGCATGGTTAATTTTGACTTTTAAAGTCAACAGAGTGGATTTTGACTTTTCAAAAGTCAACAGAATAGTTTAGGCTTATGACATAACTAGTCCTTGAAGTTTAAGTTTGGAATATTGACAGAAATAGTCCCTGAAGTTTGAATAAAGTTAATTTCAGTTAACTTTAACTGGATTTTACTAACGGAGTTAACTGGAAAAGTCCGGATTGTCACATCATCCCCAAGTTGAAAGAATTTTCGTCCCGAAAATTAAAATAACACAAAAAAAAAAAATTGAGGGTGTCACATCATCCCCAAGTTGAAAGAATTTTCGTCCCGAAAATTAAATAGTACCTTAGGGATTTGACGCGGAGTGCTTGAACAGATTAGGATATTTGCGCATCATCTGATCCTCGCCCTCCCAAGTAAATTCTGGTCCGCGTTTCGAGTTCCAACGGACTCGAACAATAGGGATTTTACTGTGCTTTAACGATTTGACTTCCCTATCCATAATTTCCACGGGTTCTTCGATGAAACGCAACTGTTCATCAACGTGTAGTTCCTCAAGAGGAACCGCGAGAGATTCGTCAGCTAGACATTTCTTCAAATTTGAGATGTGAAAGACGCTGTGTACGCCACTCAGTCTTTCATGTAAGTCCAGTTGATACGCCACTGGTCCGATTCTCTTTATTATTTTGAAAGGTCCAACGTAACGAGGATTCAGTTTACCTCGTTTTCCGAAACGAATGACACATTTCCAAGGTGAGACTTTGAGTAAGACCATGTCACCTACTTGAAACTTTAAAGGTTTACGGCGTTTGTCGGCGTAGCTCTTTTGACGATCCCGAGCTGCCGCCATACGGTTTCTAATTTGAACGATCTTTTCGGAAGTTTCAAATACAAGTTCAGGACCTGTGAGTTGGCTATCTCCAACCTCGGTCCAACAAATGGGAGAACGGCATTTCCGTCCATAAAGTGCTTCAAATGGAGCTGCCTTGATGCTAGTGCGATAGCTGTTGTTGTAGGGGAACTCCACCAACGGTAGGTGAGACTCCCAAGTGTTACCGAAATCGATCACACAAGCTCGTAGCATATCCTCCAGAGTTTGGATAGTACGTTCTGTTTGACCATCGGTTTGAGGATGGTAAGCTGTGCTCATATCTAGACGCGTGCCTAATGCTTTATGCAATGATTGCCAGAAACGGGAAGTGAATCGTGCATCACGATCCGAAATAATAGAGATTGCGAGAGACTACTTCTTTCAAGTATATTCGAGTGAGTTTATCCATTTTGTCGGTTTCTTTGATTGCTAGAAAGTGAGCGGATTTTGTTAGGCGATCCACAATTACCCATATAGTATCACATCCGGTAGGGGTTCGGGGTAATTTGGTAATGAAGTCCATGGATATTTGTTCCCATTTCCACATGGGAATTTCAGGTTGTTGCAGGAGGCCGGACGGTTTTTGATATTCAACCTTGACCTTCGCGCAGGTCAGACATTTACTAACATAGGTGGCTATATCGGCCTTCATCTTCGGCCACCAATATAGCACTTTTAGATCATGGTACATTTTATCGGAACCCGGATGAATGGAGTAACGAGATTTATGAGCTTCATCCATGATTAGTTCCCTTAAATTTCCGAACACTGGAATCCATATTCGTTCGACAAAGTAACGAATTCCATCAGATTTTACTTCAAGTTGTGCTTCCATGCCGCGAGTACCTTCTAACGGTAGGTTATCTTCTTTCAAGGCTTCAAGTTGAGCACTACGGATTCTGTCAGGCAATCCAGGGTGAATAGTAAGTTGTAATGCTCGAACTCGTTTGGGTTTTGTTTCCTTTCGGCTTAGTGCATCAGCCACAACGTTAGCTTTACCCGGATGATACCGGATCGCACAGTCGTAATCATTTAAAAGTTCAACCCAACGACGTTGTCGCAAGTTCAACTCCTTCTGCTCGAAGATATGCTGGAGGCTCTTGTGGTCGGTGTAGATTGTGCATTTGGTACCGTACAAGTAATGTCTCCATATCTTAAGTGCAAAAACTACTGCTCCCAACTCTAGGTCATGAGTGGTGTAGTTTTTCTCGTGAACCTTTAACTGATGTGAAGCGTATGCGATTACCTTTTCGCGTTGCATTAAGACACAACCCAGACCTTGAATAGATGCATCACAATACACCACAAAATCATCGGTTCCTTCCGGAAGAACTAAAATAGGTGCACTGCAAAGTTTCTGTTTGAGATGCTGGAAAGCTGATTCTTGGTTATCGCCCCAATTATAGGCTTTTCCTTTTTGAGTTAGGGCGGTGAGAGGTTGTGCAATCTTTGAAAATCCTTTGATAAAACGACGGTAATATCCAGCCAATCCCAGAAATTGTCGCACCTCAGTCGGAGTCGTCGGTGCTGCCCAATTCTTGATGGCTTCTATTTTGGACGGGTCGACATGTATCCCTTTTTCATTTACCACATGCCCTAGAAATTGAACCTCTCGAATCCAAAATTCACATTTGGAAAACTTAGCATAAAGTTGCTCTTGCTTAAGTAGTTCCAAAATTAGACACAGATGTTCCTCATGTTCTTCCTCGTTCTTGGAATAAATAAGGATGCCATCGATGAAAACGATAACAAACTGGTCAAGGTAAGGCTTACACACACGGTTCATGAGATCCATGAATACCGCAGGTGCGTTGGTTAAACCGAAAGGCATGACCATAAATTCGTAATGGCCGTACCTCGTTCTGAATGTAGTTTTAGAGATATCTTCTTCTCGGACTCTTAGCTGATGATAGCCGGACCTAAGGTCTATTTTGGAATAGAAACTTGATCCTTGGAGTTGGTCAAAAAGGTCATCAATGCGAGGTAAAGGGTAACGGTTCTATATAGTTACTTTGTTCAGCTTACGTTGATTGATGCACATGCGGCAAGTCCCATTTTTCTTCTTGACGAACAGGACTAGAGCTCCCCATGGCGATGAGCTAGGTCGGATGAAACCTTTATCCAACAAATCTTGCAGTTGTATGGATAGTTCTAGAAATTCACTAGGTGCAAGTCTACAAGGTGCCCGAGCAATAGGCGTTGCTCTGGGTGCTAGATCAATTTGGAATTCGGCTTGACGATGCGGCGGAAGACCAGGCAGATCTTCGGGAAATAATTCCGGATAATCACGAACGATCGGTATGTCGTCAATCTTCTTCTCCTCATATGGCTGCTCGGCGACGAGAGCCAGAATGTCAGTATGACCTTTACGTAGACATTTCGGCGCTTTCATGAAGGATATGATGCTTATGACTGCACCACTCCCTTTGCCTTAGACAAAAAGGATTTCCCCTCTAAGGAAAGGAAGGCAAATATTTTTGTCACAACAGTTGGCCTCGGGTTGATTCTTGGATAACCAATTCATACCGACAATAAGGTCGAAACTGCCAAGTGTAACTGGCAGAAGGTCAATGTCAAGTTTATGACTAACCAATACTAGTTTACATCTGTAAGAATGCGAGTTGTTTCGATTTTCTGAGCGTCTGCTATCTCAATAGTATACTTGGCTTTTAACAGAGTTGGAGCACTACACACTAATATGGGGTTTGTGAAGTCATACTGAGGCTTCTAGTGAGACCCGTGCTTATAAAGTAAGTGTCAGTCAATGCATAGGCTAAGGGAATAGGTTCACATGTAAGAATGAAAAGTCTAATGAGGTATAGATTCCAGTAGCATAAGATATAGGATGTATGTTTAAGTAGTTGCGTTCAACTGATGGTTGGTTAGGTTAAATCTTCGTTTCCTAATGTCATTGGATCAACAGGATCATTTCGTGAAGAATGAAATCCGTTTACAGGATTGAATATGCTGGGGTAAAATTCAAAGTTAGACTAAGGATTAGTCACAAGATGAGGTAATAAGGTCAAATGCGATCTATTGTTGGAGTGTAAGGAATAACGTGTTAGCATAGAAAGAATTTCTCAAATTCTGTGTATATAGTTGGAATCGATAAGTTTGCTATGAGATTCTATTAGAGTTTCAATCAAGATGGTTTCTGTGATCACGTTTAGATGAGTGTCTTAACTTCACTAAGACTCTTACGTGAGTGAGAATAACATTGATGGATTTCATTAATGATAGTTCTGTGTGTCCATAGACATCTTCAACCTGATAGTCGCGTCTATCAACTGTTGAACGAGTTTAACGATACTAACTAGTCGTTGAGTAGGTTACAAGAACTTCTACTGACAGTGCAAGTTTAAGTTTGTAGATCACTGATTAGGACCATTTATCCACACACTAGGTTTCACCAGGACTTACATGCACCTCAAATTATTATTACGTGTGCACTCGTAATGATAATTTGCTTTACATGTTCACCCTAGTTCTCCCCGTCCTGTGCTATAATGTCCCTTTAGTTTGTATTGCTGAGTACAGAGTGTTGTCAGATATGATAAGTCATCGAAAAGCTTAGTCATCAACCATAAGTTGATCAATTAGAACTCATATCAGGATGAGTAGTCAAGAAATCGTTTGATCCGAGTATTCACTCGAGTTGAAACACAATACAAGAGTCCAATCCAGTGGATTGTAGATGAGAGCATGAAGCAACCATGTACACGAAATACGACTTCGAGAAATGAAACTAATTCATGAATACAAGTTATAGGAAGCAGCAAGGTAGCCGTCCTTTCAACTGAGTCAAGATAGGGTTTAAGTATGCATTGAACAATGCGTTCTCAGATTTGTGTTCGATCCATTCTCAACAGAATATCGATCAAAGATGCGAGCCCATGGCTCGGTAAAGTGATGACATCTACGTGCCAATGGATTCGAAAATAATGCGTGCAACGGTCTGCCTTCATTCGGCGTATTGTTGCTGGTGTGTACAGTAGGGACTCGCCTCCGACGATCCCAATTCCCAAGGAGATACGCGTTAGTGCTGAGTGTCGTCCATAACATGGACCGGAGAAAGCCCACTATACCCAACAGGTGATGGTGATGTAAGTGACTCCTCCGAAGGCTCCGTCTCGCTGCCCTCGAACGGGAGTGGATGATATTCTGGTGATTCCCCGATTGTCGCCACTGGGAATGATGATGCAATGCAAATGTTGTGTCCCTCGCCAACTGAGGGTGATACGAATGGTGTTACATACCTGCACTTCAATGTATATATAGATGCTATATATATCAGGTATGAGTGTCTGTGCCGTGTAACTAATGCATGTGTACGGTTATAGTCTAGTATGCAATCCTAGTTCACTATAACCAATGGCTCTGATACCAATCTGTCACATCCCCAAATTCCACTAACGGAGTTTTACTGTTTGGAAGGTGACACACCAGGATCTCAGTCATTAGTTACATCAAACGACACTATATGGGACTTGAAATGTCAAAACATAAAAGTTCAGAGTTAATGCGAAAGCGTAAACGTTAATATGAAATCAAAAGTAATTACACGCAATCGGCGTCAATCATTGTAAATAAGTAAACTGTTTCAAATGTTTGAAATGGATAATATGACAGTAGGACTCCATGCATGTCCTAAGTGTGCAACCTGTGCCTTAGCGACCTGAGAAACATGTAAGAAAAAGTGTCAACACGAGGTTGGTGAGTTCACAGGTTTCAAGTTTGCAATAAGAGTGTCTTTGCCAAATTATGTACAATCAATATGCATATCTATAGGTAGCTAACCTATGTTCATGTTTTACTAAAGCGCTCGCAACCGAAGCTGACTGTGTTTGTATGCCTCCTGCCACATGTGAGTAGGCTAACATTTCACCCGTTCGATATCCAATCGAGTTAGCGCGACTAACGCGGGTGGGATTTGTCAAACCCAGCAGTACTACTAAACATTACCTCGCTAAGATCCATATTAACGGTTCGAAATAAGATGAGGACTTTCTGTGATAGCATGTTACGCTTAGTCTCAACAGTGATATCATATAAAGTACCATAATCAAATAGTTGCGTCATGTTTTCTCCCCTGGCGGGAAAAACAATATTTGCTTGCGTACCTGTTTCTCCCCACGGGGAAAACAAGTAAAAGTATAATAATTGGTGTTTCATGTTTGTTTCTTCCTCAACAGGAAAACAAGTAAAATACATTTGTGTGTAAGCATGTTTCTCCCCCAATATTAAAACAGGTAAAAAGGGGCCGTGAAACTCACCTGCTTTGCGTTGAAGGTAGTTTCACCCTAGAGGTAAGTTGGAACCACAAGTGTAAGTCTCAAAAGACCTACGAATGTCCTAAAATTATAAACACATAAATTAGGAATGATAATGGGAATTGTGACTGTGACACGGAAAGAAACGTCTTAAATAATCGCTCTAATAAACGAGAGTGGACAAATGTGTCCACGAGTTTAGGAATCACTTTACGTGACGAATGTCACAAATAATATTATATATACGAGTGGATAATATAATTAATTATATTATTATTTAATCTTAATTGTTACACGGCGTTATAAAATGATTCGAAATAATATAAACATATATTATTTAATAATACGGGTCACAATTTGAGAATAATAATAATATATTATTTTACACGAGTTTACGGCTTAGAAATAATATAAACATATTATTTTTACTTAATAATAATAATAATGTATAAATTATAAAAGCGAGTATAATTTATAAAAATAAGCTAATAATTGAAACCCGAGCGTACGGGTTGTTTTCCGGGAAACGCGTTTATATAATAATATAATATTATAAGGTTTGATTTTTATTAATATAATATTCCAGAAAAATGTTCCAAAAATGATTGTGGGAGCCCGGCTCGAACCCGGGTCTCTCCCACACCCGCACACTGCCTTAACCATCTCCGCCCGGTAGGGTATCGCGAAGGATACTGGGCTGAGATGGTTTTAACACCCGGCTCTCGCGAGTTCTTCCCCTTTTGCGTGAACCGAAGCCAAATCCAGACAAAATCTAACAATTTCGATATTGTTATGAATCCATGGTATAGAAGTTTTGTTAGTCGATCGATTTTGAATCTGTGGGATCATTTAATTGCAAAACTAACAAGTTATGGACCGTTTAATTGTATAAAAATGAGCCGAAACTATGGTTTAAGAACATGGGATTGATTTGTTTAATTCTTGTGATAATTGATGCTGGATTCATAGGGCTTTCGGTAAGAGGATGATTACGAACCTAACCATATTGGTTAATTGGATTGATATGGTGTTTAGGCTATGATCCGATTCAACAGTCCCTATGATGAACCCTAGAATCGGTCTATCATTGATTTGATGTTATGAGCCCTTGGATTGATAGGGCTTTCGATCTAGACTTCGAGACGAGTCTGAGGGTCTGCTTAATTTCATTATCTGATATCGAATTCATAGGGTTCGATTAAATTGGAAACGTATGAACCCTAGATATTGGTTCGCGATAAATTCGATATTAGGAGCCCTGATAATCATGGGGCTTTCAATGAAGACACAGAGACGAAACTGAGGGTATGATTAGTTACCAGAAAGAACACCGAATTGGTAGCTCTCGACTAAAACGTGTGCCGGCTGTGACCAGTCCAATTTCCGGCGGCTTCTGCTGTTGTTCCGACCAATGTAGTATGTGCAAAAGTCTCAGGAGTGCTCGACGATCGAATTCAGAGTCACAATTCGTAGTATTAACATCGGGTTAAGACGAATTAGATGATGATTAGATCGTGGTCGACGGTTGCACATTAATTCTCAATAATTATCGTTAATTCGATTAATTTGGCGGCGTTTAATGACTTAAATATGCTCATTAAGATCATAGACGTGCAAAACGGTTTTGATTCCAACGAATATCGATCTGAAACGTCCGGATTTTCGAATCAAACCACGATTTTGACTTTAGGAGTCAACAATCCTGTTTCAAGAAATGGCAGAAAAGGTCCCTGAGGTTTTGCTGAGAATTGTAGTTCGAAACTTGGCAGATTTGATCCCTCTAGTTTAAATGAAGTTAACTCATGGTTAATTTTGACTTTTAAAGTCAACAGAGTGGATTTTGACTTTTCAAAAGTCAACAGAATAGTTTAGGCTTATGACATAACTAGTCCTTGAAGTTTAAGTTTGGAATATTGACAGAAATAGTCCCTGAAGTTTGAATAAAGTTAATTTCAGTTAACTTTAACTGGATTTTACTAACGGAGTTAACTGGAAAAGTCCTGATTGTCACACGTTCTTTGTTTAGCAAGTATTCAAAGGTAAGAGACACAAAACTCCTATCGGCACCGGTATCAAATAAAACGGATGCATAATTATTGTTTATGAGAAACGTACCGTTTATCACGTCGTTGTTTGCTTGTGCCTCATTAGCGTTTATATTAAACGCTCGTCCTTGAGGACCACCTTGTTGATGAAGTTCTGGGCATCGTCACGAAAATGGTTTGGGTCTCCACATTCGTAACATGCCCGACCATTGAGAGGTGTCGGATAGTTTGGATGGTTGGCTGGAGCAGCTTGATGGACGGGAGGATGGGTACGACAAGTAGTGGCCACGTGTCCATATCGTCCGCAGCTTGAACACAATTGGCATGGTAAGTTGGCAGGATGGTGGTATTTGTAGGTCTGACATTGGGGATTTGGGCCCAAATAAGGTTTTAGGTTTTGACCCAAAGGTGCCACTTGAATAGCAGGTGCGGTGGGAGTTACAGCTGCGAAGTTTCGACCCTTTCGTTTCTTGTTGCGGTTAGAAGACTCGGGCTTTATATCTTTGACGGCCGCAAGAGTAGAAACAACCTTCTTGGAACCCTTTCTTGATAAGGTTCCGGCTTTGACGTGGTTGTCGGATAGCGTAGCGGATAGACGGATAGCAGCTTCAAGTGTAGGAGGATTGCTTCCTAACACAGCATCCTGAATTTGCATAGGCAGCCCGCCTATGTATTTTTCAATTTCCCGAGCAAGAGGAGTGATCATATGAGGCACCAATAGGCTCAGCTCTTGAAACTGGGTGGTGTAAGCCAGATTATCCCCGCTGTCTTGGGCAAGATCCCAAAACTCAGTCTCGAGCTTCCTTATTTCATTTCGAGGACAGAATTCATCAGTCATGGCTTTCTTCAGGTCATCCCATGATAAGGACGTAGCAACCTCAACACCACGAGTGCGTTTCTCACCGTTCCACCAGGTGAGGGCTCTCTTTTGAAGTACACTTGTGGCATAGCGAACCCGAAGATTATCGGGACAGTCACTGTTTAGGAATGTGCTCTCCATGCTTTCAAACCATTGTAGTAGGCCGGTAGCACCCTCAGTCCCGTAAAATTTTGTAGGGTTGCATGAGTTAAAGTGCTTAAACGTGCATTGAGGCGGGTTGGTACCACCGTTTCCTTGGATGTTGTGAGACCCGTCACTGTTGTTATTGGCTTGGGTCATTTGCCCCACCAATTGGGCAAGAAGAGTAGCAAGATCCGGGTTGGAAGTGCTAGAGTTTGCACGTCGAGGAGGCATTCTAACACCATAAGAAAAGACAATGATATTTTAGATAAAGTGGATATATATGAGTTATAGTGGGAAATAATGTAAGCAGAAATGCGGGATTCATCATGTCGCGTGCCAATGTATGTGTATTTATTCAAGGTTGATGGGGAAAATAAGTCATCTATTCCGGGAAGGAGATGATGTCATAGATCATTATTCGCGCAATAGGAATCGCCGGGATTCGCATGCACTACAAATCGTTATTACGTGTGCACCCGTAATAATGATTTGTTTTGCATGTTCATCTAGTTCTTCCTATCTTACTATAATGTCCCCAAATTTTGAGTTTAGGTTCGGATCGTATTCTTGCGAATACAATGACTTATCAACGTTAAGTAATTCCTCAAAACTTTCAAGGAGACATGCTTTAGCCTATAGTTAACACTCACTTCAGGAATTCCCAGGAAAGCATACGGGTCCGTTTATTTGGATTTATACGAAATGCTTTCCTAGACAGAAAACCCAATGTACAGGTGTCACCCTTCCGGATTGCACATGTCCTTTACTAGTTTTCAAGATATTAAGTCGTTGACGAGATTTTCAAGAATTTAATACACTTGTGAGTCTACAAGTATAAAATATGTAGGAATGTTGCAAATAGTATGGATGAGGAAAGAGTATGGATAAGGATGTGTAGTGTATTTGTTTGCATATGTTTATTTGTCAAATATGTATGTAAAGTATGTATTGTATGTTTAAGGCCTTGTATGTATGTGTATAAGTCTCATGTACTAAACTTGGGAAAATTCAAATAATACCTAGCTACAAATAATTCACATAGCAAATAATCATTTAGCACGTAACACGTAAAAGGGAGTCCTAGGGTTATAGTCTAGGTCATTGTGTCTAATAACCTAATTCCCTATAACCATGGCTCTGATACCAATCTGTCACACCCCGACCGATGCGGAATCATCGAGGCGGACAATGGAATGATTGTTCAAAAGCACATGATAGCTAAAATATTGCATAATTCATTAATTTAATTAAAGACAACAAATATTCAAATAACCTAGTCTATTCCAAAACGTTGATTTTATTAACTAGGTCCATAAGTTCTTAAGTGGCAGAATCTTCAGCAAGCAATCACATATCCAAACCTGAAACATTATTTAAATCAAGTGTCAACTATAAAGTTGGTAAGTACATAGGTTTTGTGGACCAGATAAATAGTAGAAAAAAACGTTTTGCAACTCATTGTTTATCTTGTTAAACATAGCATATATGGTTGTATCCTTCATGTTTATCTAAGCACAATTCAAACCTTGATTGACGCGCTTGAGCATAGCACAACAGCTAGGCCCGGTATGTTTGAATATAGTTATCCACTATATCTGATATGTTTGAATATAACATGCGGCTATATCCGGGTATGCAGTAATAAACACCCTACAAGGGTGGGCTGGTCAGGCACAATAGATCTATTATTATTACTATTGGTTCTCTTGTGTTTAAAATAAATAAGTGTACACCCAAGATAATTCACGATGAACAAGCATATAATCCACATGTATAACACATATAAACAATTTGATGAGTAGCATGTATAATGTTTCACCCCAAAGTATGTAGAAATGTAAAATAGTGGCTATGTAACTCACCTGGCTAGAGGGTATTTTAATCCACGAGTGTAGGTGATAAGGATGTTGAAACCTAAGCACGTTGGAACCCTATATGGATAAATAGGTATTATTGTAGGTTTTGTATGTGTGTATTCGTATTTAAACGTGTGTAGGTTTATAATAATATTTCTTAAAATTTATTTGAATAAAATATTATAGAAAGATGATAATGATTTTGTAAAACTTAACATCAAAAAAAAATATAATTTTTAATCTTGTTAAAATATTATATTTTTAAATAAGTAGATATAAAAATCTCTATTTTGTTTATTTATATTATTATTATTATTATATATTTTCTTTTGTGAGTTAAAATTATTTAAACAAGTTTATAAAACATAGGGTTTATTATTTTATAAAAATTCAATGGGTTAAATATGTGTAAAAAGTTATTTAATGGTTTCAAAAATACACGAACGAGTCAACCAACCCGTAATAGTTTTTATTGTATAGATATAATATTAAAATATGATAAAATAAATTATATTATTAAAACAGAAAAATTGGGTTGGGCCGGATGCCACCAGAATCGAACTCGCGACCTAAGACTCAAACACACACGCATAACCAGTCGGGCTGCTGCCCATCGCTGGTTATGTGTGTATCGTTTAATTGATAAGCACATACACGAAACTGGTCGCTGGTCCTCGGCAACCGGCAAACCAGTGTCCGAGACATTGGGTTTGCCCGGTAATCGATGTTTGGGGTTGGGTTGTAGATTGGAATAGTTTGCCATATGATAACAGAAGGTAAAGAAACGAAGTTGAGGTACCTACTTGGTCGCGAAGGGTCTAGTCGGCAGGGTCGATAGTCCGAAAGTGCCAAGATCGGTTAACTATGCTTCGGGACGAATTAGGTTCTGAAACTCTGGTTACAGCTTCACACAGAGGCAACGAACGTAATGGTGGTCTCAATTTAGAGTGAGAGTGGGTGAAGGAGGGGTGGCGAGCTCGAGCAGGTCCGTAAATGGCTATTTATAGCCGAGCTCGATCCCTATAATAAAACACGCAATTGAGTATGTCTAGACACTCGTCTGGACAAGACGAAGCTAACGAGCAATCTTGCAGGTGTGGTGGTCTACTGTCGGGGCTAATTGCGCGGCGTGGGCTTTCGGCCACAAACACAATCAGACGTTTCGAATGTTGGGGAGACAAATTGGTCGGGGGCTTTTGTTCGCGTGGGGACGACGAGGTCAGGGAGACCATTTTCGGCTGTCGAGGTGTAGGGGACAGGCGTGTCGAGGGGGTCGCCGGAAATTAGCTCGGACCGCCGGACAAGGGAAGGGATGACCGGAAACGCGAATTGGGAGTTGGCAATTTTGGTCCTTGTAGTTTGTTTTTGTATTAAGTTAGTCCCTGGGAATTTTTACCCGTTAGTTCCTGTGGTTTAGTTTGTCCAGAAACAGCCCCTTAACAGATTTTTGTATTAAAACCTTTTAGTTTGATTATTTCCAAAACAACCCCTTAACTTTTATAAAAATAATTAATTAAATTTCTTTTTAATTTCAATTATATTTTATAAACTTATATTATTATTATTATTATAAATATTTTTATAAAAGTTAATTATTTTATTTAAATGGGTTATCTTATTTATATATGAACTTTTTAGTTTAGATTTTTATATAAAATTTTATATAAGTTTAAAACATATAAAATTTTAATTATTTTAAATCCATAAAATAAAAAAATATATATTTTGTACAAAATTAAATAAAAACACTTGCATTTCATTTAATAGAAAATGATTATATGATACATAATATAAAAGCGTGAATAAAAACCCGAAATGTCACAATTGTTGACAGTGGCACGAAGAACATGAGGTTCTACATCTGTATCTGAATGAACTATGTCCCAAAACTGTTGAATATACACCAGACTGGTGTATGGATCGGCATATAAGGCGACACGTAATCGTGAGCGATTAAGAAATCCTATAATCCCTTGAAATTGTATGCCTCTGACATGTTATGATCTAACAATGCCACCTGGTTGTGCTTGTATTCGACACGACGAGACATCTGAAAAATATTTGGACAACAAACACATATTAAACAAATAACAAAACACAAACAATATAAAAAACAAAATTGAAACAAAAAAAAAACAAAAAACAAAAAACAAAAAACAAAAAACAAAAAAAATTTTTAAAAACAAATTCAAACACACAAAAAAATTTACAAGTCCAAAACCCTTCAGACCCCTAGGCGAACTTAATAAGTTCGCTTAGTGTTTCAAGAGGCGAACTTAAGTTCGCTTGAACAAGTTCGCCTGAACTGTCTGTCGTTTCAAATTCAAACCAGAAATCAAAAAGTTTTTCAATCAGTGTGGAAACATGAATTAACCATTGTAAACCAATCGATTTGTACTACTAAGGCAATATCAATGAACAATTTCACGATTTAAGGCTGGATAATCTTCGAATTTTGGGGCAAACAGTCACGGATGAAAACCGAAATAAAAACCTCGATTTTCTATCAATTTAACGGATGAAAAACGATGAAATTACCTTAGATAAGTTCGCAATTTGATTTCGAACCAGAATGAATCGATTAAACACCCAACAACCACTTAATTTGAAATTTCAAAAAATTTAGACAAGTTCGCTTTAGCTGTGGAAACGATGAAGTGAATAAGTTCGCCTGGATAAACCCATATATAGATTAAGTTCGCTTAATTAGGCGAACTTGTTAAGTTCGCTTAACAAGCCCTAGGCAAACATAATAAGTTTGTTTCACCAATTTCAGGCGAACATATTAAGTTCGCTTCACCAGAAGTAGGCGAACTTAATGTCTTCAACTTTTCCCTTGATCAAAATTTTACCAACTTTCAACCCGTCACTTCTTGAACTTCCGTCAGCAGCATGTATTTGATCCAATCCCGAACAATTTAATAAAAGATTAAAATTTTCATGGAAAATAAAAAACAAAATCTTTTTGAATTTTATCTATACAAACAGAATCACATATTTTTGGAATTTTATCTATACAAACTGAATAAAATATTTTTGGATTTTTATCTGTACAAATAGAATCACATATTTTTAGATGAACATCATGAGTAAGAAGATCATATCAGTATCCGAGTAGTTCATCACACATTTTAGCAATAACCAAGGGTAACCTATGATATGAAACAATCCAACTCATCTTGTACTATATGTATCTTTTTCAGTATTTATAAATCAATCAATTTGAATAATATTTGAAATGATACGTGATAAATTTCAAAGTAAATGAGATCAGGTTATGAAATGCTCTTTTATTTATACCGAATTTAAAATATAAAGCATGAATTCTTAAATTTTTCAATATTATATGATTTGAAACTATAAGCGTTCATTCTCCAAATTCATGTGATTTAGTACCATTTAGATGAAAAACATCGTGTACCCCACATATATGCCAAACAGAAATATAATTTGCACTATCTTCAAGACATATACAGTTTGTTTTAAGATTAGATCAATTTCCAAGATGAAATTATCTAATTTAGCACAAGTATAGAAGCAGATCCCAAAGGATATAAGAATCATGATGATTCAGAATCAGAAGATTCTAATGAATTGGCTGTATAATGAGAATCAACAGATTCAGTTATGAGGATCCAACTATTATCTGGAGAAGTTTCAAAGGAGTCAGACTAGATGATGTATCTAACTGATCCAAGGGCGAATATATGTTTCAACAGATTTTGAAAACATATCATAGTTTGACAAAACATTGCATGTTTTTCGGGGCATGGGCAGTAATGTGAACTGAAATAGATTTGTGCTAAAGATATAATTCGATATTGGTCTCATGAAATTCTTTAAAACCATATATTCTTTATCTGATAATGATCTTTTACACACACACCCAGACATATAATGGATTCAAATCACAGATGTAATCATATCATATTTAATTTTCACACTACTATTAGTTTCAAAACGCTTTTAGTCTATTGACAATTCAAGTTTCAAAACTCATACACAAATTTGAAAACAGATTACCAAGATTAGAGCATGCACAACACTATCATTTCTCATTTATGCAGACTTTGAAATTTAGATCAAATCAACTCAGTTTAATCAATCATATATCAAAGGTCTACTAAGGTCGTGTGAAATGAACTAATCACTGATGTACTATCATTTCTTCTCTAACTTCAAATGATGTCAAATTTTATATTTTTCAATTTGTTTTGATTATTTTTTTTATAAATTAAGAACTTTTTGACTGAAAATTTAAAATGCAGAAATGTAATAAGGCAATAAAAGAAATTAAAAACAAAATTTTCCATGAAAATCTGATTTTGAAAAACTTTCATTCGAGATTGATCATACCTATCATTTTGATTAAGAATTCAAAACTGGTACGATCAAATGCCTTGGTAAACAAATCAGCAAAATTATCATCAGTGTGAACCTTTACCAGCTCAATCAACCTTTTCTCTGCACAATCACGAATAAAATGATATCTAATCTCAATGTGCTTTGTTTTACTATGCTTAACAGGATTATTAGTTATAGACATTGTAGCATTATTATCAATAAACATAGGGGTTCTTGTGAAATTCAAACCGTAATATCTTAATTGTTGTTGTATCCACAGGATCTGTGAACAACAACTTGCAGCAGCGATGTATTTTGCTTCGCATGTAGAAATGGAGACTGTGGTTTGCCTTTTGCATTGCCAGGAAACAAGTCGTTTACCCAAGAACTGGCAACCACATGTTGTAGATTTCCTGTCCAAACAACAACCACCAAAATCAGAATCAGTATAAGCATTGAAATCAAAGTTAGAACCATGTGGATACCATAATCACAATCTTTGTTTTCCTTTCAAATAACGAAAGATTCTTTTTACATCTATTAAATGATATTCTTTTGGTTTTGCCTGGAATCTGGAACAGATGCACACAGCGAACATTATATCTGGCCTTGAAGCAGTTAAGTACATGAGAGATCCAATCATTGCTCTGTAAAGTCGACAATCCACATCTTTTCCATCCGGGTCAAAATTCAGCTTATGATTGACCGGAAGCGGAGTATCATATGGGGTACAGTCCTCCATCTTGAACCGGCTCAAGATGTCTTTGACATACTTGGACTGATGAATAAAGAAACCATCTTCCTTTTGATTTACTTGTAAACCTAAGAAAAACGATAACTCTCCCATAGCTGACATTTCAAATTTTGACTTCATTACACTTTCAAAATCTTTGCATAACCCTTCATTTGTTGAGACAAAAATAATATCATCCACATATATCTGCACCAGTAGGTAATCTCCCCCTGATTTCTTTATGAATAAGGTCGAGTCAATCTTGCCACGAACAAAATCATTTGCCAAAAGATGTGCGGACAAAGTTTCATACCAAGCTCGAGGAGCCTGATGAAGACCATAGAGGGCCTTATCAAGCTTGAAAACCATATTCGGATTAAGTGGATCTTCAAACCCCGGCGGCTAGAAAACATAAACCTCCTCCTTGACCTTTCCATATAAAAACGCACTTTTCACTTCCAATTGAAACACCTTAAAACCTTTATAAGAAGCAAAAGCTAGAAACAGACGTATAGCTTCAAGCCTCGCAACAGGCGCATAAACCTCGGTGTAGTCAATTCTCTCTTGTTGATTGAAGCCCTGGACAACTAATCTTGCCTTGTTTCTTACCACGACACCTCGATCGTCTTTCTTACATTTAAACACCCATTTAGTACCAATCGGATATACACCCTTCGGAAGATCTACAAGATTCCAAACCTTAAGTTCTTCCTGCATAGCCTCAACCAATTGTTATCATTTAAAGCCATTTCAACATTTTTGGGTTCGACCTGAGAAATAAAACATGAATGTGAGCAATCATCAAGAACACCAGAATCTTTAATATATGTATACAAACAAGTATTGTCAACAAGAGAACGTGTTTTCACTCCATCCTGTAAATTTCCGATTATATTTGTCACTGGATGATCTTTGAGTTCCTTGATGGAAGCGACCTCAGGAACCTGTAACACTTCAACACGAGTTGTATCAGACTGATAAGACAAATCATGATTAATTGGAACTTCCGAGTCTAAATTTGTAGGAATCTCCCCCGAATCCTGTGTCGAAGGTAATGAATCATCACCCAACAAAGGATCAGCAGAAGAATCTTGAAAAATAGCATTGTCTTCCTCACTCTCTGAATCTTGTGGTCCCGAACAAGAAGCAACATTAGGATCGGGAGCAGAAGTAGATGGAACCGATGAATGTGGAACTGTATTTGGTAGAAAGCCATTGTGCTGTGCATTCTGACATGAATCATAGAGAACAGCAGCTTCATCAGGAGAAATATCAGAAGGTAAATGAAAAGACTTGAATAAGGATTCATAATCAAATGCCCAGTCTGGTCCAATCGCCATTTGAGGTAAAGACCGATTTGAACAGTCAATATGGAACCATTCTTCAACTTGGCACGTCTCTTTATTAAAAACCCTCTTGGTAGTCTAATTGGCAACATACCCCAGAAAAATCCCTTCAATAGCCTTAGCACTGAATTTTGTTGGGACATCTCGAACTTTCAACAGGGTTCAAGGATTACCAAAAGGTAGTAAATAATCCAGATTCGGCTTTCGACTATTTAGCAACTCGTATCAAGTCTTGTTGTGTCGCTTGACGGTCAAGACTCTGTTCAAAACGTGACACACAGTATTCACAGCTTCAGCCCAAAAAGTAACTGGAAGCTTAGAATCTGCAAGCATCGTGCGTGCCGTTTCAACCAACGTACTGTTCTTTCGTTCAGCAACACCGTTTTGTTGAGGAACATATGGCGCACTGAATTCATGATGAATTCCCTTTTGTAGACAGAATAAGCCCATCTTGCTATTCTTAAATTCACTGCCATTGTCACTCCTAATTCTTCTGACCTTCAGATTGAACAAATTCTCCAAACCCAGGATTAAGTATTGTACCAACTCAGTGGTTTCAGCCTTAGAAGAAAGAAACTTAACCCATGAAAATCTAGAGAAATCATCCGTTACTACCAAACAGTATGATTTTTCACCAATGCTCCTGATACTAATCGGACCGAACAAATCCATATGCAGCAGCTCCAAATGAGTTATGGTAGAATTCTTCGATTTAGATTTGTGAGATTTCTTTCGTTGTTTCCCCTTCTTGCAAGGAATACAATCATCAGGAACTGAGAATTTCATCTTCGGAATACCAAGATCCAGATCATGCTTAACAATATAGTTCATTTTTCGATAGTTGATGTGAGCTAGCTTCCTGTGCCACAAAATAGAATCTGATTTCGACGCCTTGGAGAGTAAACATGTAGGAATTGAATCCGTTGTAGTAGCGACACTCATGTCAAGGACAAATGTGTCATTTCTCCTCGGGGCCTTCATGAGAATCCATTAGTCAGGAATAACAAAACCAGGTTTCAAGATATAACACTCAGCATCATTGAAATGGAACGAAAACTTCTTGTCACAAACTTGTGATACACTCAAAAGATTGTGTTTCAGCTACTCCACGTAATTCACCTTCTCAAATTTGACTTTATCATTCTTTAAAGTTTCCTGTCCAGTTATGTACCCGCCTTTATTCCCCGCAAAAGCGACATAACCTCCATCAATATTTTTAACATCTTCAAGCAACCTAATATTCCCTGTCATATGTCGAGAGCAACCACTATCCACATACCATGTATTGTTGATAGTCCTCCTTGGTTTTCCCTATATAAACAATGAAAATCAGTTAGAAATAGGAACCCAAGCCATTGTGGTCTTGAGTCGTCCAGATTGATCAAAATAAACAACTTCTAGTAATTCACAATCAATGTTATCATTAACTATTAGAATAGAAGTTTTACCAACAGACTTTTTCAAAGGAAACAATTTTTTATTATTTTGAAAAACATTATTTGATATATTATTATCAGATTCAGATGTTTCCAAAATTTTCTTCAATTTTCTGTTTCTTCTTCTCCTTTGTGGTCTGGACAATTTAACTTCAGATTGAGAATCTTTTGACATTATAACATGAGGAATCTCAAGTTTCTCTTGACACACAAATGATTTGGAGTTCAATTTATCATGTTGTTTAAATCCAGAGGATTTAACAAAAGATCGACATGACATATTTTGCTCCAAACTAAATGATGACTTTCCCTCATCTGTTCTTTTCAGAATCTTCACCACTTTTGGTTGTGAAGGAACAGTCTTCAATTTGCCCTTGTTCTTATAAGGACAATTGCTCAGAATGTGACCAGCTTCATTGCAATGAAAGCAAACTCTTCTTTCTTTATAAGTTCTAAAGTAAGAAGAATTCTTTGAGTTTGAGGAGCCATCAGAGGAATAAGCTTCAGAAGATTTTCCAGAACATTTTACTGTCTGCTTTGGAACATAAACCTGTGTAGGCACCTTTGATGAATGCACCTTTTGATGACCAGCAGCGACAAACCCACTTGACTGTAAAATTGGGGACAACATAGGTGTAACGATTTTCACCTTATCAAGTTCAGTCAGAATGCATCTATCACGGGTAACGGTTTTTACAACTGTTGGTTCATCAATTTTCACCTTTTTTGGAATACCTTCAACTTTCGTCTCATCAAACACCTCATCCTCAGAATCAGATTCATACACCATATCCTCACCAGTTACCGGGTTCACTTTCAACACTGTTTTTGGATCTATTTCCTCTTCATGTATGATTTCAGGTTCAACCACATAATTTGCATTAAATGGTGGAGGAAAAAATCCAATCCCAGCAACCCGTTTAGTAGGATCAGCATTTGAATTAAAATAATCCAAAACAACAGAAGAATTTGTAAAATTTTCCAACTTTCTATGAAGTTTGACCACCTCAGACTCTTTGTCAGAAATTTCTTTATTCTTTTGAGCAATAACTTCAGTTCGTTTTTCTATTTCAGCATAATCCATATCCAGATGATAAGCTTGTTCTTTATATTTCAACCCCATAGAATTTAAGTCTCTTTTCAAAGACTTAATTCCATCGATGCACAATTTATCGTTATTATTCAGTTTCTGATTAACATAATGCATCGATTTCATATCACAAATCAAGTTTGTGTTATCATCCATTACCTTTTGCAATTTATCTTTAACCGTAATGCAGTTAGAACAGAAAATAGGACAAACAGAGTCTTTTACCTTTGACGGATCAGACATGTCTGCCACGAAAACTTTGGCAATGGGAATATTCTTTGAATCAGCACCATCTGAAGCATTTTGTGTTAGAACAATATCATCTTCGGCAACACCTGATGCAACATCAGAACCAATATTATGCTCTTGTTCTATCTCTTCATCAACAATCTGCACACTTTCACCATCACTTGAACTCTCACTCGAACCATCACTTGTACCATCATCATCAGCTACCTCTTCTGATTTTTCAGAATGAATTTCTGCTACAAAGGCTTGACTTACAGCACCCACTAAATCTTCCAAATGAATACCCCAGTCATAGTTCTCATCATTTTGTGCAACCAATGCTGATGAAGCAAATGCATGATTTGAATTTCCAGATGGACCATGTGATTGATTACGATTATTCTGAAAATTATTCTGCTTCTTCTGAGAATCAAACTCAACCTTTTGCTTCACACACTCTTTAGCAAATTGACCATACTCTTGACAGTTATAACAACACACTTTGGTTTTATCAAATCCCATGCGTGATCGACTATTAGATCCAATATACTTTCTGCCAGATTTCTTCAAGAAATCCTTTGCTTGACGCATTAACATAGCCATATTCCATTGGATGTTCATTTATTCCAGATCAACAGGGTCAATCTGTCTGAAATCTTCTTCAATAATCTCAGGATCATGAATTTTCCCTCCAATAAAATTCTCATATGAAGCCATGAATGAGGAAAACATAGCTAGATAATCATCAGCAACCTTTTGATTTATATGAGATCCAGAAGATGTAGAAGCTGTTGTTGCAGAAAAACCAGAATGACTAGAATGACCAGAATGAATAGGAACTCCAGAACACTGATCATTAGAAGAATCTTGAGTATAACCAGAAAAGAATGCAACTCCTGTACCAGTTTTACCAGTAGTCTTGGCAAAATACATTGAAGGATCCTGGATATGCTCCATGTTAGTCTCCTTCTTCTTCATATTCATGTCATGCGATTGAATCTTCCCAAGAACTTCTTCAAAAGACATGGTTTTGTACTTGATATTTTCTTTGATCAAAACCGTATACACATCAAATTTTGATGGTAATGCCTCCAATAACTTATCATTAATTTCTTCAGTTTCATACACCACAGAAGCACTCGACAGTTCACTAAGCAGATGATAGAATCTGGTAGCAAGATCATCCAAGGATTCATTTTGAAAATGTTTGAAAACCAAGAATTGCTTCTTCAATAGCTCTTTTCTACTCTTCTTTACATCCAAACTGCCTTCACATATTTTCTGTAATGCTTCCCACAGTTGTTGAGAAGACTTGAATTGTTTGAAACTGTGATATATTTCCTTCGAAAGAGACATCGAAATACTTGCCATCGCTTTCTTTTCCCTATCAAACAACACCTTTTCTTCATTTGTTAAGGCAGCCACCGGCTTTGGAACATTATCCTGTCCCATCCATGAATAAGTCGGATGCGTATAACCTTCTAAAATAGGAATCCAGAGACTGGTATCGGTAAAAGATATGAACTGATCAAACCTATCTTTCCAATTAGAATAATCAGCAAGATTCAACAGATTCGGTGGTTTTTGAGATGTACCAATCTCATTATCATAATTGAACATATTCGTTACTTAAACCATATTTGCCATTTTCCTGAAAAATTTCCCAAGTGTTGAACACTTACAAACCTTAGGCGAAGATAATAAGTTCGCCTCTGTGATACCCAAGCGAACTTAATGTGAAGGGAACTTAATAAGTTCGCTTGAATCATAAATCAGAAAATCTGAATATGTTCGCCTGAAAATAAGTTCGCTTACTTTGTGAGAAGCGAACTTGACAAGTTCGCCTGCTAAGTTCTCCTGCACAAAATCAGCAAGTTCGCCTAATTCAGGAGATTCAAACTCAAGAACAGTTCAAACAGAAACCGCGAACCAGGAATCACCAAAAATATTCATAATTCACTAATTTGAAGGAATTAGTCAAAATCAAACCGTAGGATTGTGTAATTTCGCAATTAGAACTTTTCTATCGGATCAATTTCTTCAAAAACACCAAATCAGAACAAAATTAAGCTTGAAAACTCCATGGAAATGAAAATGTCAAAGATGATGAATTTCTTGTCAATTTGTATACAAAACCGTCTAGAATCACCAAGAATCATGAGCAATAGCTCTGATACCACTTGTAGGTACTCATGGCACTTATACAAATCGTTCTCGTGATAAGACGTATCGTTAACTCTGAGTGCGGAATCCAACGAATCAACGATTGCATACACAAAAGATAATATAGACAATCAAGTAAATAAACTTCACGCTTGTATTCCAATTCTCAATAGAGTTTACAGACTCAATCGTTCTAGTTCTGATCGATTCTGGTCTATCTCCGATCTGATGTATAAACTGACTCTGTAAACATCTATATACAGACTACTGACCTGCATTAGGCGAACTTAACAAGTTCGTCTCTAACAGACTAAGCGAACTTAACAAGTTCGCCTCTATTAGACTAGGCAAACTTAACAAGTTCGCCTCTAGCAACTTGCATAAAAACACTTAGAACATTAATACATTACAAAAACATAAAGACATTAGATGTAAACTATTACAAAGCTTTTGTCATTACAAACTATGTCCTAACAACTCTCTCTCAGTCAAGCTCTTTCTCCATCTTTCCAAAAACACCGCCTAAGATATGCAACATCTTTCTCCCTTTTCCACGATGTTATGGTCCAGCGATGGCATCTTCAGATCAAGGAAACGAGAAGTGTCGTCATCAAAAAAGTTATTCTAAAACCCAAACATCTCCATTAACCCCTTCATTTCCTCCCCCTCGTCTACGCACTCTATGTTCGTAAAACACCCATATGAAGAGCCCTAATTTGGGGTTTAGGTTCAGGAGCTGGATACAAGTGGAAGCCCCATCTTCACCGACCTCTTCATTTCCACCCCTCTCGTCTCCAATCTCTCTGTTTGTAGAACACACGCACGAAGAACCCTAATTTGGGGTTTATGTTCAGGAGCTAGGGACAAGCGGAAGCCCCATCTGTTTAAGCCTGGGACTCGGGCACTTCATGAGATCGTTATTTATTTCAATTTCTGGTATTTAATTCAATTTTTGCCTCGCGTTTTTGCTTGAGTTATCGAAAAATAGGGTTTCCAAATCTCAACGCATTAAACATTTCCAGAGGGTTTTTCTCGGTCTTTATTTCAAATCGGTGTGTATCCTCATTCAGAGGCCGAGCGTTCATCATTTAAGCCTCCCTGATGGTGATTTTGTTGATTTCTGAGTATTGTAAGTTCATTATTGGGTGCACTAGATCTAGAAAAATATGGAGGTAATTTTCTTTTTGTAATTTTTAAAAAATCCCATATCTAGGTTCATCCAGAAAAATATTGTTGTATTATTCTTTTGTAATTTTTTTAAAAACCACATCAGATTTTGGTTCGTCAAGCTCCAAAGAGGAACTACAGGTTCCAAATTTTAATTTCTTGTGAAATTATTTTGTATATTCTAATCTGATGTACTTGAAATGGTATTGAAATCTATTTGTTGGAGGTAATATTTACACTGATTGAGACCTTTTCAATTTGGGGCAGGTTAGTCACTGATTATTTTGTGGTTTAATTACCAGTTCACCATCTTCACTCCTACACTCTTCGGATTTGCACTCTTCGGTGCCGGTAAATCAGGTTAGTCGCTGATTATTCTATTGTTTTATAGATTTACACATGTGTATATTTGATTTACACATGTGTATGCTCGATTTACACAATGTAAGTTACACATGCTTATATTCGATTTACACATATAAATAAATTTAGTGTATCTTGATTCTGTTTTTTTTTTAAATTCAGGTAGAAGATCTACAAGGTTTGATATACAAGTAAGGGTTTGATACGCGTCGGATCTGCACTCGTCGGTGCCGGTAAATCAGTTTAGTTACTGATTATTTTGTGGTTTTATAGATTTACACATGTGTATATTCGATTTACACATGTGTATGTTCGATTTACACAAAGTAAGTTACACATGTTTATATTCGATTTACACATATAAATAACTTTAGTGTATCTTGATTCTGTTTTTTTGAATTTCAGGTAGAAGATCTACAAGGTTTGATATACAAGTAAGGGTTTGATACTTGTAGTTTGATTTTACAATTGGTTTTGATTTTCTACACATGTGTATTTTTATTTTACACATGTGTATTTGATTCTTTTTCATACGTGTAATATGAATTTACATACATGTAAAGAGTTTTTACCCATATGTATTTTATTTTACACATGTGTATTTAATGTTCTTTACATAGTGTAATTATGTATACTTTTTTTTCGGGTTTGTAAAGATATTTTGGATGTAACTTCTTTTTTCTGATTTGTTTAAATGGGTTTTTATCTATGTTTATTTTATAATTATGCATTTGTTTTTAATTTTTACACTAGTATGTTCTTGTTGGATTTAAACAGATGACAAAAGTATAGGTTAAAAAGTGTAAAATTATGATTTAATAAAGAAATGAATTAGTAAAAAAAAATGCAGTCCACATAAATTCATTATTTTGTAAAAGAAAAAGGGAAAAGAAAAAAAGTAAAATTACTTTTTTACCCCTCTCTTTAATCTAAGCCACAAGTTTTTTATTAAATATATTAAAAATTCAGAATTAACTCTAACCACATATTAAAATAATAAGAAATGAATGTGTGGTCCAGAATGAGTTTAAGGGTTTTCACAACAACTTAGTGTTTACAACCGATACGTCCCCTATATATATATTATCTCTCGTATCTGGCATCAAGTTTTTGGGGCCATTACCAGGGACATGTATATATATATATATATTTATATACACTAAAACACGCACTATCAACACGCCAAAATCAGGAAATTGCGGGGCCGACTAATTTGTCCTTGACGCCACGCCAAGAAGGCTGTTCAAGTCTTCGCGACACGTGAAGACCTTTAAGTACGGAAAAAAAAACCCTAAATTGAATATTTAAAGAATTCTTATGCCATTCTATTAGGGGTTGGACTTTCAGCCGTCAAGCAAGGAACTTTGGGCGATTTTGAGAGCATAATGCTTATTTGCAGCAAGAGATTGAAGAGTTGGATCATATATTGGTTAGATTGCATTATTTGATCATTGAATCTTGATTCTTCTTGTTCGTTAGACCTTTTCGATCATATGTCTTCGACTTTTATTAATGTTTTGCTGCATGTGAACATGATTGTTGGATAAACAGAAGATACTACTTTGGTTTGATGATGATTTTTTGAATCTTTGGATTTTTATCAGTTTTTGGTTATCGTATGATGATTTAACATTAATGTAAAGAATCTTTTTACAATCGATTTGATTTATATGCATGTTTAGTTTAGATTTATCATTGATTAATGTTCCGCATGTGTCTTGTTGAATGTCTTTCAGTTATAGATGAATGTTTAGGTTGCTTACTGTGTGTTTATGGCTGTTTATGGTTTTGCTAAACGTAGTAAACCATAGGAACATTAGTTTGTGATTTGTTAGAGCTAAGTGTTCTTCCTATCTCGATAGCTGAGAGGTGAGAGATAGTCGAGTTGTCTTCGATATTGGGTTTCTAGGTGTAAAGACTCTGAGAGGAGGTTTCTCTAGGGTTCTTAGTATCTTTGTTATTCTGTTTCTTATCGTTGTTCTTAGATTACCCCTTACATTCTTCGAATGTATTAAGATAGTGATACTGAAAGGTAATCTGTCTTTAGGGTACTTTAGTGTTGGTGGTGATACTGAAAGGTAATCCATCTAACTTGTGAGCGTTATACACTCCTTACGGTTTCCTTCTGGTCAGACCTAGAGATTGATCAGGGATCCACTAGGTTGTCTAAGGGTGTCATATTTTAAGATCCCGGTTCCATCATAGTTTCCATAGCCGAGAGAAACCCGAGATTCACAAATAGGATTCTTACTTGGGTAGTGCTTTCCCAATTCTTGAGTTCATTTAAATTTCCTGAGTGATAGTTGATTGTCGTTAGTTCTTTTAGTTTACTTTTGAATTCAATTACTTTAGATGTTTTTCATAGAATTTCCACCCCAAACCAAATCCTTTAGTTACTTTTCAGAGTCTAGTTCTAGTTATTGTTAGTGTCTCATTAGATCGATATCCGGACTTCCATTAGGCTTTACTACAGTCGATAGGTACACTTGCCTATCATTGTGGTCTAGTTTAAGGGTTTCTAGAGTTTAACTAGAGTGTCTAGGTTAGCTTTTTGTTCAGTTTTTCATAGACACATTAGTCCCCTCCTTCCTTGGTAAGCGGGATTGGAATGGTTAAAATGGGTCAGGTTTGATAAACCTTACCCGACCTGCGGGGTTGATTATTGTTAATGGGCATGGATGGAGTTGGAGAGCGGTGAAGTGGAGTTAGTGGACGGTTAGGTATGGGGCCTCTGTTCGTAGTTAGGGCACGGTTCCTAATGCTAGGTCATAAACGGTTGCTTCGAGTATCCATTGATGGTGGTTCGGGTGAAATGGGTTGACTCGACATGCACATGGGGTGCAGAATCCAACGCATGCATGCTTGTGTATAGATGACAACTAGAACAATATCAATGAACACAGTAGGTAAATAATCTCCACTTGTATTGCTCTTAAACTCAGATTGTTTACAGGACTTAACGACAGAAATTCAAACAAGTAAACACCTATTTATAGACTAAGTATCTGATGCAGGAGAACTTAACAAGTTCGCTGGAACTTGTCCTAGGTGAACTTGTAAGTTCGCCTATGCCAAAACTTAGTTAATACTTATAAAACCAAGCATTAAAAAACAAACACAAAACATAATGACATTATAAAGACCTAATCTATTACAAGGCTTATTGTCACAAAACATGTCTCTACAGTATTTTCTCATTAGTTTAATCTTTAATTTTTCATTTATTATGTTGGCGAACTTGTCATCTTCGCCTGACATGTTCGCTTGATTTGTTAGGGGCGAACTTAGTAAGTTTGCTCGGTTAGTTTTGTTAGTTTCTTTGCTTGTATATAAATAGTCTATTTGTAATCATTATTTGAGTTATCAATCAAATCATTCATTTTTTCCCCAATCATTCTCTCTCGTTTATCATTCTTGCTTGTTTTAGCTCTCACTTTTGATATCATAACATGTTATTAGAGCATATATGTTCGATTCTTTGATATCTTCTCCTTTTCTGTCTTTGTTCCGCATTCGTGTTTTGTTTTTTTTTTATCATTTTCTTGTTTTCTCGAGTCGATTAGGGTTCTTTTTGATGTTTTGATCCGTTCAAAACATTCCTTTTGCGTTTATAATCATTCCTGTAGGTCCACAAGACTCATCTCAGATCGATCTTGTGACAGGACGTCTCGATAACACGGAGTGCGGAATCCTTCATGTTAACGTATGTATACTAATTGACAATAGAAACTAGCATGTAAATAAACTTTCTCTTTTTATATCATCAAACACATAGAAGTTTACAGTTCAACTCTCTGCTCTCACTTGTCCGTTCTAAACAGATTCTGTAAACTCTCTATTTAAAGACACACGTTCTGCAATAGGCGAACTTAACAAGTTCGCTTCAAAGATGCTTAGGCGAACTTAACAAGTTCGCCTCTAATAGACTAGGCGAACTTATCAAGTTCGCCTCTAGCAGAACTTGATCTATTACTTAGACAAAATCTATACAATTACATAAAAACATAAAGACAATAAAACCTAAACTATTACAAAGCTTTTGTCATACATTCTATGTCCTAACATTCTATGTCATACATTCTATGTCCTAAACTATTACAAAGCTTTTGTCATACATTAAAGAAATCATTTTCCATAAGATGTGTAGACAACGTTTCATACCACGCTCGAGGAGCTTGATGAAGACCATAGAGAGCTTTATTAAGCTTGAAAACTTTAGACGGATTAATTGGATCTTCAAACCCCGGTGGCTGACACACATAAACTTTCTGCTTGACTTTACCATATAAGAAAGCACTTTTTACATCTAATTGAAACACCTTAAACCCTTTGTATGAAGCAAAAGCAAGAAACAGCCGTATAGCTTCAAGCCTAGCAACAGGAGCATAAACCTCGGTGTAATAAATTCCCTCTTGTTGATTGAAACCTTGTACAATTAATCATGCCTTATTTCTCACCACAAAACCTCGATCGTCTTTCGTGCATTTAAACACCCACTTTGTACCAATTGGATACACACCCTTTGGAAGATCTACAAGATTCCAAACTTTGAGTTTGTCAAACTGAGCAAGTTCTTCCTGCATGGCCTCTATCCAATTGTTATCATGTAACGCCATTTCAACATTCTTTGGTTCGACCTGAGAAATAAAACAGGAATGTGAGCATACATCAAAAACACCAGTATTCTTAAAACCTGTATACAATCAAGTATTGTCAAGAATAGAACGCGTTTGCACTCCATCACGCAAATTCCCAATGATATTTGTAATCGGATGAGCTTTGAGTTCCTTGATTGATGCAACCTCAGGAACCGACAACACATCAACTTGAGTTGTATCAGATTGATAAGACAGATCTTGATTAACTTGTATCTCCAAGTCTAGATTTGTAGGAATCTCCCCCTGAGCCTGTGTCAAATTGGAAGGTTCATCAACTAAAAAAGGATCAGCAGAAGAATCTTGGAAAATAACATTTTCATCTTCACTGTTAGACTCTTGTGTTCCCGAACAAGAAGCAACATTAGGAGCTGAAGCAGATGTAGAAGGAACAGATGAATGTGGAACCGTAGTCGGTAGAAAACCACTATTATGTGCATCCTGACATGAATCATATAAGACAGCAGCTTCCTCAGGAGAAATATCAGAAGGTAAATGAAAAGACTTGAATAAATTCTCATAATCAAAAGCCCAGTCTGGTCCAATCGCCATTTGAGGTAAAGACCGATTAGAACAGTCAATATGAAACCATTCTTCAACCTGACGAGTCTCTTTGTTATAAACCCTCTTGGTAGTAGAATTTGCAACATACCCAGAAAGATACCTTCAATAGCCTTAGCACTGAACTTGGTTGGGACATTTCTAACTTTCAACAGGGTGCATGGATTACCAAAAGGTAGTAAATATTCCAGATTCGACTTACGACTATTAAGCAACTCATAGCATGTCTTGTTGTGTCGCTTAACGGTCAAGACTCTATTCAAAACGTGACACGCAGTATTCACAGCCTCAGCCCAAAAAGTGACTGGAAGCTTAGAATCAGCAAGCATCGTACGTGCCGTTTCAACCAAAGTCCTGTTCTTTCGTTCAGCAACACCATTTTGTTGAGGTACATATGGCGCACTGAATTCATGATGAATTCCCTTTTGAAGACAAAATAAACCCATCTTGCTATTCTTAAACTCGCTGCCATTGTCACTCCTAATTCTTCTGACTTTCTGTTTGAACAAATTCTCTAAACCCAGGATTAAGAATTGTACCAACTCTGTGGTTTCGGCTTTAGAAGCAAGCAACTTAACCCATGAAAATCTAGAGAAATCATATGTTACTACCAGACAGTAAGACTTACCGACAATGCTCCTGATACTAATCGGTCCGAACAAATCCATATGCAGTAGCTCCAAAGGAGTTACAATAGAATTCTTTGTCTTAGATTTGTGGGACTTCTTGTGTTGTTTCCCCTTCTTGCAAGGAATACAGTCATCAGGAACTGAAAATTTCATTTTCGGAGCACCAAAAACCAGATCATTATGCACAAGATAATTCATTTTTCGATAATTGATGTGAGCAAGTTTCCTGTGCCACAAAATAGAATCCGACTCAGACGCCTTAGAGAGTAGACAAGTAGGAATTGAATCCGTTGTAGTAGCAACACTCATGTCTAGGACAAATGTGTCATTTCTCCTTGGAGCCTTCATTAGAATCTAGTCGTCAGGAATAACAAAGCCCGGTTTCAAGATATAACACTCAGAATCATTGAAATGAAATGAAAATTTCTTGTCACACACTTGAGATACACTCAAAAGATTATGTTCAAGTTGCTCCACATAGTTTACTTTCTCAATTTTGACTTTTTCATTCTTTAAAGTACCCTGACCAGTTATATACCCGCCTTTATTTCCAGCAAAAGCGACGTAACCACCATCAATATTAATAACATCTTCCAACATACGAATATTCCCTGTCATATGTCGAGAACAACCACTATCCACATACCACGTATTGTTGATAGTCCTCCTTGGTTGTCCCTAAATAAACAAAGAAAATTAGTTAGAAATTGGAACCCAAGCCATTGTGGTCTTGGGTCGTCCAGATGGATCAAAATAAACAACTTCAAGCAATTCACAATCAACATTGTCATCAACCTTTGGAACATAAGATTTACAGTTAGACCTTCTCAAAGAAGACATAGTATGATTAATTGGAAAAACATTATTAGATTTATGATTATCAGTTTCAGGAATTTCCAAAAATTTCTTTAGTTTTCTGTTACGTCTTCTTCGTTGTGGTCTAGAAAGTTTGACCTCGGGTTGAGACTCTTTTGGAATTCCAACATGTGGAATCTCAAACTTCTTTTAAAAAACAACTGGTTTAGAAATATGCTTATCATGTTGCTTAAATCCCGAAGATTTAGCAAATGATTGACAAGGTATATTCTTTACAACACTAGACGTAGGCTTTTCCCCATTTTGTCTTTTTCGAATCGTCACCACTCGTTTTTGTGAGGGATCACTCTTTAATTTTCCTTTATTCTTATAAGGACAGTGAATTAGAATATGACCAGCCTCATTACAGTGAAAAAAAACTCTTCTATATTGATGATTTCTGATATAAGGAGTTTTTCTCGAATTTGATGACCCATCCGATGAACAATCTTCAGAGGATTTTACTGAATAATTGACTAGCTTCTTTTGAACAAAAACTTGTTTAGTCACCATTGATAAATTCTTCTTCTGATAACCAGCAGCAACAAAACCACTTGATTATTTTGGAAATTTTAGGTTGATCAACTTTCACCTCATCAGGTTCTGTTAAAATGCATCTATCACGGGTAACATTTTTCACTACCTTTGGTTCATCAAGTTGCACTTCCTTAGGAATTCCTTCAACCTTTTTATCATCAAAAACTTCATCCTCAAAATCAGAATCATATATCATATCTTCACCAGTTACTGGATTTACTTTCAACACCGTCTTTGGATCAATTTCCTCTTCATGAATAATTTCTGGTTCAACCACATAATTTGCATTGAATGGTGGAGGAACAAATCCAATTCCAGCAACCCTCTTTGTAGGATCAGCATTAGCATTAAAGTAATCCAATATCACAGATGAATTTTCAAAATTTTCCAGCTTTCTATGTAATTTGATACCACTTCAGATTCTTTATTAGAAATTTCTTTTTTCTTCTGAGCGACAATTTCATTTCGCTTCTCAATCTCAGCATAAGTCATATCCAGATGATATGCTTGTTCCATATCTTTCAATCCCAAAGAGTTCAAATCTCTTTTCAAAGACTCAATTCTATCTATACACAATTTATCATTATCTTTCAATTTTTGATTAACTGAATGCATCGATTTCATATCACAAATTAAATTTGTGTTATCATCCATTACTTTTTGCATTTTATATTTAATACTTATGCAATTTGAGCAATAAATGTGACAGACAGAATCTTTTACCTTTGAAGGATCTGACATATCTGCCATGAAGACTTTTGCAATCGGAATATTTTCAGAATCAACACCATCAGAAGAATTTTGAGTTAAAACAATATCATCTTTAGATACACCAAATGCATTATCAGACTCAACATTATGTACTTGATCACGCTCTTCATCAGCATTAGGCAAACTCTCACCATCACTTGAGCTATCATCATCAGTTGACTCTTGACTTACAGAATGAATTTCAGCTACAAACGCTTGACTTACAGTACCAACAAAATCTTCAAGATGAATACCCCAGTCATAATTTTCATCATTCTGAGCAACCAAAGCAGATGATGCAGATGCATGATTAGAATTTTCAGAGCCAGAGGAGCCATGTGACTGATTACAATTGTTCTAAAGTTATTAGGCTTCTTCTGAGAATCAAATTCAACTTTTGGTTTCACACATTCTTTGGCAAAATGACCATACTCCTGACAATTATAGCAACGAACTTTGGTTTTATCAAATCCCATATGTGAACGACTGTTAGAACCAATATACTTTCTTCCAGTCTTCTTTAAAAAATCCTTTGCTTGTCGCATCAGCATAGCCATATTCTATTGAATGTTCATCTCTTCCAGATCAACAGGATCAATCTGTCTGAAATCCTCCTCAATAACATCTGGATCATGAATCTTTCCTTCAATAAAATTTTCATAAGAAGTCATAAAGGAAGAAAACATCACTAAATAATCATCAGCAACTCTTTGATTCATATTATGTGTTCCAGATGATGAAGAAGTTGTATTTGAAGAGAAACCTGAACGACTTGGAACCTCAGAACAATGATCATTAGAAACATCTTGAGTATCACCAGAAAATAATGCAACCCCTGCACCAGTTTTGCCAGAAGACTTAGCAAAATACATTGAAGGATCTTGAATATGCTCCATATTAGTTTCCTTCTTCTTCATATTCAAATCATGTGATTGAATCTTGCCAAGAACCTCTTCAAAAGACATAGTTTTATACCTGACATTCTCTTTTATCAAAACCGTATACAAATCAAATTTATATGGTAATGCCTCCAAAAACTTATCATTTATCTCTTCAGTCTCATAAACCACTGAAGCACTTCACAACTCACTCAGCAAATGATAGAATCTCGTTGCAAGATCATCTAAAGATTCATTTTGAAAGTGCTTGAATACTAAGAACTGCTTCTTTAGTAATTCTTTTCTGCTTTTCTTAACATCCAAACTACCTTCACACCGCTTTTGTAATGCTTCCCACAATTATTGAGAAGTCCTGAATTGTTTAAAGCTATGATAAATTTCTTTAGGAAGAGACATTGAGATACTAGCCATTGCCTTCTTTTCCCTATCAAACAATAATTTTTCTTATGTGGTTAATGCAGATACTGATTTAGGAACATCATCCTTTCCCATCCAAGTATATGTCGGATGTGTATAACCTTCCAAGATTGGAATCCATAAACTTGTATCAGTAAAAGACACTAACTGATCAAACCGATCTTTCCAGTTAGAATAATCTGCAAGACTTAACAATTTGGGTGGTTTCTGAGATGTACCAATCTCGTTATCGTAATTTAACATATTAGTCACTTGCACCATATTTGCCATTTTTAGAAAAAATTTCTAATTGTTGAACAAAAACTCCCCTTAGGCGAAGATAATAAGTTCGCTTCAAAGCCAAACAAGCGAATTTGATATCAAGCGAACTTATATAATCCGGTAAGTTCACCTACTGATTAAGTTCGCCTAAACTGAGAGAAGCGAACTTAATAAGTTCGCTTGTAAGTTCGTCTGCAACAAATTTCAACAAGTTCGCTTACTACAGCTGAAACAAACTCAACAAGAACTTTAACCCAAACACGAACAAACATCACCAAAAATCATCATTTCTCACATATTAGAAGGAATTTGAGGAAATTGAACCGTAGGATTTAGTATTTTATGAATTAGAACACTTCTATCAGATTAATTTCACCAAAATCAACTTCAAATCCATGAATTCAGCAGTAAAATCAGCTTCAAGAACTTGAAAACTTCATGGATACAAAAACTTCTAAAAATGATCAATTTCTTGTCAAATTATACACAAAATCGTCTCTAATCACCAAGAATCAAACACAAATCACGAGCAAATGCTCTGATACCACTTGTAGGTCCACATGACTCATCTCAGACCGATCTCATGACAGGACGTCTCGTTAAAACGGAGTGCGGAATCCTTCGTGTTAACGTATGTATACTAATTGACAATAGAAAACATCAGGTAAATAAACTTTCTCTTTTTATATCATCAAACACATAGAAGTTTACAGTTCAACTCTCTCCTCTCACTTGTCCGTTCTAAATAGATTCTGTAAACTCTCTATTTATAGACACACGTTCGGCAATAGGCGAACTTAACAAGTTCGCTTCAAAGATGCTTAGGAGAACTTAACAAGTTCGCCTCTAATAGACTAGGCGAACTTATCAAGCTCGCCTCTAGCAGAACTTGATCTATTACTTAGTCAAAATTTATACAATTACATAAAAACATAAAGACAATAAAACCTAAACTATTACAAAGCTTTTGTCATACATTCTATGTCCTAACAATTCCTACGGTTGGATTTCTTCATATTCGCTTCTGATTTTGAGTTATGATGATTTCTCGATCGATTTCCCATTTTTTTGTTTGTGAAGGCGAACTTGTCATCTTCTGTTACTGGTGAACTTGTTAAGTTCTCTTGTTTCTTTCTGTTTCTGGCGAACTTGTGAAGTTCGCTTCCTAGTTTCATTTCAGCTTTCTGGCAAACTTGTTAAGTTCCCTTCCTTCAGTGTCTTAGCGAACTTGTTTAGTTCACTTGTTAAAGTGTTCTTTGTCAATTTTGTTTCCTTGTCATGTCAGGCGTTTCAGTTTCTTCTGGTTCTTTGCAAATGGATTCTTCTGCTCCTTTGTATTTGCACCCTTCAGATCACCCCGGGTTATTGTTGGTTTCTAAGATCTTTGATGGGACTGGTTTTGGGTCTTGGAAGCGGGCTATGTCGATTTCTTTGTCTGCTAAGAACAAGATCGGTTTTGTGGATGGTTCAATTTCCATGCCACCCACCTCTCCCAATCTTGACTTGTGGAGGAGGTGTAATGATATGGTTATTTCTTGGATCCTTAACACTCTATCAAATGACATCAGTGAGAGTGTTCTATGTGTGGAAACTGCTTCACAATTATGGGGTGAATTGAGTGATAGATATGGTCAAAGCAATGGGGCGAAGTATTATCAGCTTCAGAAAATTATTTCTGACATCTCACAAGGCAATGATGATATTGCTTCTTACTTCACTATGATCAAATCTATTCAGGATGAGCTGAATTCTTTTGAGCCCATTCCTATGTGCACTTGTGGCAATGCAAATCTCTTGGTCAAACGTGAAGCAGACCAACGTTTGATGCACTTTCTGATAGGTCTCAACTCGTGTTATGACATGATTGGAGGGAATATTATCGTGATGAAGCCTCTTCCCTCCATCAGTCAAGCTTATGCTTTTCTCATTCAAGATGATAAATAGAGGGAGCTTCATTCTTTTGCTCAGTTTATTCCTCAAAATGCTTCTATGAATGCCTCTGTGTGCAGGTGCAAAAGAATTCAAAAGGCTAATGTTTGTACTCATTGCAAGAAGCCGGGTCATGATGTCAGTAAATGTTATCGTCTCTTTGGGGTTCCCAAAGATTTCAAATTTACTAAACCCAAGGTTGCTGCAAATGCTGTTTCTGATTCTGGTGCTACTGTTACTGCTTCTAGTTCATCTACTTGTATATCTACAGAACAGTACAATACTTTGTTGCAACTTCTTTAGCAGAATTATGGAATTCAGGGTGGTGTTCATAATGTCCAACCCTCAGCTTTGCAAATTTTGCAGGTATTATTGCTTGCAATTCGACGACGGTCGACACTACTTGAATCATTGATACTGGTGCAAGTAATCATATGTGCTTTGACTTCAATTTGCTTTCTAACGTTTAATTGCTTAATTCGCATGTTTATGTTCTTCTTCCAAACGGGTATGTCTTAACTGTTACGTAAGTCGGAATGACTAATCTCACCAAGACTTTTTCTATCTCCAATGTCTTCTTTATGTCACAGTTCAAGCATAATCTTCTATTTGTTTCCAAAGTTTGTAGGGATACAAAAGGACTTGTTCAGTTTTCTGAAACTTCTTGTTTCTTGCAGGCCTTTCACTGAGTAGTCCGTTGGTTCTGGGAGATCTCCTATGTTAAACTTTTCTATGTTAAATTTGATTCTTTTTCTCACCGTAATTCTGTTGTCTTTTTGAAACTTTGGCATCATTGTCTTGGTCATTTACCTTTTTACAAACTTAAGCAATTGAATGTTTTTTACTGGTGCACATGATTGTTCTATTGATGATTGTTCTGTTTGTCCCAAGGCTAGACATCACAAACTCCCTTTTGCTTCCAGTAGTATATCCAGTGCTCAAATGTTTGATCTTATTCATATTGATACGTCACGACCGTATTGTTCTAATACATATGATGGATATAAATATTTTCTCACCATTATTGATGATTTTACTAGAACTACTAGGACTCATCTTTTGACCACGAAAGGCAATGCCTTTACTATTCTTCAAGGGTTCATTAAGATGGTTGAGACTAAATTTAATACCACAGTCAAGCGTGTTCGATCTGACAATGCTTTTTAACTTGGTTCGGAGTTCATCATGCCGAGTATTGCAAATAGAAGGGTATCATTAATCAAACTACTTGTCATGGGGTTCCTCAACATAATGGGGTGTTAGAATGGAAACATAAGCATCTTCTTGAAACTGCCCGGGCTCTTATGTTTCGATCCAAGTTACCTATTACATTTTGGGGTGAATGTGTTTTTACTGCTACTCATTTGATTAATATTTTTCCCACATGGGTTCTCCAGGGCAAATCTCCTCCAGAGATGCTTTTTGGTAAAGCTCCACCATACACTCATCTTCGTACTTTTGGGTGTTTGTGTTATGCTTCTACCCCTACACCTGGAAGAGATAAATTTCAGCCTCGGGTTCAAGCTTGTATTTTTTATTGGATATCCTTTTGGAAGGAAAGGTTACAAGCTTTATAACCTTGACGCTCGACGGGTTCTTGTTTCTCGAGATGTGACTTTTCTTGAGCACATTTTCCCTTCTTTACATTCTTCGGATCCTTTTTCTTTGTTTCCTTCTCTAAATGATCGGTTTAAGAAGACAGATCCAGTTGTTGTTCCTTCATATTCTTCGGTTGCTCCTGAAGTTGATTATTCTCCTCCTCCTGTTTCTCATGTTCCTCCTCTTCCTCATCCAGAGCTCAGAAGATCTTCTCGTTCTTCTGTTCCTCCTCCTCATTTATAGGATTATGTTTGTAATTCTGCTTCCGTTGATTTCTCTTGTTTTCATACTTTGTCGAGTGCTTGCCAAGCATCTCATTTTTTTAATCTTGCTGATCTTTCTCCTGATTCTCAACAGCTCCTTCTCAATCTTGACTATATCCAGGAACCTTCTTCTTATCAGGAGGCTGCTAAACATCTCGCTTGGCAAGAGGCTATGACTAAGGAATTTAGTGCCTTGGAAAGTAATCAAACTTTGGAGGTTATGCATTTACCTAAAGGTAAGAAGGCAATTAAATACAAATGGGTGTATAAAGTCAAATACAACGTTGATGGAACAGTTGAACGCTGGAAAGCCCGTTTGGTTGTCCATGGTGATACTCAGAAAGTCGGGATTTATTATAATGAAACTTTCTCCCCTATCGTTCAAATGACTACTATTTGTAGTCTTGTTGATGTTGCCACTAAGCGACACTGGGGTTTATATAAGTTAGATGTTAATAATGCTTTCTTACGTGGGGATCTTGATGAAGACATTTATATGCTTCCTCCTCCTGGAATGCCATTATCCTCTCCTGATCATGTTCTTAAGCTCAAAAAGTCTCTTTATGGTTTGAATCTGAACAGGTTTGAATCCCAAGTATTTTTTTATTTTTATTTTTTATTTTTTTAATATCCTGGAGAGTACTTGGACAGTTCTCCCTGTAGATTCGATAGGCTATACTTCAGTCGAAACAAGGCTAGTTTTGGTAGAGACAGTACCGAAACAAGAAATTTCGATAGAGAGATTCTTCAACTGAAACTAGTAGTTTCGATAGGGGATTTTTCAATCGAAACTAGTAGTTTCGATACCCTCTAGTTTTGATAGCCTAGTTTCGATGTTTTCTACTTCTGATTTAGGGCTTCATCAGTAGTTTCGATAGAACATGTTCAGCCGCCACCTAGTTTCGACCAAAATATTCAGCCTCCTTCTAGTTTCGATTGAACATCTTCAACCTTCGGCTACTTCGATACCCCCAATCCAGGTCTGAAAAATTCTTTAGAAAGTCTTACATATTCAGTTTTTGACAGTGTGAATGTAGAACAACAGTCACGAACCTGCTACACATCGATTTCTTCATGTTTAACGTCTCAAAGGCGGGTTTTTCTTGATTTTGGAGCAATTTTGAGAGCAATAAAGAGCCACCATGGCTCTGATACCACTTGTAGGTCCTGAGCAGACCTGTAGACACAGATCTACGGAGAAATCCATCAAACGATCCAAATCAAGAGGCGGAATCCCTTGATCCGGTATCACTCTCGAATCAGAAAAAGGTAGAGACGGGTGCGGGAATCACATACACGAACATAAATATATAAAAGTGAAAAGAACAGATAATGAAAGCATAAAACGTGTGATTCTTTCATTGATATGAAAATGATAAAGCTCCTTACACACTCACAATTAGTCTCACCTAGGGTGAGCTCCCCCTGGGGTGGTGATTCTCTCTACAGACACACACTCCTCCTATGAGATAATCTGCTATTTATAGGAGGCCAAGCACATATGCCTTGTTTTCCAAGCCACCACCAAATGGGCCTGAAAAACAGGCATCGAAACTACTATTTTCGGTTGAACAATGTTCAACCGAAACTAGTAGTTTCGATACTGTAGTTCTATTGACAGCATTTGTCTCATTTTATACCCAACAATCAAGCTTCAAGGTAGTGGTATGGCAAGATTTCTGATGCTCTTAAAACCAAAGACTATATGCGTTCTCCCAATGATTATTCTTTCTTTTCTAAGACCATGGGAGATTCTGTTATTCATGTGGTTGTTTATGTTGATGACATTCTTCTCACTAGTAATAATGAACAAGAAATGTCTGCTTTAAAGGCTTTCTTACATTCCACTTTCAGATCAAGGATCTTGGTGGTCTTAACTATTTTCTAGGCATTTAGGTTCTCAAATCTCCTTCTGGTCTTATTATGACTCAACGTAAGTTTACGAAGGATTTGTTGAATGAGTTTCCTATGGACGATGTTTCTTTTGTTTTGTCCCCTCTGCCTTTGCATTACATCTCAAGCTCAATGAAGGTCAAGTTCTTGATGATCCTTTGGCTTATCGTAGGCTTGTTGGTAAACTCAACTATCTCACTCACACTCGGCCTGATCTTACTTTTGCGGTTCAGTTTCTCAACCAGTTTATGAGTGATCTGCGTGTTCTTCGTTGGGATGTTGCGTGGCATACTTTTTGTTATGTCAAAGGGACTTGTTCTCAAGGGTTGTTTTTTAATGATTATCCTAATATGACTTTAGCTGCTTATTGTGATTCTGATTGGGCGGCTTGCCCTAATACTCGGCGTTCTGTTAGTCCTATTTCTTGGAGATCCAAGAAGCAAGACACTGTTTCTCTAAGCTCTTCTGAGGCTGAATATCGGTATCTTCGTCATGTCACAAAGGAACTTGCTTGGTTAACTCGGTTATTTGTGGAGTTCCAACTTTCCAACCTCACTCATGTTCCTCTCAAGTGTAACAGTCATGCGGCCATCCACATTGCTAAGAATCCTGTTTTTTCATGAGTGGGCTAAGCATATTGAGTTGGCTTGTCATTTTGTCCATGAGAACTTCAAGCCGGTTTGATTCTGCTTTCTCATACGTGAACTTCTGATCAACATGCAGATTTATTCACCAAGAGTCTGGCTGGTCAACCGCATTCCGATATCATTTCCAAGTTGGGATTGTATACACCTCCAACTTGAGGGGGGTGTTGGCGAACTTGTCATCTTCGCCTGACAAGTTCACTTGTTTTATTACGTTTAATTTTGTTAGTTTCTTTTCTTATATATAAATAGTCTCTTTGTAATCATTATTTGAGTTATCAATCAAATCATTCATTTTTCGCCCCAGCCATTCTCTCTCGTTTATCATTCTTGTTTGTTTTAGCTTTCACTCTCGATATCATAACAGATTAATAATAGTAAATGATAACTTAATGATTTAGTAAATTTACATTTAATTATTGGTTAAAAAAATTTTAAATGCTATAATTAGCGTTTTACGATTTATTACTATTTTATAACACACTAATCAGTTTAAATTAAAATAATTAATATAATACGGGTATTTCACCCGTTTCATGTCTATCTCCATTTTTCATAAACTCAAGGAGAATTTTTTTCTTAAACGGTGCTGCTCGTACTAGTAGTTTCACAAGCGGTGTCGTATTCGATTTAGTTACACAAATGGTTTTTCCACGCTTGCTAACCACGAATTGCATGATTCCATGATTACTAACCACGAATTGGTGTGATTCCATGTTACCAACCACGAATTGGTGTGATTCAATTTTTTTTTTATTAATTCGTGGTTGCTAACCACGATATTTCTTCAATCTTGTTTTGCCAACCACGACTTCTAATTGGCAACCACGACTTCTAGGTACCCATTATTGCCAACCACGAATTCAGTTGCCAACCACGAATTCATTCACATCTTCTTTCCCAACCACGAATTCATTCACAACCAACCAAGAATCTCACTAATTTTTGGCTTTATCTCTATTGTTTTGTTTGTCACGGGTTGTAAATGACTTGATGTATCACTACTACAAAACTACAAATATATGTAATTATTTGACTTGATGTATCACTACTACAAAACTACAAATATATGTAATTATTTGACTTGATGAATCACTACTTCAAAACTACAATTATATGTACTTATTTGTATTTTTGTTTCACATGTATTTGTTTAGTAGCTACTAGGTTTCACTTTTTGATCAAAGCCAGGAATTCTTCAATAATGATATCACATGATATCATTACAAATACATTTTTATAAGTAGCATATCTTGTTTCAATTTTTATCAAATCACATTTTCACTTTTTATCAAATCACATTTGTTTCACAATTCACACATGGAACCACAAGTGTTTCCCGGTCCTAGTTGCCCAGAAGTATTATTCCTTGAAAGAAACCATAGAGCTTATCAGTTGTTTCATTCATCATCCTATAGTCATGAAGCACTTATTCTTAGACGTGCTGATCGGAAATTCTGGAATCACTTTAAAAATTTTGAGGTTCCAGAAAATGTAATGTTACATATACGAGAATCTTGTTTTGGTGGTGTTTTTTACTGTGGTTACCGAAAGGTGGGTAATCACTTGATAACCGCACTTGTAGAGAGGTGGCGTCCAGAAACCCACACCTTTCATTTTAAATTTGGAGAAGCGACTGTTACATTGCAAGATGTTCAAGTTATTTGGGGTATGCCGATCACCGACAACGTCGTTTCTGGAGAGGACATAAGATTATCGGAAACTCAGTGGAAAAGCCGTTGTTATGAAATGTTGGGTTTGGATCCTGCATTTTGTCATTTGAAGGGTTCTCTGCTTAGGTTATCTTCTATAATGGATGAACTAGAGAAGCCACTTCCTAAGTCCACTGTATCGCCTATACAACAAGCAAGGTTATACATCTTACATTTATTGGGAGGCACCCTATTTCCTGATTCTACTGGGAACCACGTATCTTTACATTTTTTAAATCATCTAGAGGATTTAAAAGAATGTGGCCGGCTAAGTTGGGGGAGCGTTGTTCTTGCTAGCCTTTTTAGAAATCTCTGCAAAGCATCATCCCCGCAAGCCACAGAAATTTATGGGCCGATGGTATTGTTACAGTTATGGGCATGGGAGAGAATACCATCAATTGCTCCCATACGGACAGAAGATTATGCTAGAGAAAAACCGTATGGTGCACGGTAAGTTAAAAACAACATATATTATATATGTTTATTTTTAATTATTTATAAAATCAATTTTATACGATTTTGATAGGTGGAGTGTTCCTTTAAGCTTCAGAGAAGCAACAAGTCATGTTCTTGTTATGTTTCGTTCACAATTTACATCTTTTCAAGCGGATGAGGTAATTTAAATTATATACATTTCTTTTTCATTATAAAAATATACTAATCTAATTTAGTTTCAATTTTGTAGTTCATATGGACGCCCTACTATGGGGTTATGTTGGTTCTACTGGAGATGTGTAGAAGCGACCACCTTAGTTGGATGTGTGATACCACTCTCGTATTTTGGGACGTTGTTGAGGCCCATATAGCAAGTAGGGTAATGCGACAGTTCGGTTTTGCTCAACTGATCCCTTCTAATGTAATGTTTGACAAGAGCGAACATGAAAATTTGCATAAATCTAATCGTAAGGGCAAAGGTAAAGATTGGAGACAACGCCATCATAAATACATTACAAATTGTGTATCTTCAGAAGTAGGTAAGATTGTATCACTTGTGCTAGAACTCGACTCATTCTCTGTCACCACATTCCTTCATCTTCATGAATGGGTGAGTTCACAGCGTCATCAACAAAGTCATCCATATCCATCCCTAAATCTTGTTCATGTTCATGAACGACCTCTTCTAGAACATGCTCATTAACAGGTATATCAACCTAAGCTTATGGAATTGGATCTTGTTCTAGAATAGGAATTTGTTGTTGTACGGGAACTTCTTGTTGTTGTGGAACTTGTACTTGTGGAATAGGTTGTTGTTGTTGTTTTTGCTGTGGTTGTTGCTGTTGTTGTTGAACATTTTGACCTTGCCCTTGAGCTAACTCATCAGGATGAAACCAATTATCATTTGGTGGTTCAACATAATCAGGATTGATTAAGTGACCAAACAATTGAGTATTAACAAGAATCAACGCTTGATTCTGTTGTTTCACCTTAGTTCAATCCGTAAAGATACGCTTGGACATCGGCGTCAAAGTTAATCTAATCGGATGTTGTGGGAGATCCGAAATAATATGATTTAGAATCATCTGGATAAACCTAGGATACATCAAAAATCCTTGACCTTCAGCAGGTGTAATTTGCATAACCATCTCCCGATAGATATATCTTGCAAAATTGAAGCGCTTGTTCAATGTCAAAGCTACCATTGCAGCTTGAAGAGCAGTTTTTAAGCCATATGTTCCAGCTTTACGAGGAGAGAGACACTGAATAATCACATGCATGAAGTATCTCCATTCACCCACCAAACCACCTTTACGTGCCTGTGTATCATTAGGGCGTCCACGGTAACCCATTCTCTGCAAGCATCCCATGATCAAAGGATTAGGATATGATATAGGATCTTCAGCAGCACCACCTAACGCAAGAGCAGCACGAATAGTGTCTTCAGATATAGCAATCTCCGTATTGTTGTCACACCCCGACCGATGGCGGAATCATCGAGGCGGACAATGGAATGATTGTTCAAAAACACATAATAGCTAAAATATTGCATAATTCATTAATTTAATTAAAGACAACAAATATTCAAGTATAATACAATTCAAATAACCTAGTCTATTCCAAAACGTTGATTTTATTAACTAGGTCCATAAGTTCTTAAATGGTAGAATCTTCAGCAAGCAATCACATATCCAAACTTGAAACATTATTTAAATCAAGTGTCAACTACAAAGTTGGTGAGTACATAGGTTTTGTGGACCCGATAAATAGTAGATAAAAACGTTTTGCAACTCAGTGTTTATCTTGTTAAACATAGCATATATGGTTGTATCCTTCATGTTTATCAAAGCACAATTCAAACCTTGATTGACGCGCTTGAGCATAGCACAAAAGCTAGGCCCGGTATGTTTGAATATAGTTATCCACTATATCCGATATGTTTGAATATAACACGCGTCTATATCCGGGTATGCAGTAATAAACACCCTACATGGGTGGGCTGGTCAGGCACAATAGATCTATTAATATTGCTGTTGATTCTCTTGTGTTTAAAATAAATAAGTGTACACCCAAGATAATTCACGATGAACAAGCATATAATCCACATGTATAACACGTATAAACAATTTGATGAGTAGCATGTATAATGTTTCACCCCAAAGTATGTAAAAATGTAAAATAGGGGCTATGTAACTCACCTGGCTAGCGGGTATTTTAATCCACGAGTGTAGGTGATAAGAATGTTGAAACCTAAGCACGTTGGAACCCTATGTGGATAAATAGGTATTATTGTAGGTTTTGTATGTGTGTATTCGTATTTAAACGTGTATAGGTTTATAATAATATTTCTTAAAATTTATTTGTATAAAATATTGTACAAAGATGATAATGATTTTGTAAAACTTAACATCAAAAAAAATATAATTTTTAATCTTGTTAAAATATTATATTTTTAAATAAGTAGATATATTATATAAAAATCTCTATTTTGTTTATTTATATTATTATTATTATATATTTTCTTTTGTGAGTTAAAATTATTTAAACGAGTTTATAAAATATAGGGTTTATTATTTTATAAAAATTCAATAGGTTAAATATGTGTAAAAAGTTATTTAATGGTTTCGAAAATACACGAACGAGTCAACCAACCCGTAATAGTTTTTATTGTATAGATATAATATTAAAATATGATAAAATAAATAAATAAAATAAATTATATCATTAAAACAGAAAAATTGGGTTAGGCCGGAGGCCACCAGAATCGAACCCGCGACCTAAGACTCAAACACACACACGCATAACCAGCCGGGCTACTGCCCATCGCTGGTTATGTGTGTATCGTTTAATTGATAAGCACATACACGAAACTGGTCGCTGGTCCTCGGCAACCGGCAAACCAGTGTCCGAGACATTGGGTTTGCCCGGTAATCGATGGTTTGTGGTCGGGTTGTCGATTGGAATAGTTTGTCATATGATAACAGAAGGTAAAGAAACGAAGTTGAGGTACCTACTTGGTCGCGAAGGGTCTGGTCGGCAGGGTCGATAGTCCGAAAGTGCCAAGATCAGTTAACTATGCTTCGGGACGAATTAGGTTCAGAAACTCTGGTCACAGCTTCACACAGAGGCAACGAATGTAATGGTGGTCTCAATTTGGAGTGAGAGTGGGTGAAGGAGGGGTGGCAAGCTCGAGCAGGTCCGTAAATGGCTATTCATAGCCGAGCTCGATCCCTATAATAAAACATGCAATTGAGTATGTCCAGACACTCGTCTGGACAAGACGAAGCTAACGTGCCATCTTGCAGGCGTGGAGGTCTACTGTCGGGGCCAATTGCGCGGCGTGAGCTTTCAGCCACAAACACAATCAGACGTTTCGAATGTTCGGGAGACAAATTGGGCGGAGGCTTTTGTTCGCGTGGGGACGACGAGGTCAGGAAGACCATTTTCGGCTATCGAGATGCAGGGGACAGGCGTGTCGAGGGGGTCGCCGGAAATTAGCTCGGACCGCCGGACAAGGGAAGGGATGACCGGAAACGCGAATTGGGAGTTGGCAATTTTGGTCCTTGTAGTTTGTTTTTGTATTAAGTTAGTCCCTGGGATTTTTTACCCGTTAGTCCCTATGGTTTAGTTTGTCCAGAAACTGCCCCTTAACAGATTTTTGTCTTAAATCCTTTTTGCTTGATTATTTCCAAAACAACCCCTTAACTTTTATAAAAATAATTAATTAAATTTCTTTTTAATTTTAATTATATTTTATAAAATTATATTATTATTATTATAAATATTTTTATAAAAGTTAATTATTTTATTTAAATGGGTTATCTTATTTATATATGAACTTTTTAGTTTAGATTTTTATATAAAATTTTATATAAGTTTAAAACTTATAAAATTTTAATTATTTTAAATCCATAAAATAAAAAAATATATATTTTGTACAAAATTAAATAAAAACACTTGCATTTCATTTAATAGAAAATGATTACATGATACATAATATAAAAGAGTGAATAAAAACCCGAAATGTCACAGTATCCCCATGTTAAAGAAATTTCGCCCTGAAATTCAACTAATGGAGGCTATGAAAAGAGATGCGGATATTTGGACTTCATTTGGTCTTCACGTTCCCAAGTGAACTCGGGTCCACGTTTAGACTCCCAACGGACCTTGACAATGGGGATGCGAATACGCTTGAGTTTCTTGACTTCACGGTCCATGATTTCCACGGGTTTCTCAACAAAGTGCATTTTCTCGTCAATACGCACTTCATTAAGAGGGATGTGGAGATTCTCGTCGGCTAGGCACTTTTTCAAATTAGATACGTGAAAAGTCGGATGAACGTTGCTGAGCTCTGAAGGAAGATCGAGTTTGTAGGCCACTTTTCCTACCCTTTCGAGTGTCTTGAATGGACCCAGGTGCAAGTTTTCCTTTCTTTCAAAATTGGACTACGCCTTTCCAAGGTGATACCTTTAGAAGAACCATATCCCCAACTTGAAATTCCAAGGGTTTTCGTCGTTTATCGGCATAGCTCTTTTGCCGACTCCTTGCTACTCGAATGTTGTCACGAATAAGAGAGATTTTATCGGTGGTCTCTTGGATAAGCTCGGGACCGGTGATTTGTGCTTCACCAATTTCGTTCCAACAAATCGGTGAACGACACTTTCGTCCATAAAGAGCTTCAAACGGTGCCATGTTAATACTTGTGTGGTAGCTGTTGTTGTAGGAAAATTCGATCAGTGGTAGGTGAGAATTCCAATTGCCGCCAAAGTCAATGACACAAGCTCTAAGCATATCCTCGAGAGTTTGGATTGTTTGCTCGGTTTGTCCATCAGTTTGAGGATGGTAAGCCGTACTTAAATCCAAACGAGTACCAAGCGCATATTGTAATGATTGCCAAAATCGGGAAGTAAAACGCGAATCACGATCGGAGATAATGTTCAAAGGGATTCCGTGCCGACTTACGATCTCATCAATGTAGATCCGAGCCAATTTCTCGACTCGATAGTCCTCACGAATAGGCAAGAAATGAGCAGACTTTGTGAGTCGATCGATAATAACCCAGATACTATCGTGCCCACTAGAAGTGCGTGGGAGTTTGGTGATGAAGTCCATAGCAAGGTTCTCCCACTTCCACATAGGAATTTCAGGTTGTTCGAGGAGTCCGGAAGGCTTCTGGTGTTCGGCCTTTACTTTAGAACAAGTTAAGCATTTTGACACAAAGAGGGCAATATCCTTTTTCATGTCGGGCCACCAATATTGTTGACGAAGACCCATGTACATCTTATCAGCTCCGGGATGTACCGAATATCGATTTTTGTGGGACTCGTTCATAAAAAATATACGAAGGTTGTCGCGATCGGGAACACAGATACGATCCAAGTAATACAACAGGCCGTTGGCTTTAGTTTCTAGCAAGAGTTCCACACCCCATGCCATTTTGTGGTACATGTTTCCCTCAGTAACCGAGGTGTGTTGTCCTTGGAGAATGCGGGCTTGGATATCGTTATGAATACTAACACTATGAAGCATGATACGTTCTTTACAACTCAAGGCGTCGGCTACAACATTTGCTTTGCCAGGGTGGTAGCGAATCTCGCAGTCGTAGTCGTTAAGAAGTTCGACCCATCGTCGTTGCCTCATATTAAGCTCTTTTTGATTGAAAATATGTTGGAGACTTTTGTGGTCGGTGAAAACCACGCATTTGGTGCCATAAAGATAGTGTCTCCAAATTTTCAAGGCGAAAACGACAGCACCAAGCTCGAGATCATGGGTCGTATAGTTCTTCTCATGGATTTTGAGCTGACGTGATGCGTATGCAATTACTTGGCCACGCTGCATAAGAACACAACCAAGACCTTGGTTGGATGCATCGCAATAAACGACAAAGTCGTCATTACCACTAGGAAGAGTTAGAACAGGAGCATTGCAGAGCTTGAGCTTGAGAGTTTGAAAAGCTTCCTCTTGTTTGGGTCCCCACTCGTAAGGTTTTCCTTTGTGAGTCAAGGCAGTGAGCGGGATCGTAATCTTGGAGAAATTTGAGATGAAGCGGCGATAGTTACCCGCTAGTCCAAGGAAGTAACGAATCTCGGTAGGAGTCTTAGGAGTACTCCAATTCTTTACTGCCTCGATCTTTGCCAGGTCCACATGAATCCCCTTTTCGTTGACTACGTGTCCCAAAAATTGAACTTCCTTTAGCCAGAATTCACACTTGGAGAACTTGGCGTATAGTCGTTCTTTCTTCAAGAGCTCAAAAATCAAACGAAGATGTTGTTCTTGTTCCGCTTTCGTTTTAGAATAGATGAGAATGTCGTCAATGAAAACGATCACGAACTTGTCCAAATAAGGTTTGCGTACACGGTTCATGAGATCCATGAAAACCGCAGTTGCATTAGTCAAACCAAAAGGCATGACCATGAACTCGTAGTGACCATATCTAGTCCGAAAGGCAGTCTTCGGAATGTCTTCATCGAGAACACGAAGTTGATGGTATCCGGAAAAAAGGTCGATCTTGGAAAAACATGTTAAACCTTGAAGTTGATCGAAAAGATCGTCGATACGGGGTAAAGGATAACGGTTCTTGATTGTAAGCTTGTTGAGTTCACGATAATCAATGCACATTCGAAATTATCCATCTTTTTTCTTTACGAACAGCACGGGAGCACCCCAAGGTGAATGGATTGGCCGGATGAAACCTTTGGATGAGAGTTCTTGTAATTGACTTGCGAGCTCTTGCATCTCGGAAGGTACAAGACGATAGGGTCAATACGAAACTCTACTTGTCTAGGGGGAGGAAGACCGGGTAAATCCTCGGGGAATACCTCGGGAAAGTCTCGAATGATCGGAATATCTTGCAATTTCTTACCCTTGTCTTTCGTGTCAACTACGTGGGCCAAGAAGGCAACGTACTTTTTCTGCAAGTACTTTTGTGCCAATGTGCAAGACATGAGTTGAAGACCACGACACGGTTTTTCACCGAAAATAACTAACGTGTCGCCCGAAGGGAGAGGTATACGAATGCACTTTTCATAGCAAATAACCTCGGCATGGTGCTTGGATAACCAATCCATGCCAATTATAATATCGAAGCTTCCCAATTGCATCGGAAGGAGATCAACAGAGAACTCATGATTATTAAGATCGAGATTGCAGTCGCGAATAACAGAATTTATAGCAATAGATTTCCCGTTTGCTATCTCCACAGAATAAGAATTGTCAATTTTCATTCTTTGTTTAGCAAGTCGAGATTCAAAGGTAAGAGACACAAAACTCCTATCGGCACCGGTATCAAATAAAACGGATGCATAATTATTGTTTACGAGAAACATACCGTTTATCACGTCGTTGTTTGCTTGTGCCTCATTAGTGTTTATATTAAACGCTCGTCCTTGAGGACCACCTTGTTGATGAAGTTTTGGGCAACGTCGCGGAAATGGTTTGGGTCTCCACATTAGTAACATGCCCGACCATTGAGAGGTGTCGGATAGTTTGGACGGTTGGCTGGAGCAGCTTGATGGACGGGAGGATGGGTACGACAAGTAGTGGCCACGTGTCCATATCGTCCGCAGCTTGAACACAATCGGCATGGTAAGTTGGCAGGATGGTGGTATTTGCAGGTCTGACATTGGGGATTTGGGCCCAAATAAGGTTTTAGGTTTTGACCCAAAGGTGCCACTTGAATAGCAGGTGCGGTGGGAGTTACAGCTGCGAAGTTTCGACCCTTTCGTTTCTTGTTGCGGTTAGAAGACTCGGGCTTTATATCTTTGACGGCCGCAAGAGTAGAAACAACCTTCTTGGAACCCTTTCTTGATAAGGTTCCGGCTTTAGCGTAGCGGATAGACGGATAGCAGCTTCAAGTGTAGGAGGATTGCTTCCTAACACAGCATCCTGAATTTGCATAGGCAGCCCGCCTATGTATTTTTCAATTCCCCGAGCAAGAGGAGTGATCATATGAGGCACCAATAGGCTCAGCTCTTGAAATTGGGTGGTGTAAGCCAAATTATCCCCGCTGTCTTGGGCAAGATCCCAAAACTCAGTCTCGAGCTTCCTTATTTCATTTCGAGGACAGAATTCATCAGTCATGGCTTTCTTCAGGTCATCCCATGATAAGGATGTAGCAACCTCAACACCACGAGTGCGTTTCTCACCGTTCCACCAGGTGAGGGCTCTCTTTTGAAGTACACTTGTGGCATAGCGAACCCGAAGATTATCGAGACAGTCACTGTTTAGGAATGTGCTCTCCATGCTTTCAAACCATTGTAGTAGGCCGGTAGCACCCTCAGTCCCGTAAAATTTTGTAGGGTTGCATGAGTTAAAGTGCTTAAACATGCATTGAGGCGGGTTGGTACCACCGTTTCCTTGGATGTTGTGAGACCCGTCACTGTTGTTATTGGCTTGGGTCATTTGCCCCACCAATTGGGCAAGAAGAGTAGCAAGATCCGGGTTGGAAGTGCTAGAGTTTGCACGTCGAGGAGGCATTCTAAAACCATAAGAAAAGACAATGATATTTTAGATAAAGTGGATATATATGAGTTATAGTGGGAAATAATGTAAGCAGAAATGCGGGATTCATCATGTCGCGTGCCAATGTATGTGTATTTATTCAAGGTTGATGGGGAAAATAAGTCATCTATTCCGGGTAGGAGATGATGTCATAGATCAATATTCACGCAATAGGAATCGCCGGGATTCGCAAGCACTACAAATCGTTATTACGTGTGCACCCGTAATAATGATTTGCTTTGCATGTTCATCTAGTTCTTCCTATCTTACTATAATGTCCCCAAATTTTGAGTTTAGGTTCGGATCGTATTCTTGCGAATACAATGACTTATCAACGTTAAGTAATTCCTCAAAACTTTCAAGGAGACATGCTTTAGCCTATAGGTAAACACTCACTTCAGGAATTCCCAGGAAAGCATACAGGTCCGTTTATTTGGATTTATATGAAATGCTTTCCTAGACAGAAAACCCAATGTACAGGTGTCACCCTTCCGGATTGCACATGTCCTTTACTAGTTTTCAAGATATTAAGTCGTTGACGAGATTTTCAAGAATTTAATACACTTGTGAGTCTATGAGTATAAAATATGTAGGAATGTTGCAAATAGTATGGATGAGGAAAAAGTATGGATAAGGATGTGTAGTGTATTTGTTTGCATATGTTTATTTGTCAAATGTGTATGTAAAGTATGTATTGTATGTTTAAGGCCTTGTATGTATGTGTATAAGTCTCATGTACTAAACTTGGGAAAATTCAAATAATACCTAGCTACAAATAATTCACATAGCAAATAATCATTTAGCACGTAACACGTAAAAGGGAGTCCTAGGGTTATAGTCTAGGTCATGGTGTCTAATAACCTAATTCCCTATAACCATGGCTCTGATACCAATCTGTCATACCCCGACCGATGGCGGAATCATCGAGGCGGACAATGGAATGATTGTTCAAAAGCACATGATAGCTAAAATATTGCATAGTTCATTAATTTAATTAAAGACAACAAATATTCAAGTACAATACAATTCAAATAACCTAGTCTATTCCAAAACGTTGATTTTATTAACTAGGTCCATAAGTTCTTAAGTGGCAGAATCTTCAGCAAGCAATCACATATCCAAACCTGAAACATTATTTAAATCAAGTGTCAACTATAAAGTTGGTGAGTACATAGGTTTTGTGGACCCGATAAATAGTAGATAAAAATGTTTTGGAACTCATTCTTTATCTTGTTAAACATAGCATATATGGTTGTATCCTTCATGTTTATCTAAGCACAATTCAAACCTTGATTGACGCGCTTGAGCATAGCACAACAGCTAGGCCCGGTATGTTTGAATATAGTTATCCACTATATCTGATATGTTTGAATATAACATGCGGCTATATCCGGGTATGCAGTAATAAACACCCTACATGGGTGGGCTGGTCAGGCACAATAGATCTATTAATATTACTGTTGGTTCTCTTGTGTTTAAAATAAATATGTGTACACCCAAGATAATTCACGATGAACAAGCATATAATCCACATGTATAACACGTATAAACAATTTGATGAGTAGCATGTATAATGTTTCACCCCAAAGTATGTAGAAATGTAAAATAGAGGCTATGTAACTCACCTGGCTAGCGGGTATTTTAATCCACGAGTGTAGGTGATAAGGATGTTGAAACCTAAGCACGTTGGAACCCTATGTGGATAAATATGTATTATTGTAGGTTTTGTATGTGTGTATTCGTATTTAAACGTGTGTAGGTTTATAATAATATTTCTTAAAATTTATTTGTATAAAATATTATAGAAAGATGATAATGATTTTGTAAAACTTAACATCATAAAAAATATAATTTTTAATCTTGTTAAAATATTATATTTTTAAATAAGTAGATATATTATATACAAATCTCTATTTTGTTTATTTATATTATTATTATTATATATTTTCTTTTGTGAGTTAAAATTATTTACACAAGTTTATAAAACATAGGGTTTATTATTTTATAAAAATTCAATAGGTTAAATATGTGTAAAAAGTTATTTAATGGTTTCAAAAATACACGAACGAGTCAACCAACCCGTAATAGTTTTTATTGTATAGATATAATATTAAAATATGATAAAATAAATTATATTATTAAAACAGAAAAATTGGGTTGGGCCGGAGGCCACCAGAACGCGACCTAAGACTCAAACACACACATGCATAACGAGTCGGGCTGCTGCCCATCGCTGGTTATGTGTGTATCGTTTAATTGATAAGCACATACACGAAACTGGTCGCTGGTTCTCGGCAACCGGTAAACCAGTGTCCGAGACATTGGGTTTGCCCGGTAATCGATGGTTTGGGGTCAGGTTGTCGATTGGAATAGTTTGCCATATGATAACAGAAGGTAAAGAAACGAAGTTGAGGTACCTACTTGGTCGCGAAGGGTCTGGTCGGCAGGGTCGATAGTCCGAAAGTGCCAAGATCGGTTAACTATGCTTCGGGACGAATTAGGTTCTGAAACTCTGGTTACAGCTTCACACAGAGGCAACGAACGTAATGGTGGTCTCAATTTAGAGTGAGAGTGGGTGAAGGAGGGGTGGCGAGCTCGAGCAGGTCCGTAAACGCCTATTTATAGCCGAGCTCGATCCCTATAATAAAACACGCAATTGAGTATGTCTAGACACTCGTCTGGACAAGACGAAGCTAACGAGCAATCTTGCAGGTGTGGTGGTCTACTGTCGGGGCCAATTGCGCGGTGTGGGCTTTCGGCCACAAACACAATCAGACGTTTCGAATGTTGGGGAGACAAATTGGTCGGGGGCTTTTGTTCGCGTGGGGACGACGAGGTCAGGGAGACCATTTTTGGCTGTCGAGGTGTAGGGGACAGGCGTGTCAAGGGGGTCGCCGGAAATTAGCTCGGACCGCCGGACAAGGGAAGGGATGACCGGAAACGCGAATTGGGAGTTGGCAATTTTGGTCCTTGTAGTTTGTTTTTGTATTAAGTTAGTCCCTGGGAATTTTTACCCGTTAGTCCCTGTGGTTTAGTTTGTCCAGAAACAGCCCCTTAACAGATTTTTGTATTAAAACCTTTAGTTTGATTATTTCCAAAACAACCCCTTAACTTTTATAAAAATAATTAATTAAATTTCTTTTTAATTTCAATTATATTTTATAAACTTATATTATTATTATTATTATAAATATTTTTATAAAAGTTAATTATTTTATTTAAATGGGTTATCTTATTTATATATGAACTTTTTAGTTTAGATTTTTATATAAAATTTTATATAAGTTTAAAACATATAAAATTTTAATTATTTTAAAACCATAAAATAAAAAAATATATATTTTGTACAAATTTAAATAAAAACACTTGCATTTCATTTAATAGAAAATAATTATATGATACATAATATAAAAGCGTGAATAAAAACCCGAAATGTCACAATTGTTGACAGTGGCACGAAGAACATGAGGTTCTACATCCGTATCTGAATGAACTATGTCCCAAAACTGTTGAATATACACCAGACTGGTGTATGGATCGGCATATAAGGCGACACGTAATCGTGAGCGATTAAGAAATCCTATAATCCCTTGAAATTGTATGGCCTCTGACATGTTATGATCTAACAATGCCACCTGGTTGTGCTTGTATTCGACACGACGAGACATCTGAAAAATATTTGTACAACAAACACATATTAGAAAAATAACAAAACACAAACAATATAAAAAACAAAATTGAAACAATAACAAAACAAACAAAAAACAAAAAACAAAAAACAAAAAAAAAATTTAAAAACAAATTCAAACACACAAAAAAATTTACAAGTCCAAAACCCTTCAGACCCCTAGGCGAACTTAATAAGTTCGCTTAGTGTTTCAAGAGGCGAACTTAAGTTCGCTTGAACAAGTTCGCCTGAACTGTCTGTCGTTTCAAATTCAAACCAGAAATCAAAAAGTTTTTCAATCAGTGTGGAAACATGAATTAACCATTGTAAACCAATTGATTTGTACTACTAAGGCAATATCAATGAACAATTTCACGATTTAAGGCTGGATAATCTTTGAATTTTGGGGCAAACAGTCACGGATGAAAACCGGAACAAAAACCTCGATTTTCTATCAATTTAACGGATGAAAAAAGATGAAATTACCTTAGATAAGTTCGCAATTTGATTTCGAACCAGAATGAATCGATTAAACACCCAACAACCACTTAATTTGAAATTTTAAAAAATTTGGACAAGTTCGCTTTAGCTGTGAAAACGATGAAGTGAATAAGTTCGCCTGGATAAATCCATATACAGATTAAGTTCGCTTAATTTGGCGAACTTGTTAAGTTCGTTTAACAAGCCCTAGGCGAACATAATAAGTTCGCTTCACCAATTTCAGGCGAACATATTAAGTTCGCTTCACCAGAAGTAGGCGAACTTAATGTCTTCAACTTTTCCCTTGATCAAAATTTTACCAACTTTCAACCCGTCACTTCTTGAACTTCCGTCAGCAGCATGTATTTGATCCAATCCCGAACAATTTAATAAAAGATTAAAAGTTTCATGGAAAATAAAAAACAAAATCTTTTTGAATTTTATCTATACAAACAGAATCACATATTTTTTGAATTTTATCTATACAAACTGAATAAAATATTTTTGGATTTTTATCTGTACAAATAGAATCACATATTTTTGGATGAACATCATGAGTAAGAAGATCATATCAGTATCCGAGTAGTTCATCACACATTTTAGCAATAACCAAGGGTAACCTATGATATGAAACAATCCAACTCATCTTGTACTATATGTATCTTTTTCAGTATTTATAAATCATTCAATTTGAATAATATTTGAAATGATACGTGATAAATTTCAAAATAAATGAGATCAGGTTATGAAATGCTCTTTTATTTATACCGAATTTAAAATATAAAGCATGAATTCTTAAATTTGTCAATATTATATGATTTGAAACTATAAGCGTTTATTCTCCAAATTCATGTGATTTTGTACCATTTAGATGAAAAACATCGTGTACCCCACATATATGCCAAACAGAAATATAATTTGCACTATCTTCAAGACATATACAGTTTGTTTTAAGATTAGATCAATTTTCAAGATGAAATTATCTAATTTAGCACAAGTATAGAAGCAGATCCCAAAGGATATAAGAATCATGATGATTCAAAATCAGAAGATTCTAATGAATTGGCTGTATAATGAGAATCAACAGATTCAGTTATGAGGATCCAACTATTATCTAGAGAAGTTTCAGTGGAGTCAGACTAGATGATGTATCTAACTGATCCAAGGGCGAATATATGTTTCAACAGATTTTGAAAACATATCTTAGTTCGACAAAACATTGCATGTTTTTCGGGGCATGGGCAGTAATGTGAACTGAAATAGATTTGTGCTAAAGATATAATTCGATATTGGTCTCATGAAATTCTTTAAAACCATATATTCTTTATCTGATAATGATCTTTTACACACACACCCAGACATATAATGGATTCAAATCACAGATGTAATCATATCATATTTAATTTTCACACTACTTTTAGTTTCAAAACGCTTTTAGTCTATTGACAATTCAAGTTTCAAAACTCATACACAAATTTGAAAACATATTACCAAGATTAGAGCATGCACAACATTATCATTTCTCATTTATGCAGACTTTGAAATTTAGATCAAATCAACTCAGTTTAATCAATCATATATCAAAGGTCTACTAAGGTCGTGTGAAATGAACTAATCACTGATGTACTATCATTTCTTCTCTAACTTCAAATGATGTCAAATTTTATATTTTTCAATTTGTTTTGATTATTTTTTTTTATAAATTAAGAACTTTTTGACTGAAAATTTAAAATGCAGAAATGTAATAAGGCAATAAAAGAAATTAAAAACAAAATTTTCCATGAAAATCTGATTTTGAAAAACTTTCATTCGGGATTGATCATACCTATCATTTTGATTAAGAATTCAAACCTGGTACGATCAAATGCCTTGGTAAACAAATTAGCAAAATTATCATCAGTGTGAACCTTTACCAGCTCAATCAACCTTTTCTCTGCACAATCACGAATAAAATGATATCTAATCTCAATGTGCTTTGTTTTACAATGCTTAACAGGATTATTAGTTATAGACATTGTAGCATTATTATCAATGGGGTTCCTGTGAAATTCAAACCGTAATATCTTAATTGTTGTTGTATCCACAGGATCTGTGAACAACAACTTGCAGCAGCGATGTATTCTGCTTCGCATGTAGAAATGGAGACTGTGGTTTGCTTTTTGCATTGCTAGGAAACAAGTCGTTTACCCAAGAACTGGCAACCACATGTTGTAGATTTCCTGTCCAAACAACAACCACCAAAATCAAAATCAGTATAAGCATTGAAATCAAAGTTAGAACCATGTGGATACCATAATCACAATCTTTGTTTTCCTTTCAAATAACGAAAGATTCTTTTTACAGCTATTAAATGATATTCTTTTGGTTTTGCCTAGACTCTGGAACAGATGCACACAGCGAATATTATATCTGGCCTTGAAGCAGTTAAGTACATGAGAGATCCAATCATTGCTCTGTAAAGTCGACAATCCACATCTTTTCCATCCGGGTCGGAATTCAGCTTATGATTGACCGGAAGCGGAGTATCATATGGGGTACAGTCCTCCATCTTGAACCGGCTCAAGATGTCTTTGACATACTTGGACTGATGAATAAAGAAACCATCTTCCTTTTGATTTACTTGTAAACCTAAGAAAAACGATAACTCTCCCATAGATGACATTTCAAATTTTGACTTCATTACACTTTCAAAATCTTTGCATAACCCTTCATTTGTTGAGACAAAAATAATATCGTCCACATATATCTGCACCAGTAGGTAATCTCCCCCTGATTTCTTTATGAATAAGGTCGAGTCAATCTTGCCACGAACAAAATCATTTGCCAAAAGATGTGCGGACAAAGTTTCATACCAAGCTCGAGGAGCCTGATGAAGACCATAGAGGGCCTTATCAAGCTTGAAAACCATATTCGGATTAAGTGGATCTTCAAACCCCGGCGGCTGGAAAACATAAACCTCCTCCTTGACCTTTCCATATAAAAACGCACTTTTCACATCCAATTGAAACACCTTAAAACCTTTATAAGAAGCAAAAGCTAGAAACAGACGTATAGCTTCAAGCCTCGCAACAGGCACATAAACCTCGGTGTAGTCAATTCTCTCTTGTTGATTGAAGCCCTGGACAACTAATCTTGCCTTGTTTCTTACCACGACACCTCGATCGTCTTTCTTACATTTAAACACCCATTTAGTACCAATCGGATATACACCCTTCGGAAGATCTACAAGATTCCAAACCTTAAGTTTGTCAAACTGAGAAAGTTCTTCCTGCATAGCCTCTATCCAATTGTTATCATTTAAAGCCATTTCAACATTTTTGGGTTCGACCTGAGAAATAAAACATGAATGTGAGCAATCATCAAGAACACCAGAATCTTTAATATATGTATACAAACAAGTATTGTCAACAAGAGAACGTGTTTTCACTCCATCCTGTAAATTTCTGATTATATTTGTCACTGGATGATCTTTGAGTTCCTTGATGGAAGCGACCTCAGGAACCTGTAACACTTCAACACGAGTTGTATCAGACTGATAAGACAAATCATGATTAATTGGAACTTCCGAGTCTAAATTTGTAGGAATCTCCCCCGAATCCTGTGTCGAAGGTAATGAATCATCACCCAACAAAGGATCAGCAGAAGAATCTTGAAAAATAGCATTGTCTTCCTCACTCTCTGAATCTTGTGGTCCCGAACAAGAAGCAACATTAGGATCGGGAGCAGAAGTAGATGGAACCGATGAATGTGGAACTGTATTTGGTAGAAAGCCATTGTGCTGTGCATTCTGACATGAATCATAGAGAACAGCAGCTTCATCAGGAGAAATATCAGAAGGTAAATGAAAAGACTTGAATAAGGATTCATAATCAAATGCCCAGTCTGGTCCAATCGCCATTTGAGGTAAAGACCGATTTGAACAGTCAATATGGAACCATTCTTCAACTTGGCACGTCTCTTTGTTAAAAACCCTCTTGGTAGTCTAATTGGCAACATACCCCAGAAAAATCCCTTCAATAACCTTAGCACTGAATTTTGTTGGGACATCTCGAACTTTCAACAGGGTTCAAGGATTACCAAAAGGTAATAAATAATCCAGATTCGGCTTTCGACTATTTAGCAACTCGTATCAAGTCTTGTTGTGTCGCTTGACGGTCAAGACTCTGTTCAAAAGGTGACACACAGTATTCACAGCTTCAGCCCAAAAAGTAACTGGAAGCTTAGAATCTGCAAGCATCGTGCGTGCCGTTTCAACCAACGTACTGTTCTTTCGTTCAGCAACACCGTTTTGTTGAGGAACATATGGCGCACTGAATTCATGATGAATTCCCTTTTGTAGACAGAATAAGCCCATCTTGCTATTCTTAAATTCACTGCCATTGTCACTCCTAATTCTTCTGACCTTCAGATTGAACAAATTCTCCAAACCCAGGATTAAGTATTGTACCAACTCAGTGGTTTCAGCCTTAGAAGAAAGAAACTTAACCCATGAAAATCTAGAGAAATCATCCGTTACTACCAAACAGTACGATTTTTCACCAATGCTCCTGATACTAATCGGACCGAACAAATCCATATACAGCAGCTCCAAAGGAGTTATGGTAGAATTCTTCGATTTAGATTTGTGAGATTTCTTCCGTTGTTTCCCCTTCTTGCAAGGAATACAATCATCAGGAACTGAGAATTTCATCTTCGGAATACCAAGATCCAGATCATGCTTAACAATATAGTTCATTTTTCGATAGTTGATGTGAGCTAGCTTCCTGTGCCACAAAATAGAATCTGATTTCGACGCCTTGGAGAGTAAACATGTAGGAATTGAATCCGTTGTAGTAGCGACACTCATGTCAAGGACATATGTGTCATTTCTCCTCGGGGCCTTCATGAGAATCTATTCGTCAGGAATAACAAAACAAGGTTTCAAGATATAACACTCAGCATCATTGAAATGGAACGAAAACTTCTTGTCACAAACTTGTGATACACTCAAAAGATTGTGTTTCAACTGCTCCACGTAATTCACCTTCTCAAATTTGACTTTATCATTCTTTAAAGTTTCCTGTCCAGTTATGTACCCACCTTTATTCCCCGTAAAAGCAACATAACCTCCATCAATATTTTTAACATCTTCAAGCAACCTAATATTCCCTGTCATATGTCGAGAGCAACCACTATCCACATACCATGTATTGTTGATAGTCCTCCTTGGTTGTCCCTATATAAACAATGAAAATCAGTTAGAAATAGGAACCCAAGCCATTGTGGTCTTGGGTCGTCTAGATTGATCAAAATAAACAACTTCTCGTAATTCACAATCAATGTTATCATTAACTATTAGAATAGAAGTTTTACCAACAGACTTTTTCAAAAGAAACAATTTTTTATTATTTTGAAAAACATTATTTGATATATTATTATCAGATTCAGATGTTTCCAAAATTTTCTTTAATTTTCTGTTTCTTCTTCTCCTTTGTGGTCTAGACAATTTAACTTCAGATTGAGAATCTTTTGACATTATAACATGAGGAATCTCAAGTTTCTCTTGACACACAAATGATTTGGAGTTCAATTTATCATGTTGTTTAAATCCAGAGGATTTAACAAAAGATCGACATGACATATTTTGCTCCAAAATAAATGATGACTTTCCCTCATCTGTTCTTTTCAGAACCTTCACCACTTTTGGTTGTGAAGGAACAGTCTTCAATTTGCCCTTGTTCTTATAAGGACAATTGCTCAGAATGTGACCAGCTTCGTTGCAATTAAAGCAAACTCTTCTTTCTTTATAAGTTCTAAAGTAAGAAGAATTCTTTGAGTTTGAGGAGCCATCAGAGGAATAAGCTTCAGAAGATTTTCCAGAACATTTTACTGTCTGCTTTGGAACATAAACCTGTGTAGGCACCTTTAATGAATGCACCTTTTGATGACCAGCAGCGACAAACCCACTTGACTGTAAAATTGGGGACAACATAGGTGTAACTATTTTCACCTCATCAAGTTCAGTCAGAATGCATCTATCACGGGTAACGGTTTTTACAACTGTTGGTTCATCAATTTTCACCTTTTTTGGAATACCTTCAACTTTCGTCTCATCAAACACCTCATCCTCAGAATCAGATTCATACACCATATCCTCACCAGTTACCGGGTTCACTTTCAACACTGTTTTTGGATCTATTTCCTCTTCATGTATGATTTCAGGTTCAACCACATAATTTGCATTAAATGGTGGAGGAAAAAATCCAATCCCAGCAACCCGTTTAGTAGGATCAGCATTTGAATTAAAATAATCCAAAACAACAGAAGAATTTGTAAAATTTTCCAACTTTCTATGAAGTTTGACCACCTCAGACTCTTTGTCAGAAATTTCTTTATTCTTTTGAGCAATAACTTCAGTTCGTTTTTCTATTTCAGCATAATCCATATCCAGATGATAAGCTTGTTCTTTATATTTCAACCCCAGAGAATTTAAGTCTCTTTTCAAAGACTCAATTCCATCGATGCACAATTTATCGTTATCATTCAGTTTCTGATTAACATAATGCATCGATTTCATATCACAAATCAAGTTTGTGTTATCATCCATTACCTTTTGCAATTTATCTTTAACCGTAATGCAGTTAGAACAGTAAATAGGACAAACAGAGTCTTTTACCTTTGACGGATCAGACATGTCTGCCACGAAAACTTTGACAATGGGAATATTCTCTGAATCAGCACCATCTGAAGCATTTTGTGTTAGAACAATATCATCTTCGGCAACACCTGATGCAACATCAGAACCAATATTATGCTCTTGTTCTATCTCTTCATCAACAATCTGCACACTTTCACCATCACTCGAACCATCACTTGAACTCTCACTCGAACCATCACTTGTACCATCATCATCAGCTACCTCTTCTGATTTTTCAGAATGAATTTCTACTACAAAGGCTTGACTTACAGCACCCACTAAATCTTCCAAATGAATACCCCAGTCATAGTTCTCATCATTTTGTGCAACCAATGCCGATGAAGCAAATGCATGATTTGAATTTCCAGATGGACCATGTGATTGATTACGATTATTCTGAAAATTATTCTGCTTCTTCTGAGAATCAAACTCAACATTTTGCTTCACACACTCTTTAGCAAAGTGACCATACTCTTGACAGTTATAACAACACACTTTGGTTTTATCAAATCCCATGCGTGATCGACTATTAGATCCAATATACTTTCTGCCAGATTTCTTCAAGAAATCCTTTGCTTGACGCATTAACATAGCCATATTCCATTGGATGTTCATTTATTCCAGATCAACAGGGTTAATCTGTCTGAAATCTTCTTCAATAACCTCAGGATCATGAATTTTCCCTCCAATAAAATTCTCAATATGAAGCCATGAATGAGGAAAACATAGCTAGATAATCATCAGCAACCTTTTGATTTATATGAGATCCAGAAGATGTAGAAGCTGTTGTTGCAGAAAAACCAGAATGACTAGAATGACCAGAATGAATAGGAACTCCAGAACACTGATCATTAGAAGAATCTTGAGCATCACCAGAAAAGAATGCAACTCCTGTACCAGTTTTACTAGTAGTCTTGGCAAAATACATTGAAGGATCCTGGATATGCTCCATGTTAGTCTCCTTCATCTTCATATTCAGGTCATGCGATTGAATCTTCCCAAGAACTTCTTCAAGAGACATGGTTTTGTACTTGATATTTTCTTTGATCAAAACCGTATACCCATCAAATTTTGATGGTAATGCCTCCAAGAACTTATCATTAATTTCTTCAGTTTCATACACCACAGAAGCACTCGACAGTTCACTAAGCAGATGATAGAATCTGGTAGCAAGATCATCCAATGATTCATTGTGAAAATGTTTGAAAACCAAGAATTGCTTCTTCAATAGCTCTTTTCTACTCTTCTTTACATCCAAACTGCCTTCACATATTTTCTGTAATGCTTCCCATAGTTGTTGAGAAGACTTGAATTGTTTGAAATTGTGATATATTTCCTTCGGAAGAGACATCGAAATACTTGCCATCGCTTTATTTTCCCTATCAAACAACACATTTTCTTCATTTGTTAAGGCAGACACCGGCTTTGGAACATTATCCTGTCCCATCCATGAATAAGTCGGATGCGTATAACCTTCTAAAATAGGAATCCAGAGACTGGTATCGGTAAAAGATATGAACTGATCAAACCTATCTTTCCACTTAGAATAATCAGCAAGATTCAACAGCTTCGGTGCTTTTTGAGATGTACCAATCTCATTATCATAATTGAACATATTCGTTACTGGAACCATATTTGCCATTTTCCTGAAAAATTTCCCAAGTGTTGAACACTTACAAACCTTAGGCGAAGATAATAAGTTCGCCTCTGTGATACCCAAGCGAACTTAATGTGAAGGGAACTTAATAAGTTCGCTTGAATCATAAATCAGAAAATCTGAATATGTTCGCCTGAAAATAAGTTCGCTTACTTTGTGAGAAGCGAACTTGACAAGTTCGCCTGCTAAGTTCTCCTGCACAAAATCAGCAAGTTCGCCTAATTCAGGAGATTCAAACTCAAGAACAGTTCAAACAGAAACCGCGAACCAGGAATCACCAAAAATATTCATAATTCACTAATTTGAAGGAATTAGTCAAAATCAAACCGTAGGATTGTGTAATTTCGCAATTAGAACTTTTCTATCGGATCAATTTCTTCAAAATCCTCTTCAAAAACACCAAATCAGAACAAAATTAAGCTTGAAAACTCCATGGAAATGAAAATGTCAAAGATGATGAATTTCTTGTCAATTTGTATACAAAACCGTCTAGAATCACCAAGAATCATGAGCAATAGCTCTGATACCACTTGTAGGTCCTCATGGCACTTCTACAAATCGTTCTCGTGATAAGACGTATCGTTAACTCTGAGTGCGGAATCCAACGAATCAACGATTGCATACACAAAAGAAAATATAGACAATCAAGTAAATAAACTTCACGCTTGTATTCCAATTCTCAATAGAGTTTACAGACTCAATCGTTCTAGTTCTGATCGATTCTGGTCTATCTCCGATCTGATGTATAAACTGACTCTGTAAACATCTATATACAGACTACTGACCTGCATTAGGCGAACTTAACAAGTTCATCTCTAACAGACTAAGCGAACTTAACAAGTTCGCCTAAGTTCGCCTCTAGCAACTTGCATAAAAACACTTAGAACATTAATACATTACAAAAACATAAAGACATTAGATGTAAACTATTACAAAGCTTTTGTCATTACAAACTATGTCCTAACAACTCTCTCTCAGTCAAGCTCTTTCTCCATCTTTCCAAAAACACCGCCTAAGATATGCAACATCTTTCTCCCTCTTCCACGATGTTATGGTCCAGCGATGGCATCTTCAGATCAAGGAAACGAGAAGTGTCGTCATCAAAAAAGTTATTCTAAAACCCAAACATCTCCATTAACCCCTTCATTTCCTCCCCCTCGTCTACACACTCCATGTTCGTAAAACACCCATATGAAGAGCCCTAATTTGGGGTTTAGGTTCAGGAGCTGGATACAAGTGGAAGCCCGATCTTCACCGACCTCTTCATTTCCACCCCTCTCGTCTCCAATCTCTCTGTTTGTAGAACACACGCACGAAGAACCCTAATTTGGGGTTTATGTTCAGGAGCTAGGGACAAGCGGAAGCCCCATCTGTTTAAGCCTGGGACTCGGGCACTTCGTGAGATCGGTATTTATTTCAATTTCTGGTATTTAATTCAATTTTTGCCTCGCGTTTTTGCTTGAGTTATCGGAAAATAGGGTTTCCAAATCTCAACGCATTAAACATTTCAAGAGGGTTTTTCTCGGTCTTTATTTCAAATCGGTGTGTATCCTCATTCAGAGGCCGAGCGCTCATCATTTAAGCCTCCCTAATGGTGATTTTGTTGATTTCTGAGTATTGTAAGTTCATTATTGGGTGCACTAGATCTAGAAAAATATGGAGGTAATTTTCTTTTTGTAATTTTTAAAAAATCCCATATCTGGGTTCATCCAGAAAAATATAGTTGTATTATTCTTTTGTAATTTTTTTAAAAACCACATCAGATTTGGGTTCGTCAAGCTCCAAAGAGGAACTACAGGTTCCAAATTTTAATTTCTTGTGAAATTATTTTGTATATTCTAATCTGATGTACTTGAAATGGTATTGAAATCTATTTGTTGGAGGTAATATTTACACTGATTGAGACCTTTTCAATTTGGGGCAGGTTAGTCACTGATTATTTTGTGGTTTAATTACCAGTTCACCATCTTCACTCCTACACTCTTCGGATTTGCACTCTTCGGTGCCGGTAAAACAGGTTAGTCGCTGATTATTCTATTGTTTTATAGATTTACACATGTGTATATTTGATTTACACATGTGTATGCTCGATTTACACAATGTAAGTTACACATGCTTATATTCGATTTACACATATAAATAAATTTAGTGTATCTTGATTCTGTTTTTTTTTTAAATTCAGGTAGAAGATCTATAAGGTTTGATATACAAGTAAGGGTTTGATACGCGTCGGATCTGCACTCGTCGGTGCCGGTAAATCAGTTTAGTTACTGATTATTCTGTGGTTTTATAGATTTACACATGTGTATATTCGATTTACACATGTGTATGTTCGATTTACACAAAGTAAGTTACACATGTTTATATTCGATTTACACATATAAATAACTTTAGTGTATCTTGATTCTGTTTTTTTGAATTTCAGGTAGAAGATATACAAGGTTTGATATACAAGTAAGGGTTTGATACTTGTAGTTTGATTTTACAATTGGTTTTGATTTTCTACACATGTGTATTTTTATTTTACACATGTGTATTTGATTCTTTTTCATACGTGTAATATGAATTTACATACATGTAAAGAGTTTTTACCCATATGTATTTTATTTTACACATGTGTATTTAATGTTCTTTACATAGTGTAATTATGTATACTTTTTTTTCGGGTTTGTAAAGATATTTTGGATGTAACTTCTTTTTTCTGATTTGTTTAAATGGGTTTTTATCTATGTTTATTTTATAATTATGCATTTGTTTTTAATTTTTACACTAGTATGTTCTTGTTGGATTTAAACAGATGACAAAAGTATAGGTTAAAAAGTGTAAAATTATGATTTAATAAAGAAATGAATTAGTAAAAAAAAAATGCAGTCCACATAAATTCATTATTTTGTAAAAGAAAAAGGGAAAAGAAAAAAAGTAAAATTACTTTTTTACCCCTCTCTTTAATCTAAGCCACAAGTTTTTTATTAAATATATTAAAAATTCAGAATTAACTCTAATCACATATTAAAATAATAAGAAATGAATGTGTGGTCCAGAATGAGTTTAAGGGTTTTCACAACAACTTAGTGTTTACAACCGATACGTCCCCTATATATATATATATATTATCTCTCGTATCTGGCATCAAGTTTTTGGGGCCATTACCAGGGACATGTATATATATATATATTTATATACACTAAAACACGCACTATCAACACGCCAAGACCAGAAAATCAGGAAATTGCAGGGCCGACTAATTTGTCCTTGACGCCACGCCAAGAAGGCTGTTCAAGTTTTCGCGACACGTGAAGACCTTTAAGTACGGAAAAAAAAACCCTAAATTGAATATTTAAAGAATTCTTATGCCATTCTATTAGGGTTTGGACTATCAACCGTCAAGCAAGGAACTTTGGGCGATTTTGAGAGCATAATGCTTATTTGCAGCAAGAGATTGAAGAGTTGGATCATATATTGGTTAGATTGCATTAATTGATCATTGAATCTTGATTCTTCCTGTTCGTTAGACCTTTTCGATCATATGTCTTCGACTTTTATTAATGTTTTGCTGCATGTGAACATGATTGTTGGCTAAACATAAGATACTACTTTGGTTTGATGATGATTTGTTGAATCTTTGGATTTTTATCAGTTTTTGGTTATCGTATGATGGTTTAACATTAATGTAAAGAATCTTTTTACAATCGATTTGATTTATATGCATGTTTAGTTTAGATTTATCATTGATTAATGTTCCGCATGTGTCTTGTTGAATGTCTTTCAGTTATAGATGAATGTTTAGGTTGCTTACTGTGTGTTTATGACTGTTTATGGTTTTGCTAGACGTAGTAAACCATAGGAACATTAGTTTGTGATTTGTTAGAGCTAAGTGTTCTTCCTATCTCGATAGCTGAGAGGTGAGAGATAGTCGGGTTGTCTTCGATATTGGGATTCTAGGTGTAAAGACTCTGAGAGGAGGTTTCTCTAGGATTCTTAGTATCTTTGTTATTCTGTGTCTTATCGTTGTTCTTAGATTACCCCTTGCATTCTTTGAATGTATTAAGATAGTGATACTGAAAGGTAATCTGTCTTTAGGGTACTTTAGTGTTGGTGGTGATACTGAAAGGTAATCCATCTAACTTGTGAGCGTTATACACTCCTTACGGTTTACTTCTGGTCAGACCTAGAGATTGATCAGGGATCCACTAGGTTGTCTAAGGGTGTCATATTTTAAGATCCCGGTTCCATCATAGTTTCCATAGCCGAGAGAAACCCGAGATTCACAAATAGGATTCTTACTTGGGTAGTGCTTTCCCAATTCTTGAGTTCATTTAAATTTCCTGAGTGATAGTTGATTGTCGTTAGTTCTTTAAGTTTACTTTTGAATTCAATTACTTTAGATGTTTTTCATAGAATTTCCACCCCAAACCAAATCCTTTAGTTACTTTTCAGAGTCTAGTTCTAGTTATTGTTAGTGTCTCATTGGATCGATATCCGGACTTCCATTAGGCTTTACTACAGTCGATAGGTACACTTGCCTATCATTGTGGTCTAGTTTAAGGGTTTTCTAGAGTTTAACTAGAGTGTCTAGGTTAGGTTTTTGTTCAGTTTTTCATAGACACATTAGTCCCCTCCTTCCTTGGTAAGCGGGATTGGAATGGTTAAAGTGGGTCAGGTTTGATAAACCTTACCCGACCTGCGGGGTTGATTATTGTTAATGGGCATGGATGGAGTTGGAGAGCGGTGAGGTGGAGTTAGTGGACGGTTAGGTATGGGGCCTCTGTTCGTAGTTAGGGCACGGTTCCTAATGCTAGGCCATAAACGGTTGCTTCGAGTATCCATTGATGGTGGTTCGGGTGAAATGGGTTGACTCGACATGCACACGGGGTGCAGAATCCAACGCATGCATGCTTGTGTATAGATGACAACTAGAACAATATCAATGAACACAATAGGTAAATAATCTCCACTTGTATTGCTCTTAACCTCATATTGTTTACAGGACTTAACGACAGAAGCATACAATTCAAACAAGTAAACACCTATTTATAGACTAAGTATCTGATGCAGGAGAACTTAACAAGTTCGCTGGAACTTGTCCTAGGTGAACTTGTAAGTTCGCCTATGCCAAAACTTAGTTAATACTTATAAAACCAAACATTAAAAAACAAACACAAAACATAAAGACATTATAAAGACCTAATCTATTACAAGGCTTATTGTCACAAAACATGTCTCTACAGTATTTTCTCATTAGTTTAATCTTTAATTTTTCATTTATTATGTTGGCGAACTTGTCATCTTCGCCTGACATGTTCGCTTGATTTGTTAGGGGCGAACTTAGTAAGTTCGCTCGGTTAGTTTTGTTAGTTTCTTTACTTGTATATAAATAGTCTCTTTGTAATCATTATTTGAGTTATCAATCAAATCATTCATTTTTTCCCCAATCATTCTCTCTCGTTTATCACTCTTGCTTGTTTTAGCTCTCACTTTTGATATCATAACATGGTATTAGAGCATATATGTTCGATTCTTTGATATCTTCTCCTTTTCTGTCTTTTTTCTAAAATCATTCTCTCTCGTTTATCATTCTTGCTTGTTTTAGCTCTCAAAATCAACTTCAAATCCATGAATTCAGCAGTAAAATCAGCTTCAAGAACTTGAAAACTCCATGGATACAAAAACTTCTAAAAATGATCAATTTCTTGTCAAATTATACACAAAATCGTCTCTAATCACCAAGAATCAAACACAAATCACGAGCAAATGCTCTGATACCACTTGTAGGTCCACCTGACTCATCTCAGACCGATCTCGTGACAGGACGTCTCGTTAACATGGAGTGCGGAATCCTCTGTGTTAACGTATGTATACTAATTGACAATAGAAAACATCAGGTAAATAAACTTTCTCTTTTTATATCATCAAACACATAGTAGTTTACAGTTCAACTCTCTACTCTCACTTGTCCATTCTAAACAGATTCTGTAAACTCTCTATTTATAGACACACGTTCTGCAATAGACGAACTTAACAAGTTCGCTTCAAAGATGCTTAGGCGAACTTAACAAGTTCGCCTCTAATAGACTAGGCGAACTTATCAAGTTCGCCTCTAGCAGAACTTGATCTATTACTTAGACAAAATCTATACAATTACATAAAAATATAAAGACAATAAAACCTAAACTATTACAAAGCTTTTGTCATACATTCTATGTCCTAACAGACTCCCCCTTGACAATAGCTTGATCTTCTGTCTTCAGTCTTTATGACGAGCTCTTCCAGTTATCTGGTAATCTGCTTCCTGCATGCACTCCATATCTCCAACATATCTCCAACACTCTTTTATACTGCAATCCTTGTTCTCTCCATTCATTAGTAAACATAATCTCATTCTTTCTTAACATCCTCTGATCTTTCTTTGAGAAGTTAATAAGATTCATTGCATCATAGAAACTAACAATGACCTTATTATCTTTATCATCAATCCTAGCTTCACCAGTATTCATATCTACGTACCACCATTTCATATTCCCCAGAAAATCTTGTGGTATTTTCTTCAATGGTATCTTCTGTACAGCACGTACTAGCTTGAACATATACTTCCAAGTCACAAACTCAGTCTTTTGATCTACAATCTTCACTCTTTTTCCTTTCTGTGGCTTTAATCTTTCATACTTCCCTGATCCACCTTCTCTTTTAATGAGATTAGCAATCACATAGGCTAATCCACACTTTGATCTATTAATCTGTGGTTTCGTAGCTAGACCATTCATTTCACACCTTGGCAAGGTATTGAAATACTTGATCCTTGGCTTTAAATATTGAACACCATCAGATCTTTTAAGAGCAAACAACTTCGTGTCATCATCATAAAACCAACTAATGATTCTTCCAATACACCTCTCTTTATTCACATATCTTTCTTTCTGAGCAGGTTGTATAGGTGACTTTGGTAGTACTTTCATCCAACTATTAACTACTTCACTCAACTGTTCTCTAGTCATTCCTGTATTTCTATATATCACAGGTTCTTCATTTAGATTAGGAGACACATTATGAGTAGTATCAACATCAAAATCTATCTTGGATTGAGCAGTATCATCAGGTGTAGTGATATCTTCAACAAAGTTCATAGAATCTGTTACTCCATCATAAGAAAACTCAGGAATAACATCATCTTGGAAGAAGTTATATGGAACATTCAGACCATCACTTCCTTCATATGTAACTTTATCTTTACTCTTTTTTATCTCAATTTCTACAATCTCTCCTTCTTCAACTTCATTATCCATCACATCTTCTTCAACATCATCAAATAATTCGTCAATATCATTCAGACATTCTAATTTCTCAGCTTCTTCTTCAGAATCTTGAAAGAATTCCAATAATAATATTTCTTCATTCACTCCAGAATCATTCTCGGTTCCTTCAATATTTCCTGATGTAGACTCCCTCTGAACTCTTGATATTGGATTCACGTCAGCGTATTGACGATTATCCTCAATATTACCACTAGGATCATTGTCATCATCATTCTTTCTTTGAACAGAATCAGCATGACAAGTATCATGTATCCTTAACTCCCCCTGAGCGTCAAGACGCTCAACAAGTTTGCACACCAATAATTGCATGTCAGCAATCTGTGTAGCTTGAGCTTGAATGACCAACTGTCTCTGAGTATCGATAGACACAAGAGTATCTACTTGAGTCTACAAAGCTAGCACCTGTGATTCAAGGAAGGTAATCCTTTCAGAATCAGACGGATTTGAAGGACCAACATCAGATGTGTGTGGAACATGTGGAGAAAGCACCGGAGATGGATGTTTAGAAGTAGGAGGTGTAATCAGTAAGGATGCAACAAAAGTAGCGTCCTCAACACCTTGAGATGAATGAGCAGTAGAAATAGAAGCAGACATAAGCTTCTGAGCTTTTGGAACTAGAATAACATCACTATCCGAGTTAGAACTATCATCAATTAAAGTTCTCTTGCCAAGTACTGATCCAGAAGGAGGATTCCGAACAGACTTACGCCTCGGTTTTCTTGCTTTAGATTTAATACGTTTCCCCGCATTTGCCAATGGTAACGTAGCCAACCTCTCATAATGATCTGAGCTAAAATCTCTAGACCAATCAGAATCAGTAGGTTCAGAATCAAGTAAAATAGTATCAAGATCACAGCTTCATGAATAGGTGAGTTCACAGCTTCATTATCAAAATCATCCATATTCATACCCAAATCTTGTTCATTATCTTGAGTAATCTCTTCTTGAACTGGTTCATTAACAGAAATGTGAACCTGTTCTTGTGGAATAGAAACTTGTTGTTGTTGTTGTTGAATAGGAACTTGTTGTTGAGCTTGAATAGGAACTTGTTGTTGAGCTTGAACTTCTTGCGGTTGTTGTTGTTGTTGTACTTGATTCTGGACTTGGCCTTGAACTAACTCCTTAGGATGAAACCAATTATCATTAGGCGGCTCAACATAATCAGTATTGATTAAGTGACCAAACAACGGAGTTGGAACAGGAATCAAAGCAACATTTTGTTGTTTAACCTTAGTACAATCAGTAAAGATTCTTTTAGACATAGGAGTCAAGTTCAAACGGATTGGATGCTGAGGTAAATCTGGAATTAAATGGTTCGGAATCATTTGCACGAACCTAGGGTACATAAGAAACCCTTGACCTTCTAGAGGATTGATTTGCATGACCAACTCACGGTATATATACAAAGCAAAGTTAAACCGTTTTTCAGAGTCAAAGCAACCATTGCAGCTTGTAATGCACTCTTCAAACCATCAATACCAGCCTTTCTTAGAGAAAAACATTGTATGATGACGTGCATAAAATACCTCCATTCTCCAACTAAACCTCCTTTTCTTGCTTGAGTATCATTTGGTCTTCCTCTGTAACCCATCTTCTAAAAACACCCCATAATCAGTGTTACAGGATAAGACATAGGATCGTCAACAGCACCTCCCAAAGCCAAAGCAGCACGAATAGTTTCCACTGAAATAGCTACCTCCGTATTATTCACTGTAGCACGAAGTACGTGAGGTTCAACATCTGTACCTTGATGTACTGTATCCAAGAATTGTTGAATATATGGTAAACTGATGTACGGATTAGCAGATAAGGCCACATGCAAACGTGAACGATTCAGAAAGTTGATAATCCCTTGAAAATGAACAGTTTCAGACATATTTGGATCTAACAAAGCCACTTGATTATGTTTGTACTCAACACGACGAGCCATCTGAAAATGTATTGGACAAAGAACACACATTAGTCAAAACCGATCGAGAAACAACCACAAAAATTTTGAATTGAAAACCCTAGATTAGAAAATCACAAGTTCGTTAAAAACTCGTAACTTCGCTCGGTAAGTTCGCTCTCACAGGAAAGAAGATAATATGGATAAGTTCACCTGAACAAAATATTTAATACAATTAAGTTCGCTTCATTAGGCGAACTTGTTAAGTTCGCTTAACAAGCCTCAGGCGAACATATTAAGGTCGCTTAATCAGAACCATGCGAACATATTAAGTTCGTTCCAAGCCTTTGCCATGAACAATTTCTTCACTTTCAACACATTACATTCTTGTGAACTTCCATCTGTAGCATTTATCCGATCCAATCCTGAATTATTTTAATAAATATAAAATTCTCATGGAAGATAGAAACACAATATTTTTGGATTTTATCTGTACAAACGGAATCACATATTTTTGGTTTATATCTGAGCAAACTGAAACACATATTTTTGGATTTTATATGAGCAAACTAAAATACATATTTTTGGAAGAACATCATGAGCAAGAATATCACATCCGTATATGAGCAATTCATTACACAGTTTATTATCAACTATGGGTAACCTATGATATGAAACAATCAAACTCATTCTTATGTAACTCGAATCTTTTTCAAATTTGTAACTTTTGCAATCAATTTGAATAATACTTGAAATGATACGCGGTAAATTTCAAAGTAAAAAAGATCAGGTTATGAAATGCTCAATTTTTCATTTCGAATTTGCAATACAAAGCATGAATTTTTAAATTGTTAATATTATATAATATGAAACTATAAGCATTTTTCTTCCAAATTCATGTGAGTTAGTACCATTTGGATGAAAAACATCGTATACCCCACATATATGCCAACAGAAATTTAAATTTGCACTATCTTTAAGACATACACAGTTTATTGCAAGATTAGATCAATCTCCAAGATGAAATTATCTCTATTAGCATAAGTATAGAATAGCAGATCCCAAAGGATATAAGAATCAGAATGATTCAGAATCAAAAGATTCTAATGAATTGGCTTTATAATGAGAATCAATAGATTCAAGTAGGATGATCCAACTATTATCTGGATAAATTTCAATGAAATCAGAATAGATGATAGATCTAACTGATCCAAGGGTGAATATATGTTCTAGCAGATGTTGTCAGAAACATATCTTAGTTCAGCAACACAATGCATGTTTTTCGGGGCATGGGCAGTGAAGTGAACTGAACGAGATTGTGCTAAAGACATAATTCAATATTGGGCTCATGAAATTCTTAAAACCATATATTCTTTATCTGATAATGATCTTTTACACACACACCCAGGCATATAATGGATTCAAATCACAGATGTAATCATATTATATTTAATTTTCACACTACTATTGGTTCAAAAACGCTTCTAGTCTATTAACAATTCAAGTTTCAAACTCATATTCAAATTAAAACATATTATCAAGATTAGAGCATTCAAAAAACTATCATTTCTCATTTATGTCAAAGGTCCACTATGGTCATGTGTAATGAACTATTCACTGATGTACTATCATTTCTTCTCTAACTTCAAATGATGTCAATTTTATATTTTTTATTTTGTTTTGAATTTTTATAAATAACAATTTTTGACTGAAATTTAAAATGCAGAAATGTAATAAAACAATAAAAGAAATTTAAAACAAAATCTCCCATGAAAATTGTTTTTGAAAAACTTTTATTCAGGATTGATCATACCTATCATTTTGATCAGAAATTCAAACCTAGTATGATAAATTGCCTTGGTAAAAAGATCAGCAAAATTATCATCTGTATGTACCTTTACCAGCTAAATCAACTTCTTATCTGCACAATCACGAATAAAATGATATCTAATTTCAATGTGCTTTGTTTTACTGTGCTTAACAGGATTATTTGTAATAGACATTGTAGCATTATTATCAATAAACATGGGGGTTCCTGTAAAATTCAAACCGTAGTCTCTTAATTACTGTTGGATCCACAAGATATGTGAACAACAACTTGCAGCAGCAATGTATTCTGCTTCACATGTTGAAATGGAGACAGTAGTTTGCTTTTTGCATTGCCAGGAAACTAGACGATTACCCAAGAACTGGCAACCACCTGTAGTAGATTTCATGTCCAAACAACAACCACCAAAATGAGAATCAGTGTATGCATTAAATTCAAAGTTAGAACCATGTGGAAACCATAGTCCCAATCTTTGTTTTCCTTTCAGATATCGAAAGATTCTCTTTACTACAATCAAATGAGACTCTTTTGGTTTTGCTTGGAACCTGGAACAAATACACACAACGAACATTATGTCTAGCCTTGAAGCGGTTAAGTACATGAGAGATCCAATCATTGCACGGTAGAGTCGGAAATCAACTTCTTTTCCATCCGGGTCAGAATTCAATTTATGATTGACCGGAATCGGAGTATCGTATGGGGTACAGTCCTCCATCTTGAACCGGCTCAAGATGTCCTTTACATACTTGGACTGATGAATAAAGAAACCATCTTCCTTCTAATTAACTTGAAGACCTAGGAAAAATGATAACTCTCCCATAGCTGACATCTCAAACTTTGATTTCATAATACTCTCAAACTCTTTGCACAACCCTTCATTTGTAGAGCCAAAAATAATATCAACTACATATATCTGTACCAGTAGATATTCTCCCCCTCCTTTCTTAATGAATAAAGTCGAGTCAATATGTCCACGAACAAAATCATTTTCCATAAGATGTGTAGACAACGTTTCATACCACGCTCGAGGAGCTTGATGAAGACCATAGAGAGCTTTATTAAGCTTGAAAACTTTAGACGGATTAATTGGATCTTCAAACCCCGGTGGCTGACACACATAAACTTTCTGCTTGACTTTACCATATAATAAAGCACTTTTTACATCTAATTGAAACACCTTAAACCCTTTGTATGAAGCAAAAGCAAGAAACAGCCGTATAGCTTCAAGCCTAGCAACGGGAGCATAAACCTCGGTGTAATAAATTCCCTCTTGTTGATTGAAACCTTGTACAATTAATCATGCCTTATTTCTCACCACAAAACCTCGATCGTCTTTCGTGCATTTAAACACCCACTTTGTACCAATTGGATACACACCCTTTGGAAGATCTACAAGATTCCAAACTTTGAGTTTGTCAAACTGAGCAAGTTCTTCCTGCATGGCCTCTATCCAATTGTTATCATGTAACGCCATTTCAACATTCTTTGGTTCGACCTGAGAAATAAAACAGGAATGTGAGCATACATCAAAAACACTAGTATTCTTAAAACCTGTATACAAGCAAGTATTGTCAAGAATAGAACGCGTTTGCACTCCATCACGCAAATTCCCAATGATATTTGTAATCGGATGAGCTTTGAGTTCCTTGATTGATGCAACCTCAGGAACCGACAACACATCAACTTGAGTTGTATCAGATTGATAAGACAGATCTTGATTAACTTTTATCTCCAAGTCTAGATTTGTAGGAATCTCCCCTTGAGCCTGTGTCAAATTGGAAGGTTCATCAACTAAAAAAGGATCAGCAGAAGAATCTTGGAAAATAACATTTTCATCTTCACTGTTAGACTCTTGTGTTCCCGAACAAGAAGCAACATTAGGAGCTGAAGCAGATGTAGAAGGAACAGATGAATGTGGAACCGCAGTCGGTAGAAAACCACTATTATGTGCATCCTGACATGAATCATATAAGACAGCAGCTTCCTCAGGAGAAATATCAGAAGGTAAATGAAAAGACTTGAATAAATTCTCATAATCAAAAGCCCAGTCTGGTCCAATCGCCATTTGAGGTAAAGACCGATTAGAACAGTCAATATGAAACCATTCTTCAACCTGACGAGTCTCTTTGTTATAAACCCTCTTGGTAGTAGAATTTGCAACATACCCAGAAAGATACCTTCAATAGCCTTAGCACTGAACTTGGTTGGGACATCTCTAACTTTCAACAGGGTGCATGGATTACCAAAAGGTAGTAAATATTCCAGATTCGACTTACGACTATTAAGCAACTCATAGCATGTCTTGTGTGTCGCTTAACGGTCAAGACTCTATTCAAAACGTGACACGCAGTATTCACAGCCTCAGTCCAAAAAGTGACTGGAAGCTTAGAATCAGTAAGCATCGTACGCGCCGTTTCAACCAAAGTCCTGTTATTTCGTTCAGCAACACCATTTTGTTGAGGTACATATGGCGCACTGAATTCATGATGAATTCCCTTTTGAAGACAAAATAAACCCATCTTGCTATTCTTAAACTCGCTGCCATTGTCACTCCTAATTCTTCTGACTTTCTGTTTGAACAAATTCTCTAAACCCAGGATTAAGAATTATATCAACTCTGTGGTTTCGGATTTAGAAGCAAGCAACTTAACCCATGAAAATCTAGAGAAATCATATGTTACTACCAGACAGTAAGACTTACCGACAATGCTCCTGATACTAATCGGTCCGAACAAATCCATATGCAGTAGCTCCAAAGGAGTTACAATAGAATTCTTTGTCTTAGATTTATGGGACTTCTTGTGTTGTTTCCCCTTCTTGCAAGGAATACAGTCATCAGGAACTGAAAATTTCATTTTCGGAGCACCAAAAACCAGATTATTATGCACAAGATAATTCATTTTCCAATAATTGATGTGAGCAAGTTTCCTGTGCCACAAAATAGAATCCGACTCAGACGCCTTAGAGAGTAGACAAGTAGGAATTGAATCCGTTGTAGTAGCAACACTCATGTCTAGGACATATGTGTCATTTCTCCTTGGAGCCTTCATTAGAATCTAGTCGTCAGGAATAACAAAGCCCGGTTTCAAGATATAACACTCAGAATCATTGAAATGAAATGAAAATTTCTTGTCACACACTTGAGATACACTCAAAAGATTATGTTCAAGTTGCTCCACATAGTTTACTTTCTCAATTTTGACTTTTTCATTCTTTAAAGTACCCTGAACAGTTATGTACCCGCCTTTATTTCCAGCAAAAGCGACATAACCACCATCAATATTAATAACATCTTCCAACATACGAATATTCCCTGTCATATGTCGAGAACAACCACTATCCACATACCACGTATTGTTGATAGTCCTCCTTGGTTGTCCCTAAATAAACAAAGAAAATTAGTTAGAAATTGGAACCCAAGCCATTGTGGTCTTGGGTCGTCCAGATGGATAAAAATAAACAACTTCAAGCAATTCACAATCAACATTGTCATCAACCTTTGGAACATAAGATTTACAGTTAGACCTTCTCAAAGAAGACATAGTATGATTAATTGGAAAAACATTATTAGATTTATGATTATCAGTTTCAGGAATTTCCAAAAATTTCTTTAGTTTTCTGTTACGTCTTCTTCGTTGTGGTCTAGAAAGTTTGACATCGGGTTGTGACTCTTTTGGAATTCCAACATGTGGAATCTCAAACTTCTTTTAAAAAACAACTGGTTTAGAAATATGCTTATCATGTTGCTTAAATCTCGGAGATTTAGCAAATGATTGACAAGGTATATTCTTTACAACACTAGACGTAGGCTTTTCCCCATTTTGTCTTTTCAGAATCGTCACCACTCGTTTTTGTGAGGGATTACTCTTTAATTTTCCTTTATTCTTATAAGGACATTGAATTAGAATATGACCAGCCTCATTACAGTGAAAACAAACTCTTCTATCTTGATGATTTCTGATATAAGGAGTTTTTCTTGAATTTGATGACCCATCCGGTGAACAATCTTCAGAGGATTTTACTGAATAATTGACTAGCTTCTTTTGAACAAAAACTTGTTTAGTCACCATTGATAAATTCTTCTTCTGATAACCAGCAGCAACAAAACCACTTGATTATTTTGGAAATTTTAGGTTGATCAACTTTCACCTCATCAGGTTCTGTTAAAATGCATCTATCACGGGTAACATTTTTCACTACCTTTGGTTCATCAAGTTGCACTTCCTTAGGAATGCCTTCAACCTTTTTATCATCAAAAACTTCATCCTCAAAATCAGAATCATATATCATATCTTCACCAGTTACTGGATTTACTTTCAACACCGTCTTTAGATCAATTTCCTCTTCATGAATAATTTCTGGTTCAACCACATAATTTGCATTGAATGGTGGAGGAACAAATCCAATTCCAGCAACCCTCTTTGTAGGATCAGCATTAGCATTAAAGTAATCCAATATCACAGATGAATTTTCAAAATTTTCTAGCTTTCTATGTAATTTGATACCACTTCAGATTCTTTATTAGAAATTTCTTTGTTCTTCTGAGTGACAATTTCATTTCGCTTCTCAATCTCAGCATAAGCCATATCCAGATGATATGCTTGTTCCATATCTTTCAATCCCAAAGAGTTCAAATCTCTTTTCAAAGACTCAATTCTATCTATACACAATTTATCATTATCTTTCAATTTTTGATTAACTGAATGCATCGATTTCATATCACAAATTAAATTTGTGTTATCATCCATTACTTTTTGCATTTTATATTTAATACTTATGCAATTTGAGCAATAAATGTGACAGACAGAATCTTTTACCTTTGAAGGATCTGACATATCTGCCATGAAGACTTTTGCAATCGGAATATTTTCAGAATCAACACCATCAGAAGAATTTTGAGTTAAAACAATATCATCTTTAGATACACCAAATGCATTATCAGACTCAACATTATGTACTTGATCACGCTCTTCATCAGCACTAGGCAAACTCTCACCATCACTTGAGCTATCATCATCAGTTGACTCTTGACTTACAGAATGAATTTCAGCTACAAATGCTTGACTTACAGTACCAACAAAATCTTCAAGATGAATACCCCAATCATAATTTTCATCATTCTGAGCAACCAAAGCAGATGATGCAGATGCATAAATAGAATTTTCAGAGCCAGAGGAGCCATGTGACTGATTACGATTGTTCTAAAGTTATTAGGCTTCTTCTGAGAATCAAATTCAACTTTTGGTTTCACACATTCTTTGGCAAAATGACCATACTCCTGACAATTATAGCAACGAACTTTGGTTTTATCAAATCCCATACGTGAACAACTGTTAGAACCAATATACTTTCTTCCAGTCTTCTTTAAAAAATCCTTTGCTTGTCGCATCAGCATAGCCATATTCTCTTGAATGTTCATCTCTTCCAGATCAACAGGATCAATCTGTCTGAAATCCTCCTCAATAACATCCGGATCATGAATCTTTCGTTCAATAAAATTTTCATAAGAAGTCATAAAGGAAGAAAACATCGCTAAATAATCATCAGCAACTCTTTGATTCATATTATGTGTTCCAGATGATGAAGAAGTTGTATTTGAAGAGAAACCTGAACGACTTGGAACCTCAGAACAATGATCATTAGAAACATCTTGAGTATCACCAGAAAAGAACGCAACCCCTGCACCAGTTTTGCCAGAAGACTTAGCAAAATACATTGAAGGATCTTGAATATGCTCCATATTAGTTTCCTTCTTCTTCATATTCAAATCATGTGATTGAATCTTGCCAAGAACCTCTTCAAAAGACATAGTTTTATACCTGACATTCTCTTTTATCAAAACCGTATACAAATTAAATTTATATGGTAATGCCTCCAAAAACTTATCATTTATCTCTTCAGTCTCATAAACCACTGAAGCACTTCACAAATCACTCAGCAAATGATAGAATCTCGTTGCAAGATCATCTAAAGATTCATTTTGAAAGTGCTTGAATACTAAGAACTGCTTCTTTAGTAATTCTTTTCTGCTTTTCTTAACATCCAAACTACCTTCACACTGCTTTTGTAATGCTTCCCACAATTGTTGAGAAGTCCTGAATTGTTTAAAGCTATGATAAATTTCTTTAGGAAGAGACATTGAGATACTAGCCATTGCCTTCTTTTCCCTATCAAACAATAATTTTTCTTATGTGGTTAATGCAGATACTGATTTAGGAACATCATCCTTTCCCATCCAAGTATATGTCGGATGTGTATAACCTTCCAAGAATGGAATCCATAAACTTGTATCAGTAAAAGACACGAACTGATCAAACCGATCTTTCCAGTTAGAATAATCTGCAAGACTTAACAATTTGGGTGGTTTCTGAGATGTACCAATCTCGTTATCGTAATTTAACATATTAGTCACTTGCACCATATTTGCCATTTTAGAAAAAATTTCCAATTGTTGAACAAAAACTCCCCTTAGGCGAAGATAATAAGTTCGCTTCAAAGCCAAACAAGCGAACTTGATATCAAGCGAACTTATATAATCTGGTAAGTTCGCCTACTGATTAAGTTCGCCTAAACTGAGAGAAGTGAACTTAATAAGTTCGCTTGTAAGTTCGTCTGCAACAAATTTCAACAAGTTCGCTTACTACAGCTGAAACAAACTCAACAAGAACTTTAACCCAAACACGAACAAACATCACCAAAAATCATCATTTCTCACATATTAGAAGGAATTTGAGGAAATTGAACCGTAGGATTTAGTATTTTATGAATTAGAACACTTCTATCGGATTAATTTCACCAAAATAAACTTCAAATCCATGAATTCAGCAGTAAAATCAGCTTCAAGAACTTGAAAACTCCATGGATACAAAAACTTCTAAAAATGATCAATTTCTTGTCAAATTATACACAAAATCGTCTCTAATCATCAAGAATCAAACACAAATCACGAGCAAATGCTCTGATACCACTTGTAGGTCCACATGACTCATCTCAGACCGATCTCGTGACAGGACGTCTCGTTAACATGGAGTGCGGAATCCTTCGTGTTAACGTATGTATACTAATTGACAATAGAAAACATCAGGTAAATAAACTTTCTCTTTTTATATCATCAAACACATAGAAGTTTACAGTTCAACACTCTGCTCTCACTTGTCCGTTCTAAACAGATTCTGTAAACTCTCTATTTATAGACACACGTTCTGCAATAGGCGAACTTAACAAGTTCGCTTCAAAGATGCTTAGGCGAACTTAACAAGTTCGCCTCTAATAGACTAGGCGAACTTATCAAGCTCGCCTCTAGCAGAACTTGATCTATTACTTAGACAAAATTTATACAATTACATAAAAACATAAAGACAATAAAACCTAAACTATTACAAAGCTTTTGTCATACATTCTATGTCCTAACAATTCCTACGGTTGGATTTCTTCATATTCGCTTCTGATTTTGAGTTATGATGATTTCTCGATCGATTTCCCATTTTTTTGTTTGTGAAGGCGAACTTGTCATCTTCTGTTACTGGTGAACTTGTTAAGTTCGCTTGTTTCTTTCTGTTTCTGGCGAACTTGTGAAGTTCGCTTCCTAGTTTCATTTCAGCTTTCTGGCAAACTTGTTAAGTTCCCTTCCTTCAGTGTCTTAGCGAACTTGTTTAGTTCACTTGTTAAAGTGTTCTTTGTCAATTTTGTTTCCTTGTCATGTCAGGCGCTTCAGTTTCTTCTGGTTCTTTGCAAATGGATTCTTCTGCTCCTTTGTATTTGCACCCTTCAGATCACCCCGGGTTATTGTTGGTTTCTAAGATCTTTGATGGGACTGGTTTTGGCTCTTGGAAGCGGGCTATGTCGATTTCTTTGTCTGCTAAGAACAAGATCGGTTTTGTGGATGGTTCAATTTCCATGCCACCCACCTCTCCCAATCTTGACTTGTGGAGGAGGTGTAATGATATGGTTATTTCTTGGATCCTTAACACTCTATCAAATGACATCAGTGAGAGTGTTCTATGTGTGGAAACTGCTTCACAATTATGGGGTGAATTGAGTGATAGATATGGTCAAAGCAATGGGGCGAAGTATTATCAGCTTCAGAAAATTATTTCTGACATCTCACAAGGCAATGATGATATTGCTTCTTACTTCACTATGATCAAATCTATTCAGGATGAGCTGAATTCTCTTGAGCCCATTCCTATGTGCACTTGTGGCAATGCAAATCTCTTGGTCAAACGTGAAGCAAACCAACGTTTGATGCACTTTCTGATAGGTCTCAACTCGTGTTATGACATGATTGGAAGGAATATTATCGTGATGAAGCCTCTTCCCTCCATCAGTCAAGCTTATGCTTTTCTCATTCAAGATGAGAAATAGAGGGAGCTTCATTCTTTTGCTCAGTTTATTCCTCAAAATGCTTCTATGAATGCCTCTGTGTGCAGGTGGAAAAGAATTCAAAAAGGTAATGTTTGTACTCATTGCAAGAAGCCGGGTCATCATGTCAGTAAATGTTATCGTCTCTTTGGGGTTCCCAAAGATTTCAAATTTACTAAACCCAAGGTTGCTGCAAATGTTGTTTCTGATTCTGGTGCTACTGTTACTGCTTCTAGTTCATCTACTTGTATATCTACAGAACAGTACAATACTCTGTTGCAACTTCTTTAGCAGAAATATGGAATTCAGGGTGGTGTTCATAATGTCCAACCACTCAGCTTTGCAAATTTTGCAGGTATTATTGCTAGCAATTCGACGACGGTCGACACTACTTGGATCATTGATACTGGTGCAAGTAATCATATGTGCTTTGACTTCAATTTGCCTTCTAACGTTTAATTGCTTAATTCGCATGTTTATGTTCTTCTTCCAAACGGGTATGTCTTAACTGTTACGCAAGTCGGAATGACTAATCTCACCAAGACTTTTTCTATCTCCAATGTCTTCTTTGTGTCACAGTTCAAGCATAATCTTCTATTTGTTTCCAAAGTTTGTAGGGATACAAAAGGACTTGTTCAGTTTTCTGAAACTTCTTGTTTCTTGCAGGCCTTTCACTGAGTAGTCCGTTGGTTCTGGGAGATCTCCTCAATGGACTTTATCTTTTACATCCTAATAAACTTTTCTCTGTTAAATTTGATTCTTTTTCTCACCGTAATTCTGTTGTCTTTTTGAAACTTTGGCATCATCGTCTTGGTCATTTACCTTTTTACAAACTTAAGCAATTGAATGTTTTTTACTGGTGCACATGATTGTTTTATTGATGATTGTTCTGTTTGTCCCAAGGCTAGACATCACAAACTCCCTTTTGCTTCCAGTAGTATATCCAGTGCTCAAATGTTTGATCTTATTCATATTGATACGTCGCGACCATATTGTTCTAATACATATGATGGATATAAATATTTTCTCACCATTATTGATGATTTTACTAGAACTACTAGGACTCATCTTTTGACCACGAAAGGCAATGCCTTTACTATTCTTCAAGGGTTCATTAACATGGTTGAGACTAAATTTAATACCACAGTCAAGCGTGTTCGATCTGACAATGCTTTTGAACTTGGTTCGGGGTTCATCATGCCGAGTATTGCAAATAGAAGGGTATCATTAGTCAAACTACTTGTCATGGGGTTCCTCAACATAATGGGGTGTTAAATGGAAACATAAGCATCTTCTTGAAACTGCCCGGGCTCTTATGTTTCGATCCAAGTTACCTATTACATTTTGGGGTGAATGTGTTTTTACTGCTACTCATTTGATTAATATTTTTCCCACATGGGTTCTCCAGGGCAAATCTCCTCCAGAGATGCTTTTTGGTAAAGCTCCACCATACACTCATCTTCGTACTTTTGGGTGTTTGTGTTATGCTTCTACCCCTACACCTGGAAGAGATAAATTTCAGCCTCGGGTTCAAGCTTGTATTTTTTATTGGATATCCTTTTGGAAGGAAAGGTTACAAGCTTTATAACCTTGACGCTCGACGGGTTCTTGTTTCTCGAGATGTGACTTTTCTTGAGCACATTTTCCCTTCTTTACATTCTTCGGATCCTTTTTCTTTGTTTCCTTCTCTAAATGATCTGTTTAAGAAGACAGATCCAGCTGTTGTTCCTTCATATTCTTCGGTTGCTCCTGGAGTTGATTATTCTCCTCCTCCTGTTTCTCATGTTCCTCCTCTTCCTCATCCAGAGCTCAGAAGATCTTCTCGTTCTTCTGTTCCTCCTCCTCATTTACAGGATTATGTTTGTAATTCTGCTTCCGTTGATTTCTCTTGTTTTCATACTTTGTCGAGTGCTTGCCAAGCATCTCATTTTTTTAATCTTGCTGATCTTTCTCCTAATTCTCAGCAGCTCCTTCTCAATCTTGACTATATCCAGGAACCTTCTTCTTATCAGGAGGCTGCTAAACATCTCGCTTGGCAAGAGGCTATGACTAAGGAATTTAGTGCCTTGGAAAGTAATCAAACTTTGGAGGTTATGCATTTACCTAAAGGTAAGAAGGCAATTAAATACAAATGGGTGTATAAAGTCAAATACAACGTTGATGGAACAGTTGAACGCTGCAAAGCCCGTTTGGTTGTCCATGGTGATACTCAGAAAGCCGGGATTGATTATAATGAAACTTTCTCCCCTATCGTTAAAATGACTACTATTTGTAGTCTTGTTGATGTTGCCACTAAGCGACACTGGGGTTTATATAAGTTAGATGTTAATAATGCTTTCTTATGTGGGGATCTTGATGAAGACATTTATATGCTTCCTCCTCCTGGAATGCCATTATCCTCTCCTGATCATGTTCTTAAGCTCAAAAAGTCTCTTTATGGTTTGAATCTGAACAGGTTTGAATCCCAAGTATTTTTTTATTTTTATTTTTTATTTTTTATTTTTTTAATATCCTGGAGAGTACTTGGACAGTTCTCCCTGTAGATTCGATAGGCTATATTTCAGTCGAAACAAGGCTAGTTTTGGTAGAGACAGTACCGAAACAAGAAATTTTGATAAAGAGATTCTTCAAATGAAACTAGTAGTTTCGATAGGAGATTCTTCAATCGAAACTAGTAGTTTCGATACCCTCTAGTTTCGATAGCCTAGTTTCGACAGCCTAGTTTCGATGTTTTCTAGTTCTGATTTAGGGCTTCATCAGTAGTTTCGATAGAACATGTTCACCCGCCACCTAGTTTCGACCAAAATATTCAGCCTCCTTCTAGTTTCGATTGAACATCTTCAACCTTCAGCTACTTCGATACCCCCAATCCAGGTCTGAAAAATTCTTTAGAAAGTCTTACATATTCAGTTTTTTACAGTGTAAATGTAGAACAGCGGTCACGAACCTGCTACACATCGATTTCTTCATGTTTAACGTCTCAAAGGCGGGTTTTTCTTGATTTTGGAGCAAATTTGAGAGCAATAAAGAGCCACCATGGCTCTGATACCACTTGTAGGTCCTAAGCAGACCTGTAGACACAGATCTACGGAGAAATCCATCAAACGATCCAAATCAAGAGGCGGAATCCCTTGATCCGGTATCACTCTCGAATCAGAAAAAGGTAGAGACGGGTGCGGGAATCACATACACGAACATAAATATATAAAAAAGAAAAGAACAGATAATGAAAGCATAAAACGTGTGATTCTTTCATTGATATGAAAATGATAAAGCTCCTTACACACTCACAATTAGTCTCACCCAGGGTGAGCTCCCCCTGGGGTGGTGATTCTCTGTACAGACACACACTCCTCCTATGAGATAATCTGCTATTTATAGGAGGCCAAGCACATATGCCTTGTTTTCCAAGCCACCACCAAATGGGCCTGAAAAACAGGCATCGAAACTATCTAGTTTCGATTGAACAAATGTTCAACCAAAACTAGTAGTTTCGATACTGTAGTTCTATTGACAGCATTTGTCTCATTTTATACCCAACAATCAAGCTTCAAGGTAGTGGTATGGCAAGCTTTCTGATGCTCTTAAAACCAAAGACTATATGCGTTCTCCCAATGATTATTCTTTCTTTTCTAAGACCATGGGAGATTCTGTTATTCATGTGGTTGTTTATGTTGATGACATTCTTCTCACTAGTAATAATGAACAAGAAATGTCTGCTTTAAAGGATTTCTTACATTCCACTTTTCAGATCAAGGATCTTGGTGGTCTTAACTATTTTCTGGGCATTTAGTTCTCAAATCTCCTTCTGGTCTTATTATGACTCAACGTAAGTTTACGAAGTATTTGTTGAAAGAGTTTCCTACAGACGATGTTTCTTTTGTTTTGTCCCCTCTGCCTTTGCATTACATCTCAAGCTCAATGAAGGTCAAGTTCTTGATGATCCTTTGGCTTATCGTAGGCTTGTTGGTAAACTCAACTATCTCACTCACACTCGGCCTGATCTTACTTTTGCGGTTCAGTTTCTCAGCCAGTTTATGAGTGATCTGCGTGTTCTTCGTTGGGATGTTGCGTGGCATACTTTTTGTTATGTCAAAGGGACTTATTCTCAAGGGTTATTTTTTAATGATTATCCTAATATGACTTTAGCTGCTTATTGTGATTCTGATTGGGCGGCTTGCCCTAATACTCGGCGTTCTGTTAGTCCTATTTCTTGGAGATCCAAGAAGCAAGACACTATCTCTCTAAGCTCTGCTGAGGCTGAATATCGGTATCTTCGTCATGTCACAAAGGAACTTGCTTGGTTAACTCGGTTATTTGTGGAGTTCCAACTTTCCAAACTCACTCATGTTCCTCTCAAGTGTAACAGTCATGCGGCCATCCACATTGCTAAGAATCCTGTTTTTTCATGAGTGGGCTAAGCATATTGAGTTGGCTTGTCATTTTGTCCATGAGAACTTCAAGCCGGTTTGATTCTGCTTTCTCATACGTGAACTTCTGATCAACATGCAGATTTATTCACCAAGAGTCTGGCTGGTCAACCGCATTCCGATATCATTTTCAAGTTGGGATTGCATACACCTCCAACTTGAGTGGGGTGTTGGCGAACTTGTAATCTTCGCCTGACAAGTTCACTTGTTTTATTAGTTTAATTTTGTTAGTTTCTTTGCTTATATATAAATAGTCTCTTTGTAATCATTATTTGAGTTATCAATCAAATCATTCATTTTTCTCCCCAGTCATTCTCTCTCGTTTATCATTCTTGTTTGTTTTAGCTTTCACTCTCGATATCATAACAGATTAATAATAGTAAATGATAACTTAATGATTTAGTAAATTTACATTTAATTCTTGGTTAAAAAAATTTTAAATGCTCGATTTATAATTAGCGTTTTACGATTTATTACTAGTTTATAACACACTAATCAGTTTAAATTAAAATAACTAAAATAATACGGGTATTTCACCCGTTTCATGTCTATCTCCATTTTTCATAAACTCAAGGAGAATTTTTTTCTTAAACGGTGCTGCTCGTACTAGTAGTTTCACAAGCGGTGTCGTATTCGATTTAGTTACACAAATGGTTTTTCCACGCTTGCTAACCACGAATTGCATGATTCCATGATTACTAACCACGAATTTGTGTTACTAACCACGAATTGGTGTGATTCCATGTTGCCAACCACGAATTGATGTTATTCAATTTTTTTTTGATTAATTCGTGGTTGCTAACCACGATATTTCTTCAATCTTGTTTTGCCAACCACGACTTCTAATTGGCAACCACGACTTCTAGGTACCCATTATTGCCAACCACGAATTCAGTTGCCAACCACGAATTCATTCACATCTTCTTTCCCAACCACGAATTCATTCACAACCAACCAAGAATCTCACTAATTTTTGGCTTTATCTCTATTGTTTTGTTTGTCACGGGTTGTAAATGACTTGATGTATCACTACTACAAAACTACAAATATATGTAATTATTTGACTTGATGTATCACTACTACAAAACTACAAATATATGTAATTATTTGACTTGATGTATCACTACTTCAAAACTACAATTATATGTACTTATTTGTATTTTTGTTTCACATGTATTTGTTTAGTAGCTACTAGGTTTCACTTTTTGATCAAAGCCAGGAATTCTTCAATAATGATATCACATGATATCATTACAAATACATTTTTATAAGTAGCATATCTTGTTTCAATTTTTATAAAATCACATTTGTTTCACAATTCACACATGGAACCACAAGTGTTTCCCGGTTGCCCAGAAGTATTATTCCTTGAAAGAAACCATAGAGCTTATCAGTTGTTTCATTCATCATCCTATAGTCATGAAGCACTTATTCTTAGACGTGCTGATCGGAAATTCTGGAATCACTTTAAAAATTTTGAGGTTCCAGAAAATGTAATGTTACATATACGAGAATCTGGTTTTGGTGGTGTTTTTGACTGTGGTTACCGAAAGGTGGATAATCACTTGATAACCGCACTTGTAGAGAGGTGGCATCCAGAAACCCACACCTTTCATTTTAAATTTGGAGAAGCGACTGTTACATTGCAAGATGTTCAAGTTCTTTGGGGTATGCCGATCACCGACAACGTCGTTTCTGGAGAGGACATAAGATTATCGGAAACTCAGTGGAAAAGCCGTTGTTATGAAATGTTGGGTTTGGATCCTGCATTTTGTCATTTGAAGGGTTCTCTGCTTAGGTTATCTTCTATAATGGATGAACTATAGAAGCCACTTCCTGAGTCCACTGTATCGCCTATACAACGAGCAAGGTTATACATCTTACATTTATTGGGAGGCACCCTATTTCCTGATTCTACTAGGAACCACGTATCTTTACATTTTTTAAATCGTCTAGAGGATTTAAAAGAATGTGGTCGGCTAAGTTGGGGGAGTGCTGTTCTTGCTAGCCTTTTTAGAAATCTCTGCAAAGCATCATCCCCGCAAGCCACAGAAATTTATGGGCCGATGGTATTGTTACAGTTATGGGCATCGGAGAGAATACCATCAATTGCTTCCATACGGACAGAAGATTATGCTAGAGAAAAATCGTATGGTGCACGGTAAGTTAAAAACAACATATATTATATATGTTTATTTTTAATTATTTATAAAATCAATTTTATACGATTTTGATAGGTGGAGTGTTCCTTTAAGCTTCAGAGAAGCAACAAGTCATGTTCTTGTTATGTTTCGTTCACAATTTACATCTTTACAAGCGGATGAGGTAATTTAAATTATATACATTTCTTTTTCATTATAAAAATATACTAATCTAATTTAGTTTCAATTTTGTAGTTCATATGGACGCCCTACTATGGGGTTATGTTGGATCTACCGGAGATGTGTAGAAGCGACCACCTTAGTTAGATGTGTGATACCACTCTCGTATTTTGGGACGTTGTTGAGGCCCATATAGCAAGTAGGGTAATGCGACAGTTCGGTTTTGCTCAACCGATCCCTTCTAATGTAATGTTCGACAAGAGCGAACATGAAAATTTGCATAAATCTAATCGTAAGGGCAAAGGTAAAGATTGGAGACAACGCCATCATAAATACATTACAAATTGGGAGTCTCGGTTAGAGCGTGTTGTCGACGGTGTCCCTGCTAATACGGTTTTTGCAAGTAATGAGTATTTGAATTGGTATTTTCCACGTACTGTTTTTATTCATTACTAAACCTGGTTTTCATCATTCTTCACAATCGCATCAAGATCATGGTGGCAGACTTGAACTACTGGTAATTACATTTTATTATGATTTTTTTGTAAATTAAAAACTTTAACATTTATGGTTGGTTATTGTAGGGAGATGTAATGAGTCAAATATATAGAGCTACAGGAGAATTAATGGGAATGGATTCACAAAATACACAATTTTTGCAGCCTTTACAAAATATGGCGAACCAATATATGGGGCTTGCAAACATGGGAGAGCATATTTATTGCCCAAGTTCACATGTGGCTACGAACAACAGTCATTATTCTTTCCCAACTGAACCCTTAGATATGGTTCAAAGTGTGCGTAGACGCGGTGGTAGACGAGGTGGTAGACGAGGTGGCATCCATGGTGTTGGTAACCAAGATGGTGACGATTTACAAAACCCTGATCGTGAGGGTCGAAACCAAGAATCTGAACACCAAACACAAAATCTAAATTTGGAACTAGGCGGTTCATCTTCTAATAATGTTGGTTTTGCACAATTTTCAAACTTGATGGGTAATTTTAGTTAAGCTTATTATACACCATCACAACATACTAGTCCCCCATTAACGTATAATCAATCAAACGATTTTGTGAACATGGTCATGCCTCAAAATATCAACACCGACACCATGACAGATCAACACGTACGACCATCTGTAACCCCTATACCATTCCCAAACTTTGATATTAGTCAAAATCCAAATCTTACAGATCAAGAAGGGCGGCCTAGACGGACTTCTAGGCCACCTTGGTGTGGCACGCATAGCAGATTAGATCGTCATTAGATTTTAAAAATGTTTTGTTTTATTTAAGTTTAATTTTTTATTGTATGGTAAAAGTACATGTTTTGTTTTATTTAAGTTTAATTTTTTATTGTATGGTAAAAGTACATGTTTTGTTTTTTTGTAAATGTCACGTGAATCTGATGCAAGTTGGATCTATTGTCTTATAACCATTATAAATACTGCCATTCACATACATCACACTTTCATTGATCTAAATTTAACACTTAAATAAACATGTCTTCTAGTGCACCCGGTAGTGACATACCGGCACCGGTAGAGAACCATTTTTGAAGAAATAATGAGAACTGGTCTAGAAATGTTGTCCAATTCTTTTACAACGGAGATAGTGATTGGTGTAGGGTTCATTATATGGGCGATGAAGTACTTGACTGCGAATTTTGGGGTACCCTTTTAGGGCTTTGTGGAGACGCTTTTATACATGAGATTATAAGTATAAAAAATTTATTCATGTCATATTAACGTAGATAGTAATTGGTGTAATAATTGTTTTTTTTGGTACAACATGTTCGCGCTTGGACAAGAAATCTTATGTATTGGAGGTTATATTACATATTAATAAGCGATGAGTTGCCGAGGGGGGATCGTTGGACTATTCTACCGCCTAAGTTTATGGAACTAATAACTGACGGACATCACGATTCATTTCAATACGGTGATGGGACAAACCAGCTGTATCCTGCACTTTGGGAGGTCGAAACGGTAAAGTTGTATAATTAATAAATAATTATAATTTATTATAAATAAATAATAATTATTTATATGTTTTAACATGCATTTTTACCTCTATCTCCTGATGGTGTCAACTGGTACCTTTTTAAGATTTGTATGCATTCACTACAAGTTCATGTAATTTATCCATATGATTGTGTTGCAAATACATGTGCTAATTCATGGTGCATACATCGTGGTATTCACCGAGTATTTTTGGAATTCGAGTTACATTTTAGATGGTTTCTACAACGTATTTTGTTTTTTCAACGCTCTGGCCTACAAGAAGTAGAGACTTTAGAACATTCCGAGGAAAGTGTCTGGCCTCCAAATGGTGTTCACATTGGTCGAGATGCGGGAGTCATCGTCAGAATAGTTCACCGGGCTTTGAGAAAGCCCTTGAACAATTCCGAGATTATATTCTGCTGGGGTTTCACCGTAGCTGTCGTCATCAGTTTCGTCAGTGGACATATTTAAATCCTCTCTTACATCTTCAGAATCTTCAGACCTTAATTCTTCAACAATGTTATCCAAGACTTCTTCATCGTCACCATGAATAGTGTTATCAACTTGTTCATGTGAAATATCTTCTACTATGGTATGTTGGTTTGACGGGCAGGCTTCAAAAGTTGATGGGGATTGTATTGGATCATTGTATTGATAACAAGGGGGTGTTGGTGTTATTTGGGGTGCCATTGAAACAGAAACACTACGAAGCAGATCCATACATCCGTCTCGTTGGACTGACATTATTGGCTGACAATTAACGTATATGTTAGCCGTGAAATTTGCTTCTGCTTCTGCTAAATAATACATAATATCTAAACTTGCATCACTAGAAATATAGGATGCTTCAGATATCCCTTGAAACTGATAATATAATAATAATCCTAAGTTAAAAGATTCTTTTTGAACACCAAGATGATTATAAACCATACGAAGCAATTCTTCATATCGGATTCTGTGGTGAATAATAAAGGAAGTCGTTCGAGTAGATTCATCTGAGGAAACAACTCCGTTATCATACGAAAAATTACCACCAAAGAATAATCGAACAAGAAACGGACGAGTTAAGGACATTATGAAGACTTAAAAGAGTTTGAAATATTTGAAAGAGTATGAAAGAGTTGAAAGGGTTTGATATGGTTTTTGTTGAAGTCTAATATATATTTGTTGAGCAAATCTTCTATCACATTTTTCACCCACAGTAATCAGAAAGATTCTTTATAAAAATAAAACTGACACAGATTCTCTTGTTTCTTCATAAAAAATAAAATTGACAGAGATGATTAAGATTCTTTAAAAAAATAAAACTGACACAGATTCTCTTGTTTCTTCATAAAAAATAAAATTGGCAGAGATGATTATCACAATAAGATTCTCTCAACAAAATAAAACAATTGTTTTCGACCAATTCGTACCAATTCGTGGTTGGCAACCCTTTGTTTCTAACCAATTCGTGGTTGGCAACCCTTAGGAACCACAATTCGTGGTTGGCAACCCTTAGGAACCACAATTCGTGGTTAGCAACCACAATTCATGACCAATTCGTGGTTGGCAAACGTTAGAACCACAATTTGTGGTTACCAACCACAATTCATGACCAATTCGTGGTTGGCAAACGTTAGAACCACAATTCGTGGTTACCAACCACAATTCGTGGTTAGCAACCAATGTTTTCAACTAATTCGTGGTTAGGAACTTTGTAAACACACAATTCGTGGTTGGCAAGTATGGAAACACCACAATTCGTGGTTGGCAAGTATGGAAACACCATTTGTGTTAAATTTTCAAATCCAACACCTATTGTGCAAATACTATTGCTATACAACACCATTTAAGAAAAAAATTCACTCAAGGAAGGTCATATGATTCCTATTAACCTCCCAATATTCCTTACTGATCGATCAATCCGATACGCTAGAGGAGTTGTTGAAGACATCTTGGTACAAACCGACAGTATAGTCGTCCCAACAAATTTCGTTGTCATAAACGACTCTCCCGTAATTCTATTCATTGCTACCGCTTGAGTGATGTTAAGGAGAAAGAACGCAAAACTCCCCCTTAGTATGGGAACCGAGGAGATCACGGTCGAATTAAGAAGGACTATGCAACACCCGAAACACCACATGACCTGCTTCAAACGCATAGCCCCGCTTTTATCGCGCGTGATTGTGGAAGAAAATAACGAAGCTCCTATCAAAGAAGTAGCAGGTAACGTAGAACTACCACCATAAGACCTTGAAATTATCAAAAGAAAAGAAAAAATCAAAGATAAAACCATCGGTTGAAGAAGCTCCGGAGTATGCGGGATATATCTACCCTGATGAAACAAACAAGGATCATAGGTGGATGCATTCCAACAATTTCAATCTTCTTATATGCATTCTTGTCGTCCAAATGGCCAGTCAGGAGAGCACCATGGATCGGATGGCACCCAAGCAACCACGAACCGAAACTCAGCAACCAACTCAACAGGAAGTCATCTTCAAGCTCTTTGAACTGATCAAAGAACTCATCGAAATGAACGTTTACTCTAGCGAACGATTGCTTAATCTAACTGTGTCAGTCAGTGATCTGTGTGTTGAGTTGGCTTCTCGCCCACTACTCCTGCATGAGATGGTTGGGGGTTTCTTCTAGGGTGGTCTCGGTTATGTAGTCTTTAGTAAAACATTACGAGGTGGCATCATATTTTGTATTGTGAAACCCGTATATGTAGGTTCACATTATTTCCTCTGGATTTTCCTAATTTTGCTTGTAAGACTACATTTTAAAAGGAAAATATATCTTGATAATTTGTGCATTCGGGTCTAGCCAAGGACCCATAAATAAACGTGGGGCTTCTCGGGAGGCAACTCGTGTTTACTTTTTAATAAAACCAATAACTGAAAAAAAAATTGTAAGAAAATAGGTTTTGATGCGATACTGTGGTTGGGTGAGCACAGAATCAAGGCTTGAGCAAAGTAGCATTTTTCAGCACCAAATGATTGAGAAATTTTCCCCCATTTCTGCAGCTGGCCTAATCAACTAGTTTTCTATCATTTCATCCTAGTTATATTGGACCATTCTATCCTAGAGATTTGGTTTGTCGTGCGCAATTTTGGTTGTCTTTCGCCTTAACACTCTGTGTTACGCGACGCGCCGGCTCATAACTAAATCTCCACCTCGGCTTTATATTTTTCATGGTTTATTCAGATTTCTTTGGCTCTGGTGGAGCGAGGTATATATGGCAACTGTGGATTTTCACCACACGTCTTAGACGTAGCAACATTCAGGGAGTACCCTTTCTTACACTTTACTCGTGCATTGTTTTTATTTATGCTCGTGCATGCATTAAGCACATTGAGGACAATATGCAATTCAAGTGTGGGGTGGGAATTGGATATTTTGTCTTGTCACTTAAGGATTACACAAAAATCCTTTATAAGCACACACCCCTGATTTATCCTCAAAACTAAATTTTAAAATCAAACCCAAACTTTGAAATTTTTCAAAAATATTTTAATAAAAATCCGTCTTGTGTCGTTGTTAAACTTCGTATCTTAGACATGTTTTGAGACCCAATGATTGAAGCACTAGAAAAATAAAATAAAAAAGAAATATAAGGAGAAACAAGTAGAAATAGGAAAGACTTCACACGTTAACCATTTTCATTCGTTTCCAAGTGAGAATTTTGAGCCTTATTCGAGCATACTAACATTAAGTTTACAATGTTCTTTTCATTTGAAACTTGTGTGATGCTCAAAGTGATGTTTTGTACATTAGAACTTGACTAGGCAATACATTCTAAGATCATGAACTTGACTTATGCATTTTTATGATTGAGACACTAGGATTGACCCCCTTTAATTAGTCTTTTCTAATTTTAAATATCCAAACCCACATATTCCCTTAGCCACTTTGAGCCTTTCCTTTTCATTTCACTACCCGCATGTTTATGAAAATTTAACCACTTAGCTAAATAGCTTTTTTTTTTTAATTTTAACATGTTTTTAGCAAACACCCGGTTTTCAAAAACGCTTGCAATTCTTTTGTTTTAAATTTCATAAGAATCCTTAAGCTTGGGATTTGTTGTTGTAAGTATAAATATAGTTAGTTTGTTAAAAAAAATCCATTCACTATTTCAAAAAAGGGAAAGATTTTATATGGAATATTTTGCTAAGATGAGTAATTTTGGGATTATAACAACATCGGGTAGCTCATTAGCTTTTGTAGAGTTCGTTGAATTTTGGCATAAAATAAGCGATAAATCAAAACCGGTGTTTTGCAACTTTTAGCCACTTTCCCCAAAAATTACTCACCTTTAGCCCAAGCCTACACTACAACCCTTAAAAGTCCTCATGATACTTGTTTAAGTTTATGTTATTTGATGGAGGTTTGATTCCTTTTCAATTTTATTATTTTGCATACTTCATTTTTGGCATGAGTGATCCACTAAGTGCTTGTATATCTTTATCTATATATTCATCGAGTGTTAGAGTGATCATTTATGAGGATTGTGAAGTGTTAACTTAAGTAGGCTTGTTACTCTTATAAATATTTCTTACATAAAAAATTCAAAATGGTGTTTTTCATGACTTGTGTGCTTTAGAACCGTTTATGCACTTAGGGAAATTACACACGGGAGAATCACCCTTCCCCTCTACAAATTCCAATTGGGAGTGTTAACGCTTGAGTTTTGCTTGAGAACAAGAAAAGACTCAAGTGTGGGGATGTTTGATGTGCACCAATTATACATGATTTTCACATCAAATGTCATTCCATTTATGTTCGTTTTCTTATTTTTTATGAATTAGACCCTTAATTGATTCATTTTGAGTTTTTAGGACCAAAAGACCAAGAACTGATCAAAGAAGCAAAAACGGTGCAAAAATCAAGAATAAATGATCAAGTCAACAAGACAGGCACGGGGGCATGCCTGATGATAAGCAGACATATGGGACCCACGCCCCTCGTGTGCAAGCCAACACGCCCCCGTGCTAAATGTCCATTACACCTCGTGCTTAAGCTCAACACGCCCACGTGCGCACTACCTTGTCCAATTATGTTTTTACCAAGTTAGTGGAGCTGCAAACGGGTACACACGGGGTTGTGCCTCATCAGGCACGCCCTATGCCAAAGTCCTAGAACAGCCTATAAATAGGCCATTCTTGCACCATTTTGAAGAGAGAATTTGTAGGGAGTTAGTAGCCATTGTTAGAAGAATTCCCCATTTTTATTTTCTGTATTTTTGTAGTTAGTCTTCATCTTCAAGGTTCTAGAATCATTTAACAATTTTGAAATCTTGTAATGATGCATTTGCGTGTTTATACAAGTTTGATATTTGTTATTTGCATGGCCATTCTTGGCTAAGTTCTTTGAATCAGTTTGGGAAGATGAACTTCCAATGCAGTAGTTAGTATCTTTATGGATTCAATATTGGTGTGTACGAGTGACTTCAAAATGTGATCTTTTAACATTGAAAGTAGATCGTTACAACTGTTGGAGCAATTCACGAACTTCATGCTTTGTTGATTCAGGCATTCACACTTCTATGTCTGTGTCAAGCCGGTGTGTTAGTAACTTGGAAGGGTGCTGGAAGTTGTGAGTTGTAAATGTGGTTTGTAAAGATCCTTGCTTTTTAATATACGGTGACTCGGTATTCTAAAGACTTGACTTTATGCATTGCCATTACCCTTGAGGAGAGGAATCAAATCATGGGGTTCATAATGGTTAGTGTGTAAAGTCCCTTGTCTAAAGACACAATTTAGATACTTTAATTCCGACACTGAGGTGGTTGTTATGGTGGTAACTTTCCAATATTGTTGTGGGAGTTAATGTCCGGACCCAAGAGTTGCTCCATATTTTAAACTTACACACACATTATCACTGATCTTCCTAGAATATGATTTGGTAACCTGACAAGGAGCCATTTCTAGCTAAACATTGCGGTCATCATTTGCTCAGACTACTACCCTTGGGAAGAAAAAATCAACCCTCGCCATATGGTCTAGCGACTTAAGTGAAGACCGCCATGTTTGCGAGATAGTGATCTTTTGAGAATCCATAATTAAAAGCTAACCACAACATTGGAAGGAATTCGAACCAAAGTGATTTATCCTTGTTTGTTGATTACTTCTTCTATTTTATCTGTTCTCTATCTTTCAAAATCAAAATCAAACAACTTTTCAATTCTGGCTAGATTAGACATTGACTGAAATCCGATACTAAGAGCTTGTGTATTATTGGATAGATGTCAGGTCTTACGAACACTATATTATGTCCGCGATATGTGCACTTGCCCTAAATGTGTTGTACTGAGTGGAACTAATTACCGTTTTATAAATTTAAAGCTTTTGTGTTTAAAATTATCTATTTTTATATACACCCACGAACACATCAATCAGCTTGAGAGGCTTGGAGTTCCTTTAAGCAAAGTGACTTATTGGCCTAAGACAAAGTGCATACATTGATAAAGTCCTGAGACATTTTTCAATGCAAGATTCCAAGCATGGAACCTTATGCATGGTACACGGAACGACCTTAGACAAGTTTCGGTGTCCCATGTCGGACACAGAGATTCAGAAGATTGAAATAGTTCCATATGCGTCAGTAATCGGATCGATCATGTATGCCATGTTATGCACTAGACTTAATGTGTCGTATGCTCTGAGCATGAAAAGTAGATATCAGTAAAACCTAGGAGAAAACCGTTGGAATGCAGTTAAGAATATCCTAAAGTAATTGAAAAGGACTAAGGATATGTTCTTGATATATGGTGGACTGGAAGAGGACCTCACTATATGTTGTAAAATTGATGTCGGCTTTCAGACTGAGCGAGATGATTATCGATCATAGAGGGGATGTGTTTTCACACTCAATGGAGGAGAAATTACTTGGAAGAGTACTGATGTGTCGTGTTTATAATAAATAAAATATATATAAATATATATTTGTTTTAGAAATGGTTTGACGAGATCAGGTTTTAAATTTATAAAATGATAAATACTCAAACTAAACACACACAATAGGCAAGTGTACCTATCGCAGCGTAATATAGTTTAGGTAAGAACCAAGTATCGAACCAACGGACACGGTCAAGTTCCAATACTCAACTTTCATTATCGTTTAGCCGGTTTAAATAGTCAGTTGGTTTCGTGTGCTTGTGAAGCAAAAAAGTAAATGACAGAAAAGTAAATGACGGTAAAGTAAATAACAGAAAAGTAAAAATATGCATGAAGTGTGTAATAGAAATGTAAATAGCAGGAAAGTAAATATCTCGAAGATGATAAGGTCACGAAGAGTATTGCTTTGGGCTTCAAATCCGCTTGGTATATGATAATGTTAAGTTGACTAATCCGGTGGTATGACTAATACAAATGTGTGAACGGTATACCGCTAGAGCCTTATTCTCACAACATTTGGTTCATGAATTAAAATCTTTTATAATAAAATGGTATTGAATCCCGTTAGGGACAATGTTACCCTCAATTCTTTGAATGCTATCTCCAAGTTGGTTTAAGACATCTAACTAAAATGCTTATTTATTTTATTTAAAAGAGAGATTAGACTTTGCTCACCAGGAGGCGGTGCAATAATGGGACCATATATAAAGACATACTGTTCCCAACATGAGTTCACCAATTCTTGATTTCATAACAAGTTCGTATAAAGACGTACGACCTTATTAGAATTAACTAGGCCTTGGCTTATCAAAATCCACTTGTATAAAGACATACAAGTATCAAGAGAAGTTTGATTACAAAGGTTTTACGGTCTTACGCTTTAAAATCAAGAACACTCGCAAGTGTAAAGACAAGTTTAGACAATAATAAAAAGCCCACCTTAAGGTGGTTTTAAGAGCGAATAATTAAACACATAAACATACCACTACATTAATACGTTAAACATTAACATACACCAAACTTCATCTTCACCCTAGCAATACAAAGAGTTTAGCCACGAATGGCCATACTAACTAGCGTAACGTTGAGTTTCGTAGGCTTCCCGATTGCGTACAAAGAGGAGGAGCCTCTCTACTCTCTACTCTCTACTCTAAACTACAGAAATGGACTCTTCTTGAACTGTAATAATGTACATTGAGGTGTGTGGAACGAAGAACTCAAGCCTCGAATTTATAGGCCTCAAAATGAGCAATGCACGGCCGTGCATTGGTTTGTATGGGCATGCAAACACCTCGAGAATCAACAGGGTACCAAGGACAGTGTAATAGAGCCTTGGGAGCAAGGAGGGCATTGCACGACTGTGCAATGGGATGCACGGCCGTGCATCCCCCTTTGCTTCCCAGTTTCGTCTTTTAGTTGCTGGTTGACTTGTTCTTGACCTTGGTTGACTTCTTGGGGTCAAAGCTCGGGAATGATCTTCCAAAAGGCTTGATTTCTTGGTGTTTTTGACTGGTTTTAGCTTTGTTTATCTCAGGGCATCGAATAACCTGCAATTATGAAATATTAACGTTTTAAGTATCAATTGCAAGGTTATTATTCAATTAGTACCATAATATGGGGATTATTATGCATGCAAAACATGTATATTTTAGGGCATATCATAACACCCCATACTTAAACTTTTCTTGTCCTCAAGCAAACTCGTATATGATCAAACCCGTAACTAAAAACTTTACAAAAGGTAAGGGAGTTCCAAGTGGTTTGGAAACTCCGGGATAACTCATGAGTCGCTTATTCTATTTTTGTGTTTTTTCTATTTTTAGGATGATGAAATCCATTACAAGCCTACTAGAACTTCAATTATGCATACTCTATCACTCCTCAGAATGTTCACTCAACTCTCGGGTTATATTATATGGATAATGTAAGTTAAGTAAAACACTCAAGTTCGAATCGAATTATGCAATGGTGATAAGTCTCCACCAACTAACTAAGTAATATGCATGAATCAAGAGGACTTAAAAGGGTTGTAATGTGGCTAAAAAGAAAATAAAGGGTGAAAATGAAAATCTTTTTGGGTTTTTACGGTTTTAAAAGGGTTTTACGGGCTACAGCTAACGTGGAGTACACGGCTAAGGCTTCATAGCTTAAGATGGAAAACACTAGTGGGTCCTTCTACAGTGCTCAGATAATGAGGGTATAACTAATCCGAGGGCTCATTTATGGTTAGATTGCCAAGAGCGATACTTCTTATCATGTTCAACTCTTCCCTCGCTGCGTAGTACACATTACTACCTTTTCGTATGGTTCTTTCGGCGTGTAACCTAATAGAACCTACTTTGATCAGATGCGTATACTCATGTTGGGAGTAATATTGACTCTTGCTGCATTTTCCATCGTGGCTCTAGTTTCCACATTTCACACATTTACCATATATTTTGGCTCTTCTTTTGGCGGCGCGTTTTGACAAGCCGTAGAATGGTGGTGGTAGTTCTTGCATGTGCCACCATTTTCTTACATCACTTGTTGCTTTGAAAACTTTTTCTCGGAGTTCGAGCGGTAAATCAGGCTTTGCGAAATGAATACAAGAAAGCAAATTGAAATCGAATGAATGCATGTCCAACTCTTTTAGGTTTAACCGGTAAAAGACCAACTTCTCTCTTTTCTTTTTCTTTTATCATTTTTTTTAAACATCAAGACTGCTTTGTCAATAAATCTTCTTCCTCAATTTTCTTGAAATATTTTTCCATATCTTCCTTGTAGATCTTTTGGCTGTTTCTTCCTAATATATCCACTTTCTTCTTGTATATTCTAATTCCTTGAGTGAAACAGATTTTTTCCAAATTTCCTCAATGGTTGTAAACTTGAAATAATGACATAAGATAATCTAATAATTCTCCATCTTGAAGATAGTCAATAACTGGTGTTTACGAAAAACTGGTTTGGTGACAACTGTGGGTAGTAGAAAAGAAAAGGCTAAGGTTCAAGTGGCTATCTAGGCGAATATTGTTTTGGATATTTTGGTTTTAAGGATAATATATTAGGGTAATAAAGTCCTAGGTGCCTCAATCATTTTTATACATCTACTAGTTCATGGTCTTGATATGTATAAGTCACACAAGTTCTAATTCTGCATAAAATTCATTTGAAAAAAACACTCAATATACCAAGATCATGCGAAAAATAATGATAGTAATGCTCGTGAAAAGGCCAGATTATTCTCACATAGAAACGGATGGAATAGGGTTTAGTGATTTGTTATGCATAATATCCATTTGTTTTTACTTGCCATGTCTTCTTTTAATTAAGCGTGAACTCAAAGAGGTTTAGATTTTTAGGGTTTTAAAATTTTCAAAATTTTTATGGTTTTTAAGAAAAGTGGTTTTAGGTTAAGGTAAAGTTTTAGTCAAATGGGAAGAAAATCATGAGTTTAGTTTTACTACTTTGAGGAACAAGTTTGTTCTGAATCTCTAATTCCCCACCCCACACTTAAAACTTTGCATTACCCTCAATGTACAAATGCATGTAATAGAATGTTATGCATGAAGTTTTAAGGGGAAAGAAACCGGTACTCCCCCGGTTTATTCGGTGTATAACCTAAGGCCAAAACTTGTTGCTGTTGTCAATGTTACGCCAAAAACTTCTATCAAATCTCTCACAATTTGATGTGGTTTACCGGCGTACAAGCTTGTAAAGGTGGAGCAGAACTTCTCAAAGAAATAGAGAAACTACTTGGTGATTCTATGCTACTTGACACATAAAGGAAAACATAAAAACAAAAATGCCACGTTTATTTAAGGGTCCTAGTATCGAGAAGGCATACCTGGAGGTTGAAGTATGAGAAACTTAAACTTGGAAAACCAAACATGAGGTCCATGTGTTCTACCGTATGCACCAACTTCTCAATTTATTCATGATCATCGGGTTACCTCCCGGAAGCGCCACGTTTATTTAAGGTTCGTTGGCCAGACCCGTACGTGCTTCGTGAATTTCCAATTTAGTGCAAGTGGTGGAATAATCTGTCAAATGGGTGGCTTGTAAAATGGAGAGGTTCATCCAACCCATTTGACAACCATGCGTATATTGTGATGATAAGCTAATCCAGGAATTAGTGGAGTTTCTGGACCAGCTGGACAAGGGAAAACAGGATAAAAAGAGTTCAAGCGTGAAACAGTCATAACTTGATCTACGTTTGGAGTTACAAGGCCCCTGACTAGGGGACAGAAAGGTCTCGACGATCCGGATCATGTAGAAAAGTTTGTCCCAATAGTCTAAGCCAAATTCCACCATTAAGTGACCCAATTTCATAAATCAAAGATTTCCCCAATTTTCTATTTTTAATACCTTTAACTTTTTTGTGCTAAAACGAGTGAATCATTGTTTTATGTATTTTCAAAGTCTATTTTTAGTTTTAATTTTAGTTTTGATGGACGAATTTTTTTGTAAACCTGCCAAATTTAGAATGCTCTATAGAAGAGCACCTAAAGAAAACAATGTAATGAAATCACGCCACCACCACTTGAATTTGCCCAGACCGAACTTCAAGAAACCTATGTAGTGAAGGAGACGGTCACCCCGGTATGATAATTTTGTCACGTAATTTTCGTTGGATGAACGTTGCTTCTTCCATGAGAAGTGGTCCTCAGAGTGATGTGTATTAGTCCATGGAATATTCCATGCAATTTGAGTTTATAAATAGGGATCAAATCATTTTATTTGAGATTAGATATTTTTTTTGAAGTATCCCTAGCCTCCACCTACACCAAATCGTCGACATCCTCCCCTCTCTTAGGGTTTTTGGCCAAAGCAAAAGGAAGAAGTCGGGGGGCTTCATTTTGTTGATTGTTTAGTGATTTTCGCGTATAAGGTAGCATCATTCGTTGTTGTATCAGTGTGGATATATATAGTCATAGGTAAGAAATTAAAGAGTTTTAATTTCATCTTCATCTTCTCCGTTTTTACTTTGTTTTTGCATCTCGAATCCTGGTGGGACAGTTTTGTGTTTGATCAAAACTGGTTTCATGGTTTTATTTTTCCACTGCCTAAACTTTGAATTTTAAAAGTTACCACGAAGTTCCAACACCAAGTTGGTTAGGTTTGCCTCTTGGTCATCTCTTTTGTGGAACAGCATCTATTGTTTATAATAATGGTGTTACTTTGCTTGAGAAGTTCTTTTAAATTGTTGCCATATTGGTGAAAACTTTTTCTTTTTGTCTTTTAAGAGTTGTTGCATTACCAATATGAACAAAGGTTTCACCCAATTCACATGCACATAAATACATTTAAAATCTATGGTACATCAAAAATTTGTTCTTAGATTTGTGATGAGTGTAAATGATGTAGTGCGAAGCACACATCTTTATTCCTATTGTTTTGTACGTTTTTACTTAGTTTTGTGTTCGTTTTTAGTTGTTTAAGTCTGTAGTTGAGTCTATTGTATGTTTACAGGTGCTCGTGAAGATTACAAGTGAATACATGAAGAAATCAAGCAAGAGAATGAAGCCGGGAGATCGAATGTTAAAAAGTTGAAGTTTTGAGGCCTCGCGGTACGCTAGAGGAAGAGAGAAGATCCTCGCGGTACGCGAGGGAAAGGAAATCCGGCCGGGACTAAATTGTCCCTCGCGGTACGCGAGGAAACATAGTCAGTCTCTCGCGGTACGCTAGAGACCCGTAATTCGTGAAAGAAACCCTAATCGATTATATTAGGTTTTCTAATGCCATTATGATACAAGTTGGATCTATTTCCATCTAGAGAAGGACCAGAGGCGATTTTGGGAGAGAGGAAGTCAATTGAAGAGAAAATCTTGAGTCTTTGCTTCCGGGTTCGTTAGTAATAGCGTATTTGATTGCAAGATTTGATTTTTATCGTTGATTTGATTGTTTAATACCATGATGATTGTTTATACTTCTGTTCTAGTTGTTTTAAGCATGATTCTAGGCTAAAACTCTGATACTGCCTAGGTTTATGATGAATACTGCTTAAAGTTATGATTTTTACTTGTTTTGGATTCTAATTGATGGTATTATGATTTTGTAAAAGATCTTGAGTTGATTATTATAATGTATATGCATGCTTAGACCTGTTTGGAATTTTATTATTGATTCCGTACGTTGATTGTTGATGTCTTGCAGTTTGATTAGCGTATCTAGGTCATAGATCTTAGGATTTGTGATTGTTTGTGTGGTTTACTAGAGATAGTGATCCATAGGAGTTGTGCTTGAATGTTAAGTAGAACTGAGTGTGTCTCCTGTCTCAATACCTGAGAAGTGAGAGATAGTCATTTAGTCTTCATCATTAGGAATCCGAGTGTCAGCTGTCTGAGAGGAAGTTGGTATTAGGTGTCTAGTGATTGTTGCTATTCTGAGTCATAGTTCTTATCTTGAGATTACCTCGTGCATTCTTCGAATGTATGGTGGAAAGTGAGACTGAAAGGTGATCTGTCTATTCGGGTACTTTATCATTGTTGGAGAGACTGAAAGGTAATCCACTATGTGGTGAGTTTATTACATCTTTAGGTTCCTTAGTTGGTGACACCCTGAGAGTGATTAGGGATCCACTAGGTCGTCTAGAGTTGTTTCCTTAGAAACCCATATCCATCATAGTTTCCAGAACCGGTAGAAGTTGTGCTTTGCAAGTAGGATTCCGACCTAGGTAGTATTCTTCCCATCATCTGATTTCTTCCTTAGTCTTGATCTTGATAGCTTGAGTCGTTCTTAGTTTGCTGCATTCTTAGTTAATCTTTATTGTAGTCAACCCCCCAAACATCAATCTTTAGTCCGAGTCAGAGTTTAGTATTAGTTTTCAGTGTCTCTAGGGTTTGATATTCCGGTTTACCATTAAGTTGTGCTACACTCGATAGGTACACTTGCCTATCAGTGCGGTCTAGTTCATAGGTTTTCCACTTATTACTTAGGAGTCTAGATTAGGTTTTTATTCATAGTTTTTATAGACCGTCTGGGCGACATCAATAAACTATATATATATTTTTTTGTAAGTATTTTTCACACAGTTAGAGTTTTAAAATGGGTTTTCACCAAAGACTAATCACACACACCAGGCAAGTGTACCCGTCAGATGACAATATAGTAAAGGTAAGAACCGGATATCAATCCGTGGATACGGTAGAATGCGATAATAAACTGGAACTAAAATCCAATAAAGTGATGGGTAAAGATGTTTAAGTTGATTTTTGATTAAACTAATATGCAAGAATGAAAAACTAAACTAAGAACACAAGTTAAACAATCAAGGAAGGAATATCACTTTGATCTCGAATCCATCTAGTAGGCATCAAACAAAAACTATAGATACATGGCAAATACACGATACGTATGTTGACTAAACTCTCATCAAAGACATCTAATCAAATGAATCTTCAGAAAGTTAGCATGAATTATACAAACTAACCACCTAAACTCATGCACGGAAGCTCACGTGTTATGAATATATCAATGTTTAATAAAGATCGAACTAGCTTCATGTCAAGGTTGGCTAATTCAACAACTAGTTGGAAAGATTACACGAACAACACATAACCCAACTCAAGTTGATTAAAGTAAACAACAACATGCACTTCCTCAACATACAATGGTCATATCAGGATTACATAAATTAGGAGATTGCGTCAACAAGTCCTAGATAAACATAATACTAAACATGACACACCATAACAAGCACTTTCTCTTTCCAAACACAAGCACAAGGATGCACATTCAAGAGATTTCAACCATAAACAAGACTTCATCCACCATTCCTAGTCAAAAGCCATAAACTAGCATACATACATATACTAATCAATGAATACATGCATAAACCATGGGTTTTCCAACATTATATAGCTTACACATATACAAGTCTTGCAAACAATCTCAATTCCCAGAGGCTAGCATGGTCGTGCCAATGTGGGGCCTACGCTGGCGCGGTCGTGCCAATTCGAGGCGCGACCGTGCCTCCAACTCAGAAAACCTATTTTTTCTTGAAAACTCCTGGAATCTCCTCCTTTATCCACTTAGCTCCACAAAAACCTAAAAAACTGAAAATGAAGCAAATAAGTGTCTAAACTCGAGAAATAACCGAGAATTGATCGTAAAACGGGCGAAGTTTTGTGCAATAAACATGTGTAATTTCAAGCACATCAATTTGTCTAATACATTTTCAGTTAAATCTTTGAAAATATAATTAGACACACTAAAGTTAAAATTCTTAACAAAAGCATGAAGTAACCATTGAAAATGAAGAGAAGCTTGAACCTATGCATATTGTTTTCTTGAAATATATTGCAATAAAATATTTATCAAGTACTTCCATTTAGGGTCAAATCTTGCTTAAGTAGAGTTTCATGCTTACCAAATTCACCTTCATCGCCTATTTTAAAGAAGGTAGCTTAAACAAGTGTGTCAAAAGATTCAAGACCCCTGTCATCTTGCAGCTTAAGATGTGCAGCAAGTTTAGCAGGATTAATAATGACTTCTTCGTTTTTTTTTTATTTTACAATTGATAGAAGTGGGTTTGTCATTTGTGCTATGCATTGAGGCATTAGACCAAAATTCTCTCAAAGTTTTAGTACATATTGGAGGGTCACATAACAATTTTGAAGTAGTGTTGAAATCAATCATGGAATGAAATTATTCATTTTCTACCAATTTGCTGAAACAAAGAATGATATTGTGACGCTTTACGAGATTGAGAGGCATCATAACAATGGAGCTGAAAAAATTCACAAAGAATGTTAGGGTTTAAGAACTTTGGAATGAACTCACTAAAAGGGTTAATGAGAGCATCATGCGACGTGAATTCAAACAGTTTGATGTGTCGTATAACACATAGGTTTATTAGGAGTATTTTATCACATTTGGAGAGATTTTGGTAGTGAATTCGTTTGAGTATGGTACTTATGTTCATATATGTTGAATCTACAAGTATTAAGAGAAACGAAAAGTTTTAATGGAGAAATGAGTGCCAGGAATGAAGGGGGGAAGTTTGGAATTGAAAAAGAATAAGATTTGGATTTCTGATGCCGTAACGGACCGTCACGGGTTGGTGGCGGTCCGTCATGAAGATGTACGCGCAATCATTCGGTCGCTGACGTGTAATTCCATCCATGTGTTGCCCTAGCTCCATAACGAACCGTCACCATTTGGTAATGGTCCGTTACCGACCCGACGCGAGGAAAAAACTATTTTAACTATTTATGTCCATTTTGACGACTGTTAGAAGAAGAGTTCGACCATAGGCGATTATAGATGACTGAGTTCGTGAAGTATTGGAGTTTGGAGCTTCCTAGAGGCCTTGGAGTGAAGATTGAAGAGTGTTTTCGGTTTGTTAACATTTGGTTTGCGTTATTCTTTCGATTTCTAGAACTATTGTTGATTATGTTTCTGTTTGATTAGTGTTTGATGATGTTTTTTAGTCGTATGAGTAGCTAAACTTGTTAGCTACCTAGGTTTGATGACAGTTTTTGTGTATTGACGCTTTTGCGGGTTTTAATCGTATGTTTTTTCTGTGTTAATCTTAGAATCGGTTCTTGAATGTTTATGAATGGTTATGAATACTGATTATGCTTGATATCTACTGCCATTTGATCGCGGTGTCATTGTCAATCAAAAACACTTATAAAAACTACTACTGAGCTACCTTAGACTATAGACAGGAAATTAGGGTTGTCGAATCCATAGGGAATTAGTGGAAAGATATAATTGCTTAGTTTAGTAAATTCTTTAATTAAAAATCAAATTAAAACGAAAGCAACTTCCTCCAAACTTCAGGTTCTAGGTTTATGTAAAACTCAGTTGTTCAATTGGACACCACATACACATAGTGTTGGAAAATCAGTTAAAACAGTAATTGAAGACAGGCTGTTGTCAGCAACCTATACAACTAGTTTCGTCACAAACCAGTATAATCCAATCACTCAATTTATAAATGTCAAGTTAACCCCCTTTAGTCACCCAACCCTACTATTAGATTTTATCATCAACCGAACAAAATCGTAAAGCAAGAAAACTCAAAGCACTCAAATAAATTGTTCAAATTAACTAATATATCAATCCATCAAGTTATTGTCAGAAACTAACAAGATCCAAAATCATAAACAACTGAATAAAACCTACAACCTGTACGAACCGTCTGTCCGAAGAAAGCCACAAGTGGTTTAGCCAATCATTATAATAAATAGAATATCAAATCCAAGGCAATTGTTGTCACCTGCTTCGGTCAACCTTCTCGGAAATCGTGCCCTTGCACAATCCTAAAATTCCAGCCGCCAAGGGTGAAAACTCCGCCCCCAGTTCGTACTTTTTAACCGACTTATTCAGCCCATCACGTTAATTCAATGAGCCCAATTTAATCCAATTTGTTATTTTTACATGGCAGCCCACGTGAACTTTAATTGTAGTCATCCCCACGTTTGAGCCCAATTTCCAACTTTAGTTGCTACAAACTTCCATCTTTTCCTTTTTGTTCTTGATGTTGCGTCATCCATATAGAAAACTAAAGAACTTTCTTTTTAATTCTTTCTTTTAATCACTTTGACCATCATTTGTATCCTGCCATGAAGAACCAACGAGAACATGTAACTCATTCCTTTTGAATTCATGGATTTTTATTTCTCATGACAAAGTTAAATTTATTTAGCTTTTCAATTATTATAGAAACGTGGTTTAAAATTTCAGTATATCTCATATTTCATATAATTGACTCGTTTTAGACCATTTTCTCCATTTTACCCTGAACACATAAATACAATCAAATTACATTGTTTCATACATAATTAGTATTAAAAACACAAAATTATAAATAATTAACACGTGTAATTCAACCACTCATCACCCTTGATCATGTATGCTTGTTTCTAGTTGGTTTTGTGTCATCTAGGTCGAGTATTGCATGCTAGAATCACTACTTTGTGTTCGGATTGTATAGACAACTGAATTGACCATAACGGTTGGTGTCTAGGTTGTATTTAGAGAGTATTACCAGAGTCCTACCTTATCTTGAGACTGACCACGTGATAGATAGAGACTGAAACCTCCTACCCGTTGTGTGTTAGGTCTAGATTATGCGACCGTACAAGTCTTTCCTTTCATTCGTGGTGTTAGTGTTCTTAGGGTTTGTTTACATTCCTGAACTTGATTGTCCCTTGCTCTGGGCTATGGATCACAGTCTTTCACATCATTGTGAGTGGTGAGACCGACCGGAGATCCCTCATTTGGAATTTTAGCACAGTCTATCCCGTTCTTCATACTAGTCTTGTGGTTTTCTCAAGGAGTAGAAACATACCTGGTTAGCCTTAGATTTGTATCAATAGAGATAGTCATACAATTGATTCCCTTATCAGTACATGTTAGCTTGAGTCATTCCTAGGTAGTTGCTTTCTTTCTAATCTTATCCTTACGTCCAGATTTCGTGTCCTTAGTTGTTCCTTAATTGTCTTGTGTCTTGAGCATCTTAGTGTATTAGTATCTTAGAGTCTTAGTTATTAGCCCTATTCTTCTTTGATTATTTAGGTTGGGAGTCGATAAAAGGTTTATTCTTAAGAGTTGTCATGAAAAATTTCATATCATCATCATGTTATTTATTCACATATATCAAATAATAACACAAAACTACTTGCAATAAATCATGAAAATAAATCTACATTTACAACTGGATCTTATATGAATTATTATTTCACTAAATAATAATCAATATTTAAGATATTATTTATGTACTTCATTTTAAAAAATGATAATATATATTAAATCTTGATGGAGCTTAGCATTTAAATCGTATTAAATTGCTTATTTGATAAAGTTGTTTAGTGTATGACCCTTTAAAATCATATATATCACTATAGTAACATTGTTATATTTTGTGTCGTGTGCATATAAATCCAATAGATTTATCAAGAGTAAGCCTGACAAAAAGACAAGGTCGGGAACGGTTTTGGGCTAAAACGAGTTTTGAGCAAAATGCGTTTGGTTGAAATGGACCGATTAAAAAAATAACAATTTGGTTCGGGTCAAAACTTGTTGTGAACAAAATGGACTCAGATTGAAATGAGTCATTTTGTTAAATATCAAAATTGGTTCACTTGCTATGTTTTGTTAGATGGCTAGTGGAAATAGGTGGAGGTGGCAGAAACGATAGCGACGACGACAACGGCAGAGACGGAGACGTCACAACGATGGTGGCGGGTGGTTTCGGCGGTGGCAGTGCTAGCGGTAATGAGTGGTGGTGGTGGTGGTGTCAACTTTGGCGATGGTGTGGGTGGTGACAGGCAGTGGTGTTGGCGGTGATAGGTGGTGGTGACTCTACTGTCGGAGGTGGTGGTGTTTGCCGTAGTGAAGACGACGACGGTGTGTCGGTGTCGGCAGAGGCATAGACGTCCATAGATGTGGCGGTGGTGGTGTTGGAAACGGTGGTAGTGGTGGAAGCGACAATCTCAGCGATTTGTGGGGGTGGTGGACAACTAGATGATGGGGACAACAAACATTGTTACATGTGGTGTTAACCTATTTAAATTTGTTTGAAGTTATCATGTTATATAAGAATGATCTTGGTTATATATAATTTAAGGATCCCAAATTCTAATTTGAGTGAAGAACACACACATCCCAAAATCCGACGTTTTGAATCGGGCCAAATAAAGAAATAAGGGAATAACTACGAGCTTGCACATGTGGGCTTCGCCCACTAGGGCCTCTTCAAGAAGACACTAGCCCCAACATTTTCATCCTTTCACCAACTTCATCAAATTCGTCTAGAGAGAGAAAAGAAGAAGTTCTAGAGAGAAAGCTCAAGAAACAACATCCAAGCTTTGATTTCTGTTCCATCTTGCTTCTCCAACATCCCTGATTGATTCTAACCGAAGAACCACATGTTTTGTGGTAAGGATCGACCTCAGATCTGAGTTTTTGTTTCAAAATGGGTTTTTAGGGTTTTCATGGGTTTTTAAGATAAAGATCGGATTTTTACGTGTAAAAGGGGGAATAAAGTATAGATCTAGCTTCATGGAAGCTAGATAGAAATTTTTGACGTAAAAGATTTGAGTTTTTAGATAAAAAACCAACCTGTTTGAAAGTGGTGTTCTTGAGCCGACACTCAAGAGTCGGCACCTGCAATGTTCCGACTCTCAGCGAGGAAGAAGAAAAGGAGAATCGGCCCTCAGAGAATTGACTCCTGAGAATCGGCCCTCTGATGAGCATAACGCAAAGTCCTGAATGCAAGTTCGGGCGACACTTATGAGTGTGGCTGGCGACTCTCTCGGCCGACACTCATATATGCCTACTGACACTCCCGGTCGACACTCTAGTGTCGTTGGCGATTGTCTCGGCCAACACTCTAGTGTCGCTAGTAATAGTTTTGGCCGACTCTTGCACTAAATAATAGAATTCGCACTTTCACTTATGTGTAGATCGGTATACGCGTTAGCGATAGATAAGACGTCAACTTTGAGTTGAATATCGATAGTCCGGTGAGTTCAAGAATCCATATTTTTACTGTTTTAGGGTGGTGTGCATACTTAAGAATTAGACGTTTATAATAAATGTATTTTATTACTTAAACGTTTGCAAAGAAAGATAAGAACAGTAACGGCTTATGTAAAAGAACGGTTTATAAGAAAGAAAGATAACGAGTGTTTAACTGAATGTTTTACAAGAAAGATAAGAAAGAATGCTTTATTCAACTATATGTTTTATAAAAAGAGGGATAAGAAAGAACGTTTTATTCAACTATATATTTTATAAACAGAAAGATAAGAAAGAATGGTTTTATTAACTATTGTAACACCCTAAAAATTTTCGACCGATTTTAACTTTATAAAACATGCGGAAGTAAGTCCCTTTAAACACACTTGACAAAACACCATAATTTAATTACGACAAAATGACAACGACATAAATTCGTTTAAAACAACCGACCAACATTCAAAAATAACAACAAGTTTCAACATCCAAGAGGTAGTTCAAAACAAGTTTAGTGACTTCCAACATCTACAACCATCCAAAATATTGAGAATCCAACCAACATAAAGCTTGACCCGAGAAATCAAACCGGAGCTTTACCTATAATAAAAACACCATTCATAACGTTATTAGTAATGATACAACAAGTCCTAAGACCCTCTGGTCCATTAAGTAACCAACAATATATATATATATATATATACACATATATATATTTTACACCCAATAACACAATCTTAACTCCCCCACAAGATTCTTATAATTCTCAAACACCGTATCACCCTTAGGAAATTATAAGAATTTATTACCCCATTTGCTTACACATTACAACCGTGTACGCCACCATTTATACATATTCCACCTATGTATATATATCATCAATTATATACATGTAACACCCATGTATAACACCATTTGTATACATATTTCGCCTACGTATACATCACCATTTATATACATATTACGCCCATGCATAACACCATTTACATACATATTTCGCCAGTGTATGTCGCCCCTTTTCATTATATATTTGTAACCAATATACCAAATAGATTTATTAACTTAATTCGTTAATAACAAAATGAGGTCCTTAGACTTCAAACACCACACACCCTCCCTTGTATATCTTTACCATATGCATTTTCCCCAAATTCAACATACAATTAAACACATACAATATATTTGAACAACTAACATGTAATCAAATATGTGTCATCGCCACCACCTATCATTACTAAGTAAGTGCAAAGCACTTACCTTTTTCTATGGATGACTCTGGGTTGTCTTCCACACTAGCTACGTTCACAACTTAATCACCTTAACCAACCATTTGTTTAGTAATCTATATAACTCCCATTTATCACCAATTTGAGGTTTGACACCCACCCAAGATCTTATGATCATAACGCCCATCTAATCTTGGTTTATTTTAGCTTTAACACAAGCTTTCAACATTTCTAATCAAAATCAACCCATCTTGACCCGTTTGGGTTTTCACCCATTTTACCTCAATTTAACTATTTTCAATTCATCAAATTAATTGAGTTTTCTACTTGTTATTGTGTTTATATAACACCATAAACACTTATTAACACTCAATTCATCATTTAAACACCCTAATTGAAAAACCCCCCAAATTACCTCAAAAAACCCTAATTCTTGAATCCTTAATTTAGAAGTTAAAATGGTAAATTTCTCGCACCATTAGCTTTAGATAAGCTAGACTACAACATTTAACCAAGAATCACCCATCCAACATCCCCAATTTTATGGAATTTAGGGTTTTTACCCATTTTCCTTCAAGAACACTAAAATGGATATTTATGTGAAAAAGGAAGAAGCTTACTTGAAGTTTAGAAGGAGATGAGTATGCCAAATCCTTCAAAACGAACATGCAAGCACCAATTTGGAGTTCTTGGTTGAAACCTCCTCTTTCTCTTTTCTCTAGCTTGCGCCACACACACATCCAACCTCTGATGTGTGTGTGACCCCCTCCCCCTATAAAATCTGATTTTTAAAAAGTTACAATTCAGCCCCCTTGAACTTGCAACTTAGCCCCTTTTCACCCAAACTAGATAAATTTTACCTTTGCAACTCACCCCTAACTTCGACTTTATTATTTAGTTACACCCCTTATAATATGACTTACATATTATTTTATTAAATCGAAAGTTGGTTCATTACAACTATATGTTTTATAAACAAAGGGAAGAAGAATGAGTCAAATACATTGTTTAATCTGTCAGAGTATGAGACCCAGAAAAGAAAAGACTTGGGGTAGTAGTGTAGTCCTAGAGGCTAGTGCTACCTTAAGCATAGTAGCAAGTCTTGAGGTAGTAGTATAGTCCTTGAGACTAGTGCTATCCGAAGCCGATGTTGCGTCATGGATCGAGACTATGACGTACCATGAGAAAAATCGGGACAGTGCTCGGCATGGCACTGTAACGAGGATGTTGTTGAAACATCATACTTATTTTACTATTATTTCATAGTTTTATAATGTGGAAAACGGGTCCTAGTTTTTTTTCAAAACCTTGTCACTAAAGTGACACAGGTATATTTTATTATAAATATTGTTTTACATACAATATTCTGTTACATAAGATCTAGGGATTCTTCATTTCCGTCCGGCCTCATCCACAGAAAACTTTATTCCATATGCTTCTTTCCTGTAGTGTTTGGAAAACATTTTTGAATTAGCTTTTGCTAAGTAAGTACACTGCCTCATTTTATTTCATTATGAACCCTTTAGGTTCTTATTATTGTTCACGTTTTCTCGGGCTCTCGGTCCCCCGTGACAATTTTCGGACGTACCTCCGATCACGGTATTTGTATATTTTATGGGTGTGCTAACCCCCTCGCAACCATCTTAGGCCGTATCTCCGGTCTGGGTTTTGGCAAGGTTCTTATACTCGTCAGTATAGACCACTTGCATTTGTCACGAAAACTTATTCATTCCTCAGCCCCGTAGGCTTGAAATGTTTTCCTCCTTAATCCCCGTAGGCCTGGAGTTTCCTTTTCTTTTTGTCAGCCCCGTAGGCTTGGAATCTTTTTAGTTCTCTTCTTTATTATTTATTGAGTTCCACCTTACAGGCCGGGTATTCACCACCCCTCTAACATTTCGTGAGTACTCCGTTATTCCATTTTATGATTTATACTCGTTCCATCATACTCTTTCATATTTGCACGTATCATCATGCATTCACGTATTCATCATGCATCACATGTTCATGTATTCATCACATATTCATATTCGTCATATATTGTAAACTGGGGTGATTATCCTTCCAGAGCAGTACCTCCAACAGAGATGTTTCCAGGAAAGAGTGACGGGTATAGGAGAGATTTATACACCAATCTTTCCTTAGACATAACATTTCGTTTGTCAGATAACTACATACCGATTGGAAGTTCTCCCATACGTTTACTATAATTTCATTACTGTCTTTTAGTCTATACCCCTAAACATTCATAATGGTTTCGCCACAAAGTATCAAAGAGATTTATATATAGGAAGTACCAACGGTGTATCCACCACCCCTTGGATACGTCATGACTACTCCATTATTCCCGTTTAGTGTTTAGACTAATCCGTCATTAACCCGTACCCTCGTTATATTTATAGCACATAACACATAACACGTAATCACATAATTCACATAATAGTGCCTAGGGTACGGCTCCAGTGTACTTACTATAGTCTCGAGTCGTTTCGTACGCCCGTTCCTCGCTTAAACGCTTCTCCGAACTCGAATCGTACTCGCCGCGTACCGCACTCGCACTTAAACGCACCGCACCAGGTCCCTTGCTTCTTCACAATTTCGTGTGTGTGTGAGAGATTTGTGTGTTTTGTTGTGAGAAAAGTGCATGGCCAACTTCATCTATTTATAGGTTGTATCCTGGGTCCATGACGAACCGTTACCAACGGTGATGGTCCGTCACCGTTTGTTCCTTAGCCGCCAAGTCCTTCGCCAATACGTAACGGACCGATATCCTTTCGTGACGGTCCGTCATGACCCGTAATGAACCGTTACCCTTCATGACGGTCCGTCACAGGGTTTACATGCGTCACTTCACCAAGATGAGTCACAGGACACATGTCATTCTCCGGTTCAAACCCTTGCTCAACCCGTAACGGACCGTTACCGTCCAGGACGGTCCGTTATTGCTCGAAAATTCAAATTTTTCATTTTAAACCTTGGACTTTGCTTTGCTTATTTTATTTGACGTTCTTGTTTCTCGAGCCATTAAATTTTGGGATGTTACAATTCTCTCCCCCTTTAATTAGGTTTCGTCCTCAAAACCTGTTAGTCTTTAAATAGTTGAGGATAAGTTCTCCTCATTTCTTCCTCACTTTCCCATGTCATCTGTGTTTCCATCGAACTAACACTTGCTTGATCGTTTTGTGACGTAATTCCTTTTCTTTTGTGTCTAGAACCTTGATAGGTTCTTAAACATAGGTTAGTTTATCATTAACTTCTATCTCTTCTAATGGAACGTGTGCTGCTTTATCAGCTAAGCATTTTGTGAAGTCTCTCGATCGACAATACTTCAAGCAATCCAATAACCGAAAACCTCCTGGAATGGCGGAAACAATCAAGAGAATCAACAATCAAAACCGACGGATCAAACACCAAAACTAGAATAATACGCCATCAATGTGAGATAATCACAAAGCTTAATCTTGTATTCACAATGAGATTGATGACAATCAGCAATTTCAGTACATAGAAAACCAAAGATACAAATTGATTCCAAGTTCTAACTCTCTACATCTTTCAAAACAAGACATATATATATAAAGATAATAGATTTCGTCCGAAAACTTCATCGTCCGAAAACAATTTTGATCAAAATCATTTTCGGTCGACAAAGTTTTCGACCAAAAACTTTACACTTAAGCAAATTCAAACTAGAAACTTGAATTCAATGGACTACTAGGGTTCCAACAATCTCCCCCTAGTCCATTGAATCACAGGTTCTCTGTCTTGTTAGCATCAGAATTTGTCTCAGGCTTCACTTTCTTAGCATCCAGATCCTGTAACCGTTTCTTGATAATCCTAGCTTCAGCTCTTAATGACAAACATTGTGTCCCGACTCTCATATACAGCTTTGCTTCATTCTTTATCATAGAGCTCATGTCACACTGAATAGTGTTGTAGTACAAAATCTTCAGATCTTCATCAGACAAGCTAAAAAGATCCATCGGATCAAAGAATCTAACTTCAGAAAAACCTCTTTGTTGTATCACTGCTTCATGTGTCATAGAATCATAATACCATCTGTCAAAATCTTTGATGAAGCTTTCTTTCCTGTCAGGTATGTACACAACTGTCACAGTATCAGCTGGCTTAACTATATATCTATATTTATCTTGATCATTTACTCTGTGTTTTTTCTTGATCTTTCTACAAACAGGAACCTGAGGTTTGAATGTAGTAAACCTGTCTTGAGCACACTGATTCCTTAAAAATACTTCAAAGTCTGATGCCCTTATGTTCTTTGTTGGATTGATTAAGTCCAGACGACTTAATTCTCTCACATCACAGCTCGGTAACGTCTGTAACTTGTGACATGTTTCAAAGTATTGAATATCTCCACCAGGTCTTTTAATCACATACAGTTTCTTTTCAATGTCATATTTCCATCCTAAGATCAATCCTGTCAATGCTTTCTTTGGATTTCTTATCTTTTGTGTAATCTTTTCTACAGTTGATGGATTTTCAGTAGTTTTCCACCACAAGCTTTTATCAATAAAATCTTTCTTTGTAGTAGATTCATTCTGAGCTCCTTCTGCTTCACTATCTTCAAAATTCTCTCCAAAAGGAATTCTTTCATCAACAACCTTTTCCAACATTCCTACCACATTCCCATCACCTTCAACATATGTTTGCTTTTCTTCATATTCATATTTTTCATACACCTTGTCAGTATGATTATCATCACTTGAATCTTTTTCATTGTTTCCACTTCCTCCACCAAAACCAGCTAAATCACTACTACTATCATCATCGTCTGATGGATCTTTATCATTTTCCTTCACATCGGTAATAATAACTTCATCTTCCTCCTCTTTTTATTTTTCATCTTTCTCTTGGTCTTCTTCTCCCTTCTCCTTTTCTTTGTCATCAACCTCCATCCCTTCACCTTGTTGATTGATCAGAGAATCTACATCAAACAAATCTTGTGAATCAAAAATAGGTTATGATGAAGGACCTTCTTGATTAACATCAGTATTCTTTGGTGGAAATTCAATATTGCTTGTATATGCCAACCCATCATGCTTCAACAAGTCTTGAACAATAGCCTGTAATTGATTAATTTATACCTGATGTTGATCTATTTGTTGTTGTTTCTTTGAATCACTTGTTTTCAAATTTCTAATTTCTCTTTCATTTGCAGCTTCCCTGCTCTGTAAGTTTGCTATTTGAGTCTTTAATTGACTCACAATATTGGCTGTCTCTTGAGTTGCATAATTAGCAAACTCTTCATCAATTAACTTGAAGTCTTTAGAAGCTTTCTTGTTAACAGAATCTCATACTTCCTTTCCTTTGCCTTTGCCTATGTATCTCTGTGCTATAGTTTTCAATCTTTTATGTTCAGGCTCTTTGATCACGATGCCTTTAGACGGAGGAGGTCTAGAAGGCACGGTCTTTTCAGATTCAATTGCTTTTCTTTTGATTGGAGTTTTAGTTGCTGTTACTTGAACTTCAGGCGTTTTATCTACATTCTCTACTTCAGTTTCAGGTACTTGAACATTTTCAGTGTTTACTTATCGTTCATCTTCTTGATCAGCACCTACATCACCACTATCACCACCAGCACCAATACCAACATCAGTATTACCTTGACCTGCATCTACATTTACATTACCAGCAGCACCACTAGCATCATCATCATTATCTTCTACACCACTACTAAGTATATCATCAACTTCTTCGTTTACTCCAAACTCAGGATCAGGGTTTTCTTCTAGCATGTTTTGAAATATTGGTGTCACTATCCCTGTGAATTTACTTTTCTTCCTGATGTTATTCATACTTCTAAAAACTGATTCAGTCATCTGATCCAGAGGTAACTCAATACCATCATTTGGAATATCTGGCAATAATGTGTTGATAATCATCTGTAGGAACCTAGGATAAAGCAGGAATTTGTTGTTTTGCCTTGGTCCCACAAAATTGTTGATCATAGCCTCAAAAATCATTCTCGAAAAGTTGAAACTACGATGAGTTGCCAAACACACCAATGCCCTACTAAATATTTCACCTATCTGATCAAATGCTCTTGTTATTGGTCCTAGGCAATGAATAAACACATGTATTAAGTACCTCCATTGTTTCCCTAGAAGTGTCTTGGTCACTTGTCTTCTCGAAAAATCTCCTTCATACCCCATTTCTCTAATGATTTGCATAACACGTGTGTAGCTTATTCTGTATGGAAAGTTAGTATTATCCCTGAAATTTAAAACCTCCCTGATTACTTCTTCATTGACTTTGATCTTCTTCCCTCCAACAATGCTCTCTATCCAGATTTCTTTATTTACATGCTTGTATTCGACATTATAGGATAAGGTAATGGAATTGATAGAGAAATTCATAGACCTAGGTGGGATAGGAGAATTGATAAAGGGAATAGAGATGATGATAGAGATCATACTGAGAAATAGAGGAATTCCGTAAGGGTACAACTTTTATTTGAACGAAGTGAAAAAATACTATCTTTGTCGTCTAATAGAACAAAGACTAATACCTTAATTGAGTCGGTCAAGATCAAATCTGTTTATCTGTAAAGTTAGACTCGCTACTAAAGAAAGAAGGAGTCACAAACCTTCAACTCATCGAGGAAAATATTTTATTTCTCATAGACTGTAACTTGTGTTGATACGGCTGTTAGAATTCTTGATTTATTCAGAAAACGCACTATTTCTTCATATCCTCTAGATTTCCTGGTACTAGTAGTCAAACATGCACAGATGTTGTGCCTTGCGTCAAACTTTAACCTTTTCATGACTGTTCAAGACAAACATCAAACATCAGAAAATTTTAAAAATTTTGCTAACTCCAAAGATTTCGGTCGAAAACATGTATCCGAAAACTTTTTTGATCGAAAACTCCTGTTCAAAGTCTTTTTCAAACGAAAACATAATTTCCCAAAATAATACAACTCAAGATATTTTGAACGAAAACAACACAAGTAACCTTGATTGAAAATAGATTCGAACGAAAACCTTTTCGGACAGATTAGATAGTGACTCTTCATTTCCATCCAAGAAAGATTTCGAACCATTCAAAGAAGATTTCGGACCATTCAAACTAGTTTTCGGACAATTCAAACCTGAAAAATCTAAGTTCATGGATCTAGCCTATCTTACTCTATGGATCCAGAAAACGTACCTCAATGTTGAAAAGCTTGATTCTACACAGAAACACGCACTATCTTGGAGATTTTGATCGAAAAATCAACACTTGAGCAATAACCGGTCCACAAGCTCAAAAACTCAACAATGGTGATAAAACAGATTTCGATCGAGAAAATTATATATATATACATATATATCTTCTGAGATTTCGGATAAAAACACATTTTGAACTGCTTTTTCGATCGAAAACTATTTCAGACGAAATCAATTTCGGACAATCTTTTCATTCGAAAACTTATTACTTAATTGAAATTTTGAACTTTTTCCCAAAAATCCGATTTCAAAATCATTAAGACCTGTTCCAAATGTTTTGACCAACTCTTATGCATACTATCCAACAATTATTCACACTATGGACAATTTGACACTCAAATATCGTATCATGACTTATTTTGATGTATGGAACCATGTGTAAGGAGTGTGATGGATAGTATATGGAATCATGAATGATTTGGATGAAAATGTATGTATGACTGTAACGAATCTGATTGATTCATAATGATATGATTTTTGTATAGAATCAGATGATTTGGGGTAGTGGGTATCCAACTATTATCTAGATATACAATGAATTCAGAGACTGAATCAAGGGCAAACAGACAGACTTCCTGGCATCCATCCGAGATTTTCACCAGAACCATCAGCTGTATAAAAATGTTAAACTCTAGATTATATATTTGACGTATATAGGCACTAGAGTAAACGAATTGTGCTAAGAATGCATCAAGATCCTGGTCTCATGGTGTGTCTAGATTCACCTAGCATTCAGATGAAATAACCGATATTTAATGTGGGTAAAACACACAGATTGTAATTTAGTTAATCACACAAATATCACCTACTTTATTACATGCATAGTCTACCGACACATCAATAGTTGTAACCGATGTCACCATCATATCCAATTCATGCATAAGCTCAGCACACAAATATACTATCATTTCCTATACGCACGTCAATCAGTCACATTTTCAACCTTTGATACATTTCTTTTATACTCACTACTATCATTATGAACAAAACAACACAATATCAGCATATCAGATTAAAATTCACACACTTCACAAAGAACAAAAAATGAAATCAAAATCACAAAGTACTTTCACTTATTTTATTTTGCATATTTTTTCTTTCTTTTATTCTCCCCCTAAAATTGTGATGTACTTTATTTAATCTAAACAAAAAAAGCATCACGTAAACTTTAGGAAACAGAACAAGATACTAATCACAACACAATTTTATCACTAAAAGAAAACAGACACGTAAACAAAGCAACAACTCTTTTTGTGGAACAAAATAGTCTTTCAATCAAAATCAGACGTTATTCAAACATCTTTAATATTTTTTTTAATTAAAAAAATTGTCCTCTAAAAGAAATCATCCCCAACATTTCAACAAAAGAATTAAACCGATCAGTTGAAAAAGCTTTTGTAAAAATATCGGCTTTTTTGTTCTAAGGTATCAACGTGGATCACCTTTATCAAACCATTATCAAAACAATCGTGAATAAAATGTAACCTGATCGCATTGTGTTTGGTTTTGGAGTGTTGAATTGGATTCTTCACAATGCCCAGCACGACCTCATTATCACAGAATATGGGTGTGTCTAGAAAATTTATCCCGAAGTCCAAAAGTTGATGATGAATTCAGATTACTTGAGAACAACAGCTAGAAGCAGCTGTGTATTCAGCTTCAGCAGTAGATGTGGAAACATTGGTCTGTTTCTTACACCGCCAGGACACCAAACGCTCCCCCAAAAATTGACATCCACCAGATGTAGATTTACGATCTAAACCACAGCCTCCATAATCACTGTCAGTAAAAGCATATAGATTAAAATCAGACTCTGAGGGTACCAAAGACCAAGATTGATACGGCCTTTAAGATAACGCAAAATCCTCTTGACAACAGTTTCATGTGATTATCGGGGTGGCCCCTGATATCTAGCACACGAACAAACAGCGAACATGATGTCTGGTCGACTAGCAGTTAAAATTTCTCTTTGGCCTGTCATGTGCCTTGAGCAACCGCAATCAATATGCCAAGCATTGTTGATAGTCCTCCCCGGTTAACTCTGCACATTAATACATTTTAATGAGAAACAGGTACCCAAATCATTTTAGATCCGGGCAGACTTTGACTCTTTGCAGTCTTAGTCACAACACTTTGTTTCTTAACTTTCACATCCAACATATCATTTGATCCAGAGTTATGTGAAGATAACATGTCTATTTTAACTTTCCAAAAATGTCCATCTTTTCTTTTATAATTCTTAATAAAGTTTTGTTTTGAAAAATTCTTGAAGTTGTTAATTTCTTCACATATCTCGGTTCATTCTGGACTTTCTTGTCCATGAATTTTGATGATTTATAATCATGATAATCATTCAAGCGATAATAAACAAACTTCCTAGAAAGCATATAATCACGATTGTATCTATGTCTCGCTCCGAACTCGAACACTCTTGCTTTATCTTTAGATTGTTGATTTGAATTTGACTTTGTTCTCTCAATGAATTTTCTTTGATTTGACATCATTGCTTTGTGTTTGCAATTCCCAGCAAAGTGACCTACTCGACCACACGTATAGCAATTGTAGCTTTTGACTTTTGACTTTTGACTTTGACTTTGACTATGAGTTTGACTTTGACTGGTCATTTAACTTTAACTTTGAGCATTCTCCGGTTTCAAACACACACTTTACACAATCACCTTTCAGTTGACCACAAGCTTTGCCAACTTTGCTTTTTGATTGTTTAGACTTAGCCTTGACATCAGTGAACTGGTCTTTGATATCATGAGATTTGCCTTTGACATCAGATTCTCTAGAGTTTACAACTTTACTTTGACTTGGTGTCTTTATAACAACTTTGACTCTGCTCTCTGACTCACTTGTTAAAATATGATTTTCTCGAGGTATGAACTTGTTTTTCTCTGGCTTCTCACTCGAAATATCATACTTCTTTATTAATGGCTTTCCAAATTCATCAAGCAAAACATCTTCTGATACACAATTTGCTTTGCATACTGGCACATAGTCCTTTGAAATATGGACTACTTTATCAAAGAATGAAGATGTAGATGACATCTTAGAACCACAATCAGAAACATCACAAACAGAATTAGTAATGCAATTAGAAACATTCAAATCATCAACTTTTGGAACACACCCAACAAAACAATTGTCATCATCATGTTTACCACATGCTTTTACAAATTTATTCAAACCACAATCATACTCAAAGTATTGTCTGAAATCTCTCACAAACTCTCTAGAACACTGTCTATCAAACTCAGAAAAACATTTCTCCCCCTCAAGGCCAACTTCTTCTACTGAACCTGTCTTAGAATCTGCACTAATGTACATATCATGAAAATTAGCATCACTCTCACTAATCAGTTCATTTGATTCATGAGGTTCAGGAAACGGTACAAAATTATCAGGATGAGGTACTTTGTTATAACCTAAACCATCTTTGATGTATACCATTCTTTGTTTGTTTACACATTCGTCAAGAACATTTCTTTGTAGTTCCCATTTTGAAATCAAAACACGTTCTTTAATAAGATCGGTTTCGAAAGCAATCAATTTCTCAGAAAGATCTTTTATTAAAACATCCTTTTTATCCAAATATTCTTTAAAAGTAATATTATCTTTCAATAATGTTTTCAATTTTCTGGTATAAGTAACCTCATTCTGTTTAATTTCCTTATTAATCCTCTTTAGCTTGTTGTTTTCAGCAATCAAAAATTCATTCACAGCATGATAATTAATCATACGCTCTAAATAATCAGAAGAACAAGTAGATGAAGTGTTTTTAGAATTTACCTCACATGCAGAATCGGGTGATTTTCTAGAATCCGTTTCAGCTGCTTTTCCTTTGATATCGACTTTCAAAGCATTCATCGTCTTCTCACTTTCAACTTGTTCAACAGCTTCTTTCTCTGAATTCTCAACTTCATCCATCAGGGCTTCATTGAACTCTTCCACAACAACCTCAATTTTAGTGTCCCATTCACAGTTGCTTAGCTGCTTTGAAATTAAGGCTGTTGGAGCTTTCTTTGATTTGTCTTCTTCAATAAGCTCAATTAGTTTAACTCCATTATCATCAGCTTTCTTTTTTCTTTCTTTTGGACATTCTCGTGCAAAGTGTCCAAGCTGTTGACAATTATAACATCTCAATTTAGCTTTATCAAAGCCAACCTTCTTTCCAAATTGCAGTTTATCTCTTCCAGTTTTCTGTAAATACTTTTTGGCACGAACTGCAATCATGACCATCTGCCATTGAAGATCCATGTATTCTAAGTCATTTGGGTTTATTTGCACCAAATCTTCAGCATCCAAAATAGCCGGTTGGAGTTTGCCAGTCACAAAAGCATTGTAACTATTCATGAATGCTCCAAATAAAGCAATCTGACCATCAGGTATTTGAACAATTGATTTACCCTTTTCACCACTACTACTTTCAGTCACACAACAGCTCTTACATTTTTCAACCTATGAGCTACCAGAACCACTTTCACTAGATCTAGAGAATAAAAGCAACATTAGCTAAACTTGTGCTATGTGTCTTATCTGGGTTGTTCAGCTTTCTCTTCTTTGCCTCAAGTTCATATGATTCTAACAAACAAATGATATCATCGAGAGTTTTGCTCTTCAGGTCTGGAGTGGTATTTTTCAATTAACATACATGGAATACTCCAGGAATCAGGTAGAGAATCCAAAAGTTTCTTGCCAACATCATATTCTTCCAACTTGACTCCCATCTTCCTCAATCTATTAATCATGGTGGTGAATCGATTGACCTGCTCACTAAGTGATTCGCCTTTCTTATAGCTGAACATATTATATTTTTTAAGTAACAGATCAGTACGGCTTTCTTGCAACGCTTCATTCCCATCGAACCTTAAACATAATGCATTCCACAGTCCACGAGCAGTATCATGTTGTTCAAAATTCATGTAAAGTTCAATCGGTAAAGCAAGAATTATAACTCCCAAAGCTCTATTTCCCCTTTCAATCATTTTCTTGTCTTCCTCAATATACTGTTCTGGATCTACAATTGGAACAAATCCATCAGCATTTGCCATTTTTGGTACATGTGGTCCCTTTATAACTGAGTCCCATAACGTATGTTCAGTGAACTTGAAATAAGCTTTCATCAGTATCTTCCAGTTAGGAAAGTCTGCAATGGATTTCAACATTGGTGGTGACTTACCCACAAACTTTTTTGTATCATACACTTTTCCAGCCATTTTTATCTCAAATACACAAGTTATCAAAATCTGAAAATTTCCACAACTCTTGAGATTTCGGTCGAAAACTTTCTCGGACAGACTTTTTGATCGAAAACTCTAAGATCTCGGACAAAAGATTTCTGATGAAAAGATTTCGGACAGCTCTAACTTTTCGGACGAGATTTCGGACGAAAAGGATTCCGGTCCCTTCAACTGACTTTTTGGACAATTCAATCTCAGCACTTCCAATCCGCACCTGCAACTGATCCAACTGTGAAATCAGATTCCAAACTCAGTCCCATTATCCATCTCCATGAAAATCTGATCAGAAAACTTAACAATGGCAGGAAAATACACTCTAAATCGATCTCAATCAATGAAAAATATACTTGAAAACCACTTGAAGTATCAAGAGCTTCAACCAACAGCTCTCATACCACTTGTGAATTCTACCGATCGGCAATACTTCAAGCAATCCAATAACCGAAAACCTCCTGGAATGGCGGAAACAATGCAAGAGAATCAACGATCAAAATCGACGGCTCAAACACAAAAACTAGAATAATACGCCATCAATCTGAGATAATCACAAAGCTTAATCTTGTATTCACAGTGAGATTGATGACTATCAGCAATTTCAGTACAGAGAAAACCATAGATACAAATTGATTCCAAGTTCTAACTCTCTACATCTTTCAAAACAAGACATATATATAGATAACAGATTTCGTCCGAAAACTTCATCGTCCGAAAACAATTTCGATCAAAATCATTTTCGGTCGACAAATTTTTCAATCGAAAACTTTACACTTAAGCAAATTCAAACTAGAAACTTGAATTCGATTGACTACTAGGGTTCCAACACATTTCCTTAACTAAGATACATGAAACGTGTTGTGTATCTTATTCAATTCTTCCGGTAGTTCTAATTGATATGCTACTTTTCCGACCTTTTTGATGATTCTGAAAGGACCAATAAATCATGGACTTAACTTTCCACGTTTCTTGAATCGAATTAGACCTTTCCAAGGAGATTTCAACAAGACGTAATATCCTTTTTGGAATTCTATTGGTCTACGTCTCTTATCTGCGTATGACTTCTGTCTATCCTGTGCAGCTTTCAACCGTGCTATGTTTAAATCAAGCTTTTTCTGACGTAGCTTGAACTATTTCTTTGCTGCCCAATTCTTTCTGACTAATTTCTCCCCAGCACACAGGAGTCCTACATCTTCTACCATATAACATCTCATATGGTGGCATACCAATACTGGAATGGTAGCTATTATTGTATGAGAATTCTGCTAATGGCAAATGATTATCCCAGCTTCCATCGAAATCAATTATACAAGCACGTAGCATATCTTCGAGGGTTTGTAATGTCCTCTAACTTTGACCATCAGTTTGAGGATGATATGCTGTGCTGATCAATAACCTAGTTCCCATCTCTTCATGGAACTTTTTCCAAAAACGTGAAGTGAAGCGAGTATCTCGATCAGAGACAATTGAGACTGGCACTCCATGTCTTGAAACAATCTTTTTGATGAATAAATCAACTAACTTTTCTGAAGAGTATGTCTCACGTATAGCTAAGAAATGAGCACTCTTAGTTAACCGATCTACAACCACCCAAATGGTATCATAACCCTTATTTGTCTTTGGTAGCTTGGTTATGAAGTCCATAGTGAGATTTTTCCACTTCCATTCTGGGATTTCTAATGATTGTAATCTCCCATACGGTTTCTGATGTTCTGCTTTAACTTGTAAACAACTCAAGCATTTTGCTACATATTTCATGATATCTTTCATTCCGGGCCACCAATAATCTCTGTGCAGATCTTGGTACATTTTTGTAGTACCCGGATGAATAAAATATCATGATTTATGAGCTTCATCAAGAATCTTATGTCTAAACTCACCTGATCGTGGCATCCACATGCGACCAAATCGAGTCTTGACTTAATATTCATTTTCTTCTAGAGACTTCTCCTGACCAGCCATTCTTTCTTTCTTAATATTCTCACCTTTTAACGCTTTGAATTGTGCATCTCGAATATGGCTCACGAAATCAGGAATTATCACTAACTTATATGCTTACACCCGAATAGATTATACTCTTCCTTGCGGCTTAGAACATCGGCTACCACGTTAGCCTTTCCGGGATGATATAAGATCTCACAATCATAATCCTTGACTAGTTCTAACCATCGTCGTTGCCTCATGTTTAAGTCTTTCTGGTTAAAGAAATACTTAAGACTTTTGTGTTCTATGTAAATCGTGCACTTCGTTCGATACAAGTAATGCCTCCAGATCTTTAGTGTGAACACCACCGCAGCTAATTCCAGATCATGACTTGGATAGTTTGCTTCATGTGTCTTTAGCTATCGAGAGGCATAGGCTATCACCTTTCCTTTTTGCATCAGAACACATCCTAATCCAAGCTTGGAAGCATCAGAATACACCACAAAGTCTTCTACTCCATCTGGCAATGCCAGAACTGGAGCTTGTGTCAATCTTTCTTTCAATATCGGGAATGCTTTCTCTTGTGCCGCATTCCATTCGTATTTCGAGTTCTTTCGAGTTAGCTTAGTTAATGGGGTGGCTATCTTAGAGAAGTCCTAGATGAACCTTCTATAATAGCCAGCTAATCCCAAAAAACTTCTAACTTCTGATGGATTCTTAGGTGGAAACCATTTCATTACAGCCTCTACCTTTGCTGAGTCTACTGAGATACCTTCTTCGTTCACAACATGACCCTGAAATTGAACTTCTCTCAACCAAAATACGCACTTTGAGAATTTGGCGTACAGTTTCTCCTTCTGTAAAGTACTAAGTACTTCACGAAGATGCTGCACATGTTCTTCTTCATACTTTGAATAAATCATAATGTTATCAATGAAGACAATAACAAATTTGTCTAACATTGGCCGGCATACTCTATTCATGAGGTCCATGAAGACTGCTGGAGTATTCGTTACTCCAAATGGCATCACTACAAATTCATAGTGTCCATAACGAGTTCTAAATGTTGTCTTAGGTACATCTTCTTCTCGTACCTTGACCTGATGATAATCGGATCTTAAGTCGATCTTGGAAAACCAACTTGATCCTTGTAATTGATCAAATAGATCATCAATTCTAGGTAAGGGATACCTATTCTTGATAGCCAGCTTTTTCAATTCATGGTAGTCTATACACATCCTCATACTACCGTATTTCTTCTTCACGAACAGAATTGGTGCACCCCAAGGGGATACACTTGGACATATAAATCCCTTGTCTAATAACTCTTGCAGTTGTGACATTAATTCCTTCATCTCTGTTGGTGCTAATCGATATGGGGCCTTAGCTACCGGCTTAGCTTCAGGAATCAAATCGATTTTAAATTCGATCCTTTCTCAGGTGGAGCACCTGGAAGATCGTCTGGGAATTCTTTTACTACTGGAACTCGATCCAGTTCTTTCCCTTTCATCTTTACATCAGCTACGTAGGCTAAGAGGGCTTGATGACCTTGTCTCACGTAGGCCATCGTACATAGCGTGATTTGGTTCTGTCGTGCACCAATGACACTAACTTCCTTTTCTGTAGGCGTCATGAATCGTATAGTCTTCTGATTGCATATAATCATTGCAGCATGTGAAGATAACCAGTCCATTCCAATGATCACGTCGAATTCTTGCATTGGCATCGGAATTAAATTGACGAGATATTCTTCTTCTATTAGTTGTCGGAAATCTTGGCATATTTCAGTAACTATGCAGTTTTGATCACTCGCGATTTCGATCTCAAATGCCTTAGCCAACTTACTTCTATTAAAGTTTCTAGCGTTTGCATACTTTAAAGAAATAAATGATCGACTAGCTCCTGTATCGAATAAAACACAAGCCTGTAGGGAATTCAACAGGAATGTACCTGATACAATGTCAGGAACATATTTCGCTTCCTCTGTAGTGATTTGAAAACCCCTACCTCTTGGCTTCGGACCTTCGATTCTCTTTACCTCATTCTCTGCCACTTTCGACCCTTCTCCCGTTTGAGATTTTAGTTTAGGACATTCCCTGCTAAAATGTCCTGGTTTATAACAGTTTTAGCACAATCGGGTACCACTCATGCATTGCAATGCAGTATGCCCTGTCTTTCCACACTTGTAACAAGTTATTGACTTGAATCGGCACTCTCATGGGTGCCTTTTCCCACAAGTCTTACAACTTTGAACACCTTTCCTTGGGGAGGAACCGCCTCCCAGTTTATTAAACTTAAATCTCTTAAGAGGCATAGGAGAAGGATAACTTTCTCCTTTCCTCTTCCCGTTTCTTTCAGCTTGTCTCTTGAGCTCAGTCTCGCGTTCCCGAGCCCAATCAATCATTTCCTCCAAGTTCACACACTTGGACGGATGGATAAACTCTCTAATCTCTGTTTTCAGAACGAGATGAAATCTTGTCATCCACATCTCTTGAGTTGTTAACAAAGCCGGACAAAACCTGGCCTTGTCAAAAAAGATCCATGTGATTTCATCTACAATCTCCATTGTTTGACGGAGTTGAAGAAACTCCTCGGTAATTCTTTCAATTGCCGCTCGAGGGCAATAATGCTTCAAGAAAAGATCCTTGAACTCTTCCTAACTCATTTCCTTAATTATGTATCTACCTTTCTCTTCTTCACTACTCCCCACCAATCATCAGCTTGCCCTTTTAATTGGTTGATAGCGAAGGTAACCTCATCTTCCTTTTCACAGTGACTTGTATCGAATGCCCTTTCTATTGAGACAATCCGTCTCTGACTTTCTAAGGGATTAACAGCTCCCTTAAACTCTAAAGGCTTACAAGTCATAAAATCCTTGTACATACATCGAGTTGACTTTGCAACAACCTTTCGATTCCTTCCTTCTCCGTTATGAGTAATATCCTTGTGGCTCTTAATCCAACTCTCTAATGAGTTCTGTAGATCTGCTTGTAAGATCAGGAAATTTGCATCGAATGCCTTTCCTACTTCTATTGCAATTGGTCTCCGGATATTTTTGGGACATGCTCGACTTCGTTCTCATCATGAAGTGGAGAATCAACTCTCATGTGGCTTCCCTCGTCACGTATTTCGTCGTTCTGATGTTCAGCCATCATTTGCTGATACATGAATTTCGTTTAATCTCTCATTCGATTACCATAATCATCGTCTAGGGTTTGATACTATAGGCCTTTTATTAGTTTAACCCTATTCAAGTATCCTAGGGTTTCACATAAAGCCCCATCTATGCATTTTACATATATGCACATTCATTCACGCATTTTAATCATGCATAATCATATTCCCGACTTACTATCTGCTGAAATGAGTTATCATATGATGTTTGCGATATCAAGATGGTCCAATATATTAGCTCCAATACTGGCCAGGCATAATTCAATGTATGTTACGTATCATGATACACCCAACTATCACATGAAGCTTATCTCATACAAATTTTTGCCCACGTATACTCATACATTTCTGTTCTAGCATTGGAATTTAAACATACTTGCTTCCTTGGATGGCCTCGGATCGAATCCCTATTTATATCACGAGCACTTATGGTTTGAGTTTAAGTGTCCTCTTTTGAGACTTAAATCCCTCAAACCGTGCTCTGATACCAACCGGAAACATCCTACTTATTTTACTATTATTTCAGAGTTTTATAATGCGGAAAACGGGTCCCATTTTTTTCAAAACCTTGTCACTAAAGTGACACAAGTTTATTTTATTATAAATATTGTTTTACTTACAATATTCTATTACATAAGATCTAGGGATTCTTCATTTCCGTCCGGCCTCATCCATAGGAAGCTTTATTCCATATGCTTCTTTCCTGCAATGTTTGGAAAACATTTTTGAATTAGCTTTTTCTAAGTAAGTACACTGCCTCATTTTATTTCATTATGAACCCTTTAGGTTCTTATTATTGTTCACGTTTTCTCGGGCTCTCGGTGCCCCCGTGACCATCTTCGGACGTACATCCGATCACGGTATTTGTATATTTTATGGGTGTGCTAACCCCCTCACAACCATCTTAGGCCGTATCTCTGGTCCGAGTATTGGCAAGGTTCTTATACTCATCAGTATAGACTCCTCGCATTTGTCATGAATACTTATTCATTCCTCAGCCCCGTAGGCTTGAAATGTTTTCCTCTTTCAGTCCCGTAGGCCTGGAGTTTCCTTTTCTTTTCCTCAGCCATGTAGGCTTGGAATCTTTTTAGTTCTCTTCTTTATTATTTATTGAGATCTACCTTACAGGCCGGGTATCTTATTTCATTTAGGACCTTGAGTATCTTTGACTCATAGCCTCCCAAATGTATCAAGCATTTATTTTCATTTCACGTATATTCTTGATTTACTTCCCAACCAGTCCTCATCTTAAAACTTCGTAACGGTTTCTCCACGATGTATTAAAAGGGTTTATATATAGGAACATACATTGAATTATGCCTGGCCAATATTGGAGCTAATGTATTGGACCATCATGATATCGCGTATCCACCACCCCTTTAACACTTCATGAGTAATCAGTTATTCCATTTTAGGATTTATACTCGTTCCATCATACTCTTTCATATTTGCACGTATCACTATGCATTCACGTATTCATCATGCATCACATGTTCATGTATTCATCACATATTCATATTCTTCATATATTGTAAACTAGGGTGATTATCCTTCTTGAGCCTTACCTCCAACAGAGATGTTCCCAGGAAAGAGTGACGGGTCTAGGAGAGATTTATACACCACTCTTTCCTTAGACAGAACATTCCGTTTGTCAGATAACTACATACCGGTTGGAAGTTCTCCCGTACATTTACTATAATTTCATTACTGTCTTTTAGTCTATACCTTTAAACATTCATAGTGGTTTCGCCACGAAGTATCAAAGAGATTTATATATAGGAAGTACCAACGGCGTATCCATCACCCCTTGGATACACAGTGACTACTCCATTATTCGCGTTTAGTGTTTAGACTAATCCGTCATTACTCCATTATTCCCGTCATGACTACTCCATTATTCACCCTTTGTTCCTTAGCCGCTAAGTCCTTCGCCAATACGTAACGGACCGTTATCCTTTCGTGACGGTTCGTCATGACCCGTAACGGACTGTTACCCTTCATGACGGTCCGTCATAGGGTTTACACGCGTCACTTCACCAAGATGAGTCACATGATACGTGTCATTCTCTGGTTCAAACCCTTGCTCAACCCGTAACGGACCGTTACCGTTCGATGACGGTCTGTCACGGCTCGTAACGGACCGTTACCGTCCATGACGGTTCGTTATGGCTCGAAACTTCAAATTTTTCATTTTAAACCTTGGACTTTGCTTTGCTTGTTTTATTTGCCGTTCTTGTTTCTCGAGCCCTTAAATTTTGGGATGTTACAGTTGTACAACTGGTTAAGATGAGTAACGATGGTTACTTTAGCGGCGACAGTCGCTACGTAAGAATGAAGAAGCCCTCTAGGGGGCACAGAAAGTGGGTAACGGCCTTTGGACGTTGAGCCTTAAGGAACAATACCTGCGAACAGAAGTTCCTTTGGGAACACAGAGGGGCGGTGTCGACCTTTGGACGTTGAGCCTTAGGGAACAACACCAGCCTTAGTCCCTTCGGGGACACAGAGACGCTTACAAAGGAAAACAGATTGTAGACGTTAATGTATGACTTAAAGAAAAGTGCACAAATCAAATACTTATGTATTTTAAAGAAGAAGGAAGATTTTATTGTATTAAATAAATAATAAAATATGTATGATTTAAGAACGTTTTCTTTAAAGAAAACATTTTTATAATGTTAAAGAAAAATTTGAACTCACCAGCGTTAGCTGACTATTTTAGTATGCACATCAGGTAGCAAAGAAAAGAGGCATACTTGATGCTGAACAAGTAGGAATGGATGGCTGATGGTTGCTGTTGATTAAGTCTGACATCCTAATAGTTTTAATGTAATGAATGTTGAATTAAAAAATTTTAATTAACTCCAGAAATGTAAAGACTTCCGTTGTTGATCTTATTATGATAATCAAGGTTTAAGAACTATGTTTATGCTTGTTTGTGCCAACTATGAGAGGTATACGATTTGGGTCATTTCATTATACGAAGCACACACAACCTGATTTCTTCATCAACTTCAGTTGGAGTTCGACTATATATCCACCTACGATTTTGATACTTCATCAATTTCAGAGTATAATCAACTTGATTTGTTCATCAATTTCAGTTTGAGATCCACTATATCAATCGTTTAATCGTCTTCATCTTCTCCATATTTATGTCTACTAGCGGAATCGTCGATGAACAGATTAGAAGTATATTCAATCGTTTAATTATGTTCATCAATCGTTTTCATTGTTTTTGTGTGTAATTTATTTTTCATTATGTACTGGTTTTTACTTTTTGTGTTGCATTTAGCAAACTTTGGTATAATCTATGAAGATGAGTAATATGTAACAAGACTTGCTTTATTATTTATATGTATTGTATCATTAGTTTGTTATATCATTAGAATTATTTTAGATTCTTTGCTATGTTGTATGTTGTATTATTAGTTAAATAGTTCAAAGATTTATTATATATTGTAACAAGATCTGTTTTGTACCGTATTTTTTATTCATAATTTGCTATATTAGTACATATTTGTGATATACGTATGTTCAATATTTGTATGTTTTTCAATATGTTGTGTTTTAATATGCTCTATCTCTATTATCTAAACCTTAAAAAGCGTGTTTCACCGTCAAATTTTCGTAAACAATCGCCACCGTCAACTGACTGTCTCCAACAACAGCCACCGTCAACTGACTACATCCTCCAACCGCCACCAAAACTTCATCTCCAACAACCGCCACCATCAACTGACTGCCTCCTCCAACCGCCACCAAAACTTCCCCATCACCGTCTCCTCCAAACGCCACCACAACTTCCCCCGCCCGTTGCCATCGTTCCACACCAACCGCTACCACAACTTCCCCATCGTTTGCCAGAGTTTCAAACCCTTTATAACCCTCAGCGCCACCACCACACGTTACTATATAAAAACAATCAGCGGGAGCGACGGTACATTCCAAGCGGCACAAACAGCAAGAATCCCACCACCAAAAGCATTGCAACCACGGATCCAACACCCTGACTGTATCAATGCTCTCTATGTCGTTGTCCTCTTAAATTTGTTGCAAAAACATTACGTACATAATACATTTTTGCAGGTTGGCGGAGACGCGAGAAAGTAAACACAATCGGTGTTACTTTTCAGAAACTCCTCTTCCTCCGACGCCATGGCCGGAGCGGTTGACGACGATGGCGATGGAGTATGGAGCCAATTGAGAACCTTACGGTGGTTGATTGGTAGCACTCAGAAGGCGAGTGGTGGTGGAAAGTGGTTGCCAACGACGGTGGTTATGGCGTTCTGTTTTCGCGGTTGGTTTTCGTTTGACGATCGTACACAATTCTGGAAAATAAACGAACAAGACGGAGAACGAGAGAAAATGAGAGAGACTAGAAGTCTCTGAAAATTAAATCCTATTATTGTACTATTTCCCACAAAATATAATTGATATTTTTGGTTGAAAATACCGAAATAGCCTTAGTAATCGAAGTGCATGATAGTAAAAGGGTGTTGGGATCAATGTTTTCAGAACCGGGTCGGACGTCGAACCGGTCTCCTTACCGGTCCACTGGTCGGATCAGATTTAAGAACCGGACGACGTCATAAATATTATAAAAATATATCAGTCTAAATAGCTTTTAATCCTTTCAAAAGCCACCAACAAGTCAATTCCAATAATTTTAAACTAACAATTACCTACGAAATAAAAAGCCAAGAGACTTAAAAAAGATTAAAAAAAAAAAATAGTCAAGCGGTTCAACCGGTCCGACCACCCGGTTTCCGGTCCGACCACCGGTTCGCTGCAGAAACGGTTCAACACATATAACCGGACCGGTCAGACCACCGGTTCCCGGTCCGACCGGTCGGTCCGGTCCGGGTTTCAAAACATTGGTTGCGACCTTAAATATTAATCACCTCCTCAAATATAAAAAAAAATCAATTTTTTTATTTATATATTATACAAAAAGTTTCAACTCTACAATAGTGATCTTACCATGTGTTCAACTATGTAATGAGAATATATTTTTGCAATAAATATATATATTTGAGCAATAATCAAATACGTTTATATTGCATATGAAGATAAATGATTCGGAAAAATAAATTAATGTAATTAATTGAGTAAGCATAGACATATACTTAGTTGTAGCATGTTATGTAAAGTTGTTACTACATTATAATTTAATAAGAACCATTATAATATATTAATATTCAAACATGTCAAGGATTATATTATAAACTCTCTATCATTTGTGTTTCATAAGTAATATATAAATCTCTTTAAAATAATATTTATACTATCTTAAAAATTAAATCTATAAATAAGAGGAGGAATGAAATATTAATAATCTCTACTCATTAACTTATTGTTATTAAACTTCTTAATCATTATGAGTTGGTTGTTTGCTATAGAGTTCGTTCTGGCCGCAATGCGTCGGGGGCACAAATACTAGTTATTCCTATTAGGTTAGCTTTTATCTCCTAATTCTAGAAAAAGGTTCTATACACATGATGTTCCAATTACATCCAAACCTAAGGTTTATATGGTTTTTGCCTCACTTGATAAAGCCTATGATTTCTACAAGAAGTATCTAGGTTAGGAGGGTTTGAGGTTCGAAAGACTACTCAATACTCGATAAAAGGTGTTGTTAGAAATAAGTATTTTGTGTGTTCAAAAGAGGGTCAGAAAACCTTTCATAATATTGATACGGTTGCTGATAGTGTTGGTGCTGTTAAGAAGTCAGAATATGGAAGGAGGAGACCTTCCAAGCATACGGGTTGTGAGGCACAGATTCGGTTAGGGTTATTTGATGTTAACAAATACAAAATTTATACTTTTATTGAGGAACATAACCATACATTTGTTGATGAAGAGGATTCCCATCTTTTATCTTCTTCTAGAAATTTGACATACACCCAAGAACAGTTGATTTCTGATTTATCAACTATGAATGTTGGTCCAGTCAAGGCATTTAACATAATGAGGGTAAAGTACGGTGGGTTTGAGGAGGTTATGTCATATCACACCCCAACCGATGGCGGAATTTACGCGAGGGGTGACGAATTGAAATCATCACAGTGATTAAAAGAAATACTATTAAATTAACCGAATAATTGCATTACATTGTTTTAAAAACACACAACCAAACAAAATAGATAAACAAATAGTCTTTATTAAATTTTATAAATAACTAAATCTCCTAGAGCCAAGTCTCGAAGTCCTAGCGTGATTGTAACAGCAACCTAGTTATTAGTACCTGAAAAACATGCTAAAATATGTCAGCTATAAAGCCGGTGAGAACATAGGTTTAAGTAATTACATGGAATAGATAATGAAGATATTTTTGCAATTCATAAACAAGATTCAATAACAAGTAAACTTTTATACATCGATTCAACCAAACCTAATGACAAGATTGGGTTCCCATAGAATTGATATAGCATGAATAACAAGTTTTGCAGTTTCTGTATATCTAGTCTCAAGTTGATATCGTATCTCGTCAACTCAAGAACTAGATCGGCATGTCAGGCCCATAGATCTATGACTTACTCCCATTGGCTTATCCCAAGTTAATGGTTGTAGAGTGTGTATAAAACCGTTTAAGTTTACAAGTATAGAAAGTTGTTATTGAAATTGCAAAAGTAGTATTTGAGTTTGGTATAGTTTGTACAACCTTTTATATACGAGCATGTTTTCCACCCCAAAGATAAAAAGTAAAAGGGGCTATGAACTCACCTTGAAGTAGGTGGGTAGAATCTTGTCCTGGTAGTAACTTGGTTATGAGAATGCCTTAAAGATTAAACCCTAAGTAAGTTATAGTGCAAGTTAGTTTTAGAATTTAAGTTTAGAATAGATAAAGGTTGATATTGCAAATAGAGGAAAGTGGTTGTCGTATACTAGAGTGGTTATCGACCCATAGTATTACCTCCAACAGAAGCGTTCCCAAGAAAGAGTTGGTTGGATCAAGACCCCGTCTTTCCTAGCCAGAACTTTCTGCTTATCAGATAACTACATACCGGTTGGATGGTTACTCTATCGATATACTAGACCAAGTTTAGGGTTAATTTGGTAACTTTAGAAAGTGTAGGGGCTAAAGTGTAAATATGATTTTAGTTAGGAATAAAATGAATAAGTTGAATATTACAGGATTATAATTGAAAAAGTATAGAGTTTGAATACAAACATGATTCAAGAATGGATAGAGAGTAAAAATGAATCAAAGCTTAGATTTTTATATAAAAAGTTTGAATGCGATTAAAAGACTTATGAGTATCATAAATTTCCGTATTTTTATAACTTATAACATGTTAAAATCACTTATTTTATAATAAAATTCGTATCTTTTATAAAAATTATGAATATCTTGAAAGTTTGCAAAAATGGGGTTTTTTTTACAGCTTTTGACAGCTTTGCGCACCGATCTTGCGCAAGCTGTTTGAGGGACATAAGTTTAGGAGGATAGGGTTATACGAATTTATAAAAGAATGATTATATTTAATTAAAAATTTTCAAAAAGGAGGATAGGGTTATACGAATTCTATGAGTATTTAGGATAAGTTTAGGAGTTGTAAGTTGGTTAGAAGTTAGCATAATTACAAAAGTTAAATTAGATTATTAAATGGTTTAATTTAAGATTTGGTTTAAAAAATAAATATATTTAAATCCATATGTAGGTACCAATTCATGAAAATATTAATATTCAAATATATATTATGATTGTTTTAACATAAACATATTAGTAGTTAAGTATTTAATTTAATAGTTTTAAGTATTAGATTTTATAAAATGTTACATAATAAACCTATACAAATGTGAAATTTTAGTCCTTCTAAGTTTGAATTTAGGTTTCTAAAGATAGAGACTTTCCATAGAATTTAGTTTTTGATTAGGGTTTAAGGCATCCAAGTTACTACATTAGACAAAATATAGAATAATATAGCATTGAATCACATAGAATCATCATAGTAGATGACAATACATAGAATCACAATGTATTGAAATTAAATTATGCTAACGTTTTCATAGATCGAAATAGTTTCAGGAATGCATAAGGAATCAATAGTATCACTAAAAGGTTATATAAATAGCATAGAAAAATCAAGGATGTTATAGTCTCCCCTAGTTAAGAGAATTTCATCCCCGAAATTCAACTAGTAGAGTTTGTGCTATCCTGAAATAGATGAGGGTATTTGAGTTTCATCTGTTCTTCACGTTCCCAGGTGAACTCAGGACCACGCTTAGAATTCCAACAAACTTTAACAATTGGAATACGGCTTCGCTTCAGTTTCTTGATGTCACGATCCATAATCTCAGTAGGTTCTTCAACGAAGTGCAATTGGTTATCGATGCGGATCTCATCCAAAGGAATGTGCAAAGTGTCGTCGGCTAGACATTTCTTCATATTAGACACATGAAAAGTGTCATGGATAGAGTTAAGTTCTTGCGATAGCTGAAGTTTGTAGGCTACTGGACCAATCCTCTCCAGGATCTCGAATGGTCTAACATACCTAGGAGCTAGTTTACCCTTCTTCCTGAATCAGACAATTCCTTTCTAAGGTGAAACTTTAAGTAGAACACGATCACCAATCTGGAATTCAAGTGGTTTTCTTCTATTGTCCGCATAACTCTTCTGACGATCTCATGCGGCTTTAAGTCTATCTTGAATTTGAAATACTTTATATGAAGTCTCTTAAATAAGTTCCGGACCAGTTATCTGATTGTCTCCGATTTCAGTCCAACAAACAGGGGTGCGACATTTTCTTCCATATAAGGCCTCAAATGGTGCACACTGAATGTTGGTGTGATAACTATTATTGTACGAGAATTCTATCAGAGGTAAGTGATTATCCCAACTTCCACCAAAGTCGATGACACAGGCTCGAAGCATGTCCTCAAGAGTTTGTATGGTTCGTTCGCTTTGGCCATCAGTCTGAGGGTGATAAGCCGTGCTAAGATCCACACTTGTTCCCAAGGATTTCTGTAAAGATTTCCAGAACCTGGACGTAAACCGACTGTCTCGGTCAGAGATGATGGATAGTGGAACACCATGACGAGCTACGATTTCATTGATATAGATCTTGGATAACCTCTCCATTTTATAGTCTTCTCGAATCGGTAGGAAGTGGGCGGATTTAGTCAGGCGATCGACTATGACATAAATTGAGTCATGCCCACCGGAGGTTTTAGGAAGCTTAGTAATAAAATCCATGGAAATCTGATCCCATTTCCATTGAGGGATTTCGGGTTGCTAGAGTAGGCCTGATGGTTTTTGGTGCTCAACTTTGACTTTTTGACATGTCAAACATCTTCCAACATACAGAGCTATGTCTTTCTTCATTCCAGGCCACCAATAACATTTCCTCAGATCTAAGTACATCTTATCGGAAACTGGATGAATAGAATAGTGAGACTTGTGAGCTTCATTTAGGATAAGTTCTCGGAGATTATCAAAATTAGGAACCCACATTCGACCCATGAAGTAAAGAATTTCATCGGTCTTGGACTCCAACTGATGTTCAGCAATACTTGCCAATTCATCCTTTAGATTCGTCCTGACAAGTGCTTTCCTTTGGGCTAGAAGGATTTGGGCTTTGAGACTAGTATGTATAATCATTCCCATCGCACGAGCGTGTGAGGGTTTGATTCTTTCCTTTCTGCTGAGAACGTCGGCTACTACGTTAGCTTTACCCGGGTGATAGCGAATCTCGCAATCATAGTCATTTAGTAGTTCCACCCAATGCCTCTGTCTCATATTTAACTCCTTCTGATCAAATATGTGTTGTAAGCTTTTATGATCGATGTAGATAACACATTTCGTACCGTATAAGTAATGTCTCCAGATCTTTAAAGCAAACACTACAGCACCTAGCTCAAGATCATTGGTAGCGTAGTTCTTTTCACGGATCTTAAGCTGTCTCGATGCGTACGCAATGACCTTTCCTCGTTGAATAAGGACACAACCTAGGCCTTGGTTGGATGCGTCACAGTACACAACAAAGTCATCGTTGCCATCTGGTAAAGTTAGAATGGGTGCATCACATAAATTCTGCTTAAGCAACTGGAACGCATCTTCCTGTTTTGGTCCCCAGTCAAAAGTATGGTTTTTTCTGAGTCAGAGTAGTGAGTGGCAGAGCAATTCTCAAAAAGTTCGAGATGAACCTTCGATAGTACCCCGCTAGACCGAGAAATGAGAGAACCTCTAAGGGAGTCTTTGGTGCATTCCAGTTCTTGACTGCTTCAATCTTGGCAAGGTTAACATGGATACCCTTGTCATTGATCACATGACCTAAGAATTGAACTTCACTAAGCCAAAACTCACACTTAGAGAACTTAGCATAGAGTTGCTCTTTCTTTAGAAGCTCAAGGATAAGTTTGAGGTGTTTCTCATGATCGGTCTTGGTTCGGGAATAGATCAAGATGTCATCTATGAAAACAATGACGAATTTATCTAGGTAAGGTCGACAAACACGGTTCATGAGGTCCATAAATATCGCGTGAGCATTGGTTAGTCCAAATGGTATAACTACGAACTCATAGTGTCCATAGCGGGTTCGAAAGGCGGTTTTGGGTATGTCTTCTTCATTTACTCGAAGTTGATGATAACCAGAGCGTAGATCAATCTTTGAAAAACAGGCGGCTCCTTGTAATTGATCAAACAAATCATCAACCCTCGGTTGTGGATACCGATTCTTAACGGTTAGTTTGTTGAGCTCTGTATAGTCAATGCACATCCGAAAGGATCCATCTTTCTTCTTGACAAATAAAACCGGAGCTCCCCAAAGTGAGAAACTCGGTCAGACAAATCCCTTGTCTAATAATTCTTGAAGTTGACTAGATAGCTCCTTCATTTCTGACGGGGCTAAGCGGTAAGGGGATTTACCAGGTACAAGGTCAATCCGGAACTCGACTTGTCGGATAGGAGGTAATCCGGGAAAATCATCAGGAAAGACCTCTGGGTAGTCTTTAATGATAGGGACATCTTGAAATTTCTTTCCTTGAGTCTTCTTTTCCACAACGTGGGCCAAGAATGCCATAGTAGTGGGTTTTCTCAGCAAGCTACGGGCTTTCATAGATGAAATGATCTTTAAGTTCTTCCCAGACCTCTCTCCATGGATAGTCAAAGTATCTCCTGATTTAAGGGGAATACGGACTAGTTTCTCAGCACAAATGATCTCAACATGGTTGGTGGATAGCCAATCCATTCCTACCACTATATCAAAGCTTCCAAGTTGGATAAGGATAAGATCGATTGAGAACGGATGATCGTCAAATGTTAAAGTACAACCTCGTAAAATAGTATTGGTATGTATTAGATCTCCATTAGCTAACTCAACAGAATAAGTAGTATCTAGTTTTACAAAGTGAGAGCTAAGCAAAGATTCGAACTCGGTTGAGACAAAACTTTTGTCCGCTCCGGAGTCGAATAGGATAGAAGCATAGTGTTGATTGATGAGAAACGAACCCGTAACAACGTTTGGATCCTGACGAGCTTCGGTTGCTCCAATAGCAAAAACTCGTCCATTAGCAGTTGGGTTGTTGGCATTGTTCGGATGCAGCTTAGGACAACGATTCCGGAAATGACTTGGGTCACCACATTCATAGCAAGCTCGAATAGTGTTATTTCCAGTAGTAGCAGCAGTGGTGGCTGCCATAAGAGTATTGTTGTTAGCCGTGGCAGCTGGAGCTTTGCAAGTCTGGAATACGTGACCAATTCGGCCGCAGTTAGTACACTTACGACACTCTCCGAAGTGATGAAAAGGGCATCTAGGACACTTAGGCATATTCCCTGTATATGGCTTCTTCACATAGGCCTGAGGAGAAGGAGCAGCTTGGTTTACCGGTGTAGCAGGAGTTACCATAGCAAACCCTTTGGTAGTCTTTTGTTTCTTGTTATAGTTACGGTCAGGCTTCTTGCTTTCAGCATTCACCTTCTTAGAACCCTTCCTAACCAGAGCTCCCAACTTAACCAGATCATCGGTGATAGTAGTAGACATTAGGATTGATTCCTCCAAAGTAGTGGGTGAACCAGATAAGGTAGGGATTCAGACTAGAGGGCGCAAACCAGTAATGTACCGGTCAATCTGTCTGCTAACCGGTGTAACCATATGTGGCACTAGAATACTGAGCTCATGAAAACGCTCGGTGTAGGCTGCATGCTCACCACCATCCATCTCATGGATCCAAAACTCAATCTCTATCTTCTTGAGTTCATTACTCTGGCAGAATTCCCTAATGAGCAATTCCTTAAACTCATTCCAAGGCATGGCTAGAGCTACGTTTCTTCCCCTGGCCCTGATTTGGGCATTCCACCAAGTAAGAGCCCGTTTCTGAAATGTGCTTGCGGCAAACTTCACTTTCAGATTTTCTGGACTCTCAGCCATGTCCAGAGCAGATTCAACTTTTTCAATCCATTAGAGCAGCCCAGTTGCTCCTTCAGTGCCATTATAATCAGCGGGCTTGGAGTTGGTGAACTTCTTGTAGTGGTCAGTGTTGTTATTATCGGCTCTAGAAACGCCAGTGCTATGGAGCAAGTTACTGACTTGGGTAACCATTTCAGGAAGGACATCCCTTAGTTGTCGAGTGATGATAGCAGCAATCTCATTGATCTCGGTAGTTTCACGACGAGGAGACATTCTACAAGATAGAGTATAGCTAGATAAGTTGATAAACGATAGATAGAGTCGCAAGATAATCAAAATAGGAATTTTATTCATAATCAAGTTGTTTAATTACAAATAAGGAAAGATAAAAACATAAGCACATATAACCACTTAATATCCTGAATTAAAAATAAAAAGAATTAATTGACTAATCAAAACTCTAGATCTGCATGGTAGATGGTTGGAGAGTGTGTTTTAGCCTATAAGCGATACTCACACCAATATTTCCCAGGAAAGAGTGACAGGTCCAAAGGGATTTATGCGCCACGCCTTTCCTATACAGAGCCCTTCGTGTACAGGTACCCACTCTTCCAGATTACACATTGTCCTTCGATCCACCAATTAGACCCTTGGTCTTGAAGAGAGTGATTTAGGAATCGTCTCAGCTCCGTCTTCTATGTCTCGGATGATCGAAGACTTGGTAGTTCCAGCTCTAATCTCCTTAGGTTCCACCGGTCGTGTAAAGCGTATGTTCAACAGGCGATAACGACTAGTTGCGTCAGACCGCAGCTCCGGGTTGTTCATGTCTCGAGCTTCTTGTGTCCACTTGATTGAGCTTGGGGTTTCTATACTTTTCCTTGTTAGGACGATGAAGTTATCCATGGCTAGAAGAAGGGAGGTTAGAGATAAGTTAAACACATAAGGTTATACACAAAGAAAAAGTAGCTTCCTTATAGGGAAATCCTAGGGTTATAGACTAGGTTTATTTTAAAGCAACCTAATTCTCTATAACCATGGCTCTAATACCAATCTGTCACACCCCCACCGATGGCGGAATTTACGCGAGGGGTGACGAATTGAAATCATCACAATGATTAAAAGAAATACTATTAAATTAACCGAATAATTGCATTACATTGTTTTAAAAACACACAACCAAACAAAATAGATAAACAAATAGTATTTATTAAACTTTATAAATCACTAAATCTCCTAGAGCCAAGTCTCGAAGTCCTAGCGTGATTGTAACAGCAACCTAGTTATTAGTACCTGAAAAACATGCTAAAATATGTCAGCTATAAAGCCGGTGAGAATATAGGTTTAAGTAATTACATAGTATAGATAATGAAGATTTTTTTGCAATTCATAAACAAGTGTAAGGCCCCAAACCCGGGAGGCCTCACTCGTTGGATTTACTCATTCACAAACAGTTCTTAAACATGAGTATCAAATAATGCAGCGGAATCATTCATTCAACATAACTAAAAACTTGTTCATACATGCGGAAGCGTACATTGTCAATTACATAAACTTAACATAAACAACTCATAACGGGATGCCAGTCTTCATGATCGACCGGGTAACTCTTCTCGCTTGCCAAGCATCACCGTCCATCGTCCATACCTGCCTTAACCTGAATGTGCATACTAAAAAGGTCAGCTACGCTGGTGAGTTCTAGCATTTCATAAAAACTTTAACATCAACATTTGCCAAAAACGTATCATTCATTTAGTAAAAACCTTTCACAAAAGCATGTAATAATTTAACATCTTTAAAAAAAAGGTTTCGTACCCATATCATCATCAACATCATAATCATAAACACCGTTAAACGGATCGTTCATTAAAACTCTTAACATTCATTTAAGTCATACATTATTATCTAAATCTGTGTTACCCTTCGTTCCGTCATTTAGTATGGTATTTCCCCTAAGGCTTAACTGCACGAAGACCGACAATACCATACATTCCGTCAATTCCCTTATGGTATTGCCCCTAAGGCTTAACTGCACGAAGACCGACAATACCATACATTCCGTCAATTCCCTTTTTGGTATTGCCCCCAAGGCTAACTGCGCGAGGACTGACAATACCCATTCAGTTGCCCTTATGGCTCTCATATCCATAAACCGACAACTTCCATCGACGGTTATGACTCTCAGCCATAACATCGTCGGATCATAATTTAACCTTACATGGGGTCACGTTAACCCCTGAGTAACCGTCGTTACTCCCTTTTACCAGTTGTACAACATCATAACCATTGGCATGCCACAAAGACATGCCCCTGTTGTTCTTGTGGCAACTATGGCTCGCTGTCCATAATCTACCACAAGGCTGGGAATCTCATTCCCAGACTTCATTCGTCAATTCCATTCATTCGACAGATTAGATTTGTAATGACTTCTTTAAAACTTTTACCTCTTTCAACATTTCCTCAATTAAACCGTTCATAAAGCATTCGTAACCCTTTTTGGCAAAAACATTTCAAAACCTTTCCTTTCGTAAACATCGTTTCAACATTTCAAAACCTTTCCTTTCGTTAAACATCATTTCGTTAAAACATCATTTCGTTAAACATCATTTCTTTAAACATCATTTCGTAAGTATGCACACCAGCCCAAAAACATTAACAAAACATTTAAAAGAGGGCTCTAGAACTCACCTGATACGCTAATATGGGTTGTCCTAAACGAAGGTCCGACAACGTCACTTCCGATCTGAATTGATTAGTTAAACACATCAGACCAATCCCGACTCTAACGGCTTAACCATTCTAACATACTGACTTCACGTAATTAGTTCTGATGTCTGCGCACTTAGCAAGTACGCAGACTCTGCTTCCTGCGCACTTAGCAAGTGCGCAGACTTCCCTTCCTGCGCACTTAACAAGTACGCAGGTTCCTCTTCCTGCGCACTTAGCAAGTGCGCAGGACCTGCTCTGTGCGCACTTAGCAAGTGCGCACGACCTGTTCTTGGCGAAAAACCCTAACTTTCACATTCGGGTCTGATCGTGTCAAGATCCCGAATTTGTTGCATCCAAAACGTTCGTTTTCCATTAAGGATCTCAAATCTATGTTTATTTATCAGTTTCATCCGTTCAAGCCTTGCCTTTTCACCCAAAACCCGAAAAACCCAAAAATGAACTAAAACTCAGATTTAGCTCGAATGGTTACCTGGATGACGATTCCGCTTTGGAGGTTCTCTTCACGAGTGCAGGAGACACGAACGGGTGCGATCTTGTGCGATTCCGACACTTTCTCTCTCTACGGGTTTTCTCTCTCTAAAGGTTGCAAATGAGAGAAAATGGGGTGGCATAGGCTATTTATAGCCCGCTGACCCATCCGACCCGACCCGTCATGCCTCGTTCGTTTATTCTGTTAATAAAATCGTCGTTTATTTTCGGGATGTTACAAGTCTACCCCCCTTACAATAGGTTTCGTCCCCGAAACCTATCATAAGTCAAATAGATGAGGGTACGACTCCCTCATTTCCTTCTCCGTTTCCCAAGTGGCTTCCGATCCCTTTTGATGCTTCCATTGGACTTTAACCAATTGGATAACTTTATTACGTAAACGTTTCTCCTTTCGATCAAGGATGGCCACAGGTTCTTCGATGTAATTAAGGCTGTTGTCGACCTCGATGTCGGTAAGTGGTACGTGAGCCGATTCATCCGCCAAACACTTTCGCAAGTGTGATACATGGAAGGTAGGATGAATCCCACTTAACTCATCAGGCAACTCCAACCGATAAGCAACTTCCCCAACCCGTGCCATTATCTTGAATGGTCCGACAAACCTCGGACTTAACTTTCCTCTCTTTCTGAATCGTATGATTCCCTTCCATGGTGACACCTTCAGCATTACTCTGTCACCAATATTAAACTCAATAGGCCTTCGTCGTTTATCCGCATAGGATTTCTGACGATCTTGTGCGGCCTTCATTCGCGCTTTGATCTGATCAAACCTTTCCGACGTCTCTCTAACGACTTCGAGACTTCCTAATTCCTTCTGTCCAATCTCACCCCAACAAACCGGGGTCCTACATCTTCTCCCATACAACATTTCGTAAGGCGGCATGCCTATCGTCGTGTGACGACTATTGTTGTAGGAGAATTCAGCTAACGGCAGATGGCTGTCCCAACTGCCACCGAAGTCGATAATACAAGCACGAAGCATATCCTCCAATGTCTGAATGGTCCTTTCGGACTGACCATCCGTTTGCGGGTGGAATGCTGTGCTGATATTAAGCCTCGTGCCCATCGCCTCGTGAAATCTTTTCCAGAACTTCGATGTGAATCGTGTGTCCCGGTCAGATACGATCGTCAATGGCATCCCATGCCGTGCTATTATTTCATTAATAAACACTTCCGCTAACCTTTCCGACGAGAACGTCTCGCGAATAGGTAGGAAATGAGCACTCTTCGTTAAACGGTCCACAATTACCCAAATGGTGTCATGACCTTTAGCTGTGCGAGGTAGCTTAGTTATGAAGTCCATGGTAATGTGTTCCCACTTCCATTCCGGTATATCAAGTGGTTGAATCTTTCCATACGGTTTCTGGTGCTCGGCCTTTACTTGCGAGCAAGTCAAGCACTTGCTTACATACTTCGTCACATCACATTTCATTCCAGGCCACCAGTATTCCCTCCTCAGATCTTGGTACATTTTATTGGTACCGGGATGGATAGAGTAACGAGACTTATGAGCCTCATCCAAGATTTTGGTCCTAAGCTCGCCACCCATAGGTATCCATATCCGCCCAAAACGTGTCCTAACACCAAGGGTGTTATATTCCAACTTGTCCTGTTGGCCAACCATCCTTTCCTTCTTTATGTTTTCCTCTTTAAGTGCCTCATCTTGAGCCTTTTCAATTTCTCTCATCACATCTAAAGTTACCACCAACTGGCAAGCCTTCACTCTAATAGGAGTAGGCACATCCTTTCGGCTTAGAGCGTCAGCCACCACGTTTGCCTTTCCAGGATGGTATATGATTTCACAGTCATAATCTTTTAGGAGTTCTAACCATCGCCTCTGCCTCATATTAAGCTCTCTTTGTTCGAAGAAGTACTTCAAACTTTTGTGGTCAGAGTAAATAGTAAACTTCACCCCGTACAGGTAGTGCCTCCAGATTTTTAATGCAAATACGACAGCAGCCAGTTCCAAATCATGAGTCGGATAATTAGTTTCATGAACTTTCAACTGCCGTGACGCATACGCGATCACTCTCCCGCGTTGCATCAACACGCATCCCAATCCCTGACCCGAAGCGTCAGAGTACACCACTAGGTCTTCATTGCCCTCGGGGAGGGCCAAGACTGGAGCTTGGGTAAGCCTCTTCTTCAATTCCTTAAACGCCTCATCCTGGGTCGAACCCCATTCGTACTTTACCTCCTTCCGAGTCAACTTTGTCAACGGCGAAGCTATTTTCGAGAAATCCTGGATGAATCTCCGATAGTAGCCCGCCAATCCCAAGAAACTACGGATTTCAGTTGGCGTCTTAGGAACATTCCATTCTCTTACCGTTACTATCTTTGCTGGGTCAACCATAATGCCGTTCGGGTTAATGACGTGACCTAGGAATTGGACTTCCCTAAGCCAGAACGCGCATTTGGAGAACTTAGCATACAACTTTTCTTTCTTCAGAGCTTCCAATACCTCCCTCAAGTGACACGCGTGATCACCCTCATTCTTGGAGTAGATGAGGATATCGTCAATGAATACGATTACTGATCGATCCAGCATTGGTCGACACACTCTATTCATCAAATCCATGAACGCTGCAGGGGCGTTCGTCAATCCAAAAGACATTACGCGGAACTCAAAGTGTCCATAACGTGTGCGAAATGTCGTTTTCGGTATGTCTTCTTCCCTCACTTTCAACTGATGGTACCCGGATCGAAGGTCGATCTTTGAGAACCAACTTGCGCCTTGTAATTGATCGAACAAGTCGTCGATCCTTGGTAACGGGTACTTGTTCTTCACGGTACGTTTGTTCAACTCGTGGTAATCGATACACATTCTCATCGAACCATCTTTCTTCTTTACAAACAACACCGGAGCACCCCACGGCGAGATGCTCGGTTGGATAAATCCTTTCTCAAGTAACTCGTCTAGTTGGACCATAAGTTCCTTCATTTCCACTGGTGCTAGTCGATATGGAGCCTTAGCCACGGGCTGGGCATCTGGTACTAAGTCAATTCGGAACTCAATTTCTCTATCGCGTGGTATCCCAGGCAAATCCTCTGGAAACACCTCCGGGTACTCGCGTACCACGGGTACATCGTCTAGTTCCTTCACTTCCTTACACTTGTCAATCACGTACACCAGATAAGCCTCGCATCCGCGCCTCAAGTAATCTGTTGCCTTAATCATCGAGATGACGTTTGGCATCGGGACGTCACGATCTCCAAAAACCTCGACTTTGCTACCATCCGGAGCCTTGAGTCGGATTATCTTTCGTTTACATATGATTTGTGCTTCGTTGGCAGTTAGCCAATCCATACCCAGCACGACATCAAACCCTCCCAAAACCATAACAAACAATCTGACAGGGAATCTATAACCTTCTATTTTTATCGTAGAGTTGTCAACTACCTCGGTCACTCTCGCAGTTCTACCCTCAGCGGTTTCTACGCTAAAGGCCCTTTCTAGTATACTTACAGCGTACTTCACTCTCTTACAAAAAGTCGCAGATATAAAACTCTTACTGGCACCCGAATCAAATAACACAGAAACAAGAGTGTTGTCAAGGACGAACGTACCTGACGCCACGTCGGGGTCCATTCTGGCCTGGTCTTGCGTCAGCGCGTACGCACGAGTCTTTGCACGAGATCCCTCTCCCTTCTTTTCCGGGCCCTTTCCCTTCCCGGTTTCCCCCATCCTTGGCTTCGGGCAGTCCCTACTCAGATGATCGAAATCCCCACAGTTGTAGCACTTGTAGTGTTGTGTGCACTCACGGGCGTAGTGTCCGGTCTTGCCACACTTAAAGCACAGGTTAGATCCCAGTCTACATTCACCTACATGCTCCTTTCCACACTTCTTACAAATAGTCGGCTCATCCACCCGAGCCCTTTTATCGCGAGCCCCAAACATCTTTCCACCAGTTCGCTTGTTTGAGAAGCTCGGTCTCTTCTTTGGTTCCTCGATGGCGGCGACATTCAGTGCCAGATCATCAAATACTACGCCGCTCAGTTCTACTACCGAATCATAGGTAGTAGGGGCGTTTGCCTTAACATAGGTGCGGACCTGGTCCGGCAACCCATGAATATAGCAGGCAATCTTTCTCTCTTCAGTAGTGACAAGGTGTGGCACCAGACGTGCCAGTTCATTGAATCGGGTTGTATATTGCCGGTGCGTCATGTTCCCGGCCTTCAAACCCAGAAATTCCCTCTCTACCTTCTCAATCTCGTTCCTTGGGCAGAAATTTTTGATCACCAAAGTTTTCAAGTCAGCCCACATCATTGCATCCACAATCTCGCTCCCTTTTGCCTGACGTACACCTTCCCACCAATGGGATGCTTCCTCCCTCAAGGAGTTAGCAGCAAATTTCACAACTTGATCCGCTCGACATTCGCTGAGACGGATGGCAGCCTCCATACGGATTATCCAGTCAAACGTAGCTACTGCGTCTTTCTTTCCTGTCAGAACTGGCGGGTCACATGCCTTGAAGGACTTATAGTCGCATCCGCGAGCAGGCGGTGCGTTGATTGCCTCAGTGTTCGGGGTATCAACCGTCGGGTTAGACCCACCTTCCCCATTGACCTGCTTCAAAGCTTCTGCCAACAGACCTGGCAGAGAATTCTTCATCAACTCGGAGAACTCTCGAGCTATGGCTGCTCTCACTTCTGGTTCAAAAGTGAAAGGTTGTTCTGCAACCTGTGTCTGTTCAGTTCCATGCACACTAACCGTCGGTTCAGTGTGAACACTTCCTTCTTCGCTGTGCTCTTGGCGCGCAGGAATCCTGCCACGCCCACCATTTCGACCGCCGGTACGACCACCGGTACGGCCACCACGCCTTCCGTTCCCTCTCCTCACCATTCCGTTCTATAAGACAAGAAATCCAATGTCATCACGCTAGTTAACAAATAAAATTCAATAAGTACTGTAAGATGTTAATATACACTGGCCATCTGTAATTAACCATTACACTACCTTTCGATTTCTATTTGACCACCTTTGTGATTCCATCAGAACACAAGTCCTTTCCTAACTCTTCCTAAGGCATACTACATACACATACCCTACTTTTCATACCTGATGCTGTGGCTCGAGTTACCCGTACTGGCATCCGCTTTCGGTCCCATTCAAAGTTTAAGTTCAGACATTAGGGGTGTCCGAATCTCTCAAACTATTGCTCTGATACCAACTTGTAAGGCCCCAAACCCGGGAGGCCTCACTCGTTGGATTTACTCATTCACAAACAGTTCTTAAACATGAGTATCAAATAATGCAGCGGAATCATTCATTCAACATAACTAAAAACTTGTTCATACATGCGGAAGCGTACATTGTCAATTACATAAACTTAACATAAACAACTCATAACGGGATGCCAGTCTTCATGATCGACCGGGTAACTCTTCTCGCTTGCCAAGCATCACCGTCCATCGTCCATACCTGCCTTAACCTGAATGTGCATACTAAAAAGGTCAGCTACGCTGGTGAGTTCTAGCATTTCATAAAAACTTTAACATCAACATTTGCCAAAAACGTATCATTCATTTAGTAAAAACCTTTCACAAAAGCATGTAATAATTTAACATCTTTAAAAAAAAGGTTTCGTACCCATATCATCATCAACATCATAATCATAAACACCGTTAAACGGATCGTTCATTAAAACTCTTAACATTCATTTAAGTCATACATTATTATCTAAATCTGTGTTACCCTTCGTTCCGTCATTTAGTATGGTATTGCCCCTAAGGCTTAACTGCACGAAGACCGACAATACCATACATTCCGTCAATTCCCTTATGGTATTGCCCCTAAGGCTTAACTGCACGAAGACCGACAATACCATACATTCCGTCAATTCCCTTTTTGGTATTGCCCCCAAGGCTAACTGCGCGAGGACCGACAATACCCATTCAGTTGCCCTTATGGCTCTCATATCCATAAACCGACAACTTCCATCGACGGTTATGACTCTCAGCCATAACATCGTCGGATCATAATTTAACCTTACATGGGGTCACGTTAACCCCTGAGTAACCGTCGTTACTCCCTTTTACCAGTTGTACAACATCATAACCATTGGCATGCCACAAAGACATGCCCCTGTTGTTCTTGTGGCAACTATGGCTCGCTGTCCATAATCTACCACAAGGCTGGGAATCTCATTCCCAGACTTCATTCGTCAATTCCATTCATTCGACAGATTAGATTTGTAATGACTTCTTTAAAACCTTTACCTCTTTCTCTTCTCATTAAACATTTCCTCAATTAAACCGTTCATAAAGCATTCGTAACCCTTTTTGGCAAAAACATTTCAAAACCTTTCCTTTCGTAAACATCGTTTCAACATTTCAAAACCTTTCCTTTCGTTAAACATCATTTCGTTAAAACATCATTTCGTTAAACATCATTTCTTTAAACATCATTTCGTAAGTATGCACACCAGCCCAAAAACATTAACAAAACATTTAAAAGAGGGCTCTAGAACTCACCTGATACGCTAATATGGGTTGTCCTAAACGAAGGTCCGACAACGTCACTTCCGATCTGAATTGATTAGTTAAACACATCAGACCAATCCCGACTCTAACGGCTTAACCATTCTAACATACTGACTTCACTTAATCAGTTCTGATGTCTGCGCACTTAGCAAGTGCGCAGACTCTGCTTCCTGCGCACTTAGCAAGTGCGCAGACTTCCCTTCCTGCGCACTTAACAAGTGCGCAGGTTCCTCTTCCTGCGCACTTAGCAAGTGCGCAGGACCTGCTCTGTGCGCACTTAGCAAGTGCGCACGACCTGTTCTTGGCGAAAAACCCTAACTTTCACATTCGGGTCTGATCGTGTCAAGATCCCGAATTTGTTGCATCCAAAACGTTCGTTTTCCATTAAGGATCTCAAATCTATGTTTATTTATCAGTTTCATCCGTTCAAGCCTTGCCTTTTCACCCAAAACCCGAAAAACCCAAAAAACGAACTAAAACTCAGATTTAGCTCGAATGGTTACCTGGATGACGATTCCGCTTTGGAGGTTCTCTTCACGAGTGCAGGAGACACGAACGGGTGCGATCTTGTGCGATTCCGACACTTTCTCTCTCTACAGGTTTTCTCTCTCTAAAGGTTGCAAATGAGAGAAAATGGGGTGGCATAGGCTATTTATAGCCCGCTGACCCATCCGACCCGACCCGTCATGCCTCGTTCGTTTATTCTGTTAATAAAATCGTCGTTTATTTTCGGGATGTTACAACAAGATTCAATAACAAGTAATCAAACTTTTATACGTCGATTCAACCAAACCTAATGACAAGATTGGGTTCCCATAGAATTGATATAGCATGAATAACAAGTTTTACAGTTTCTGTATATCTAGTCTCAAGTTGATATCGTATCTCATCAACTTAAGAACTAGATCGGCATGTCAGGCCCATAGATCTATGACTTACTCCCGTTGGCTTATCCCAAGTTAATGGTTGTAGAGTGTGTATAAAACCGTTTAAGTTTACAAGTATAGAAAGTTGTTATTGAAATTGCACAAGTAGTATTTGAGTTTGATATAGTTTGTACAACCTTTGATATACGAGCATGTTTTCCACCCCAAATATAAAAAGTTAAAGGGGCTATGAACTCACCTTGAAGTAGGTGGGTAGAATCTTGTCCTGGTAGTAACTTGGTTACGAGAATGCCTTAAGGATTAAACCCTAAGTAAGTTATAGTGCAAGTTAGTTTTAGAATTTAAATTTAGAATAGATAAAGGTTGATATTGTAAATAGAGGAAAGTGGTTGTCGTATACTAGAGTGGTTATCATCCCAAAGTAGTACATCTAACAGAAGCGTTCCGAGGAAAGAGTTGGTTGGATCAAGACCCCGTCTTTCCTAGCCATAACTTTCTGGTTGTCAGATAACTACATACCGGTTGGATGGTTACTCTATCGATATACTAGACCAAGTTTAGGTCTTATTTGGTAACTTTAGAAAGTGTAGGGGCTAAAGTGTAAATATGATTTTAGCTAGGATTAAAATGAATAAGTTAAATATTAGAGGATTATAATTGAAAAAGTAGAGAGTTTGAATACAAACATGATTCAAGAATGGATAGAGAGTAAAAATGAATCAAAGCTTAGATTTTTATATAAAAAGTGTGAATGCGATTAAAAGACTTATGAGTATCATACATTTCTGTATTTTTATAACTTATAACATGTTAAAGTCACTTATTTTATAATAAAATTCATATCTTTTATAAAAATTATGAATATCATGAAAGTTTGCAAAAAGGGGGGGTTTTTTTGACAGCTTTTGACAGCTTTGCGCACCGATCTTGCGCAGGCTGTTTGAGGGACTTAAACTATGCACCAGAAGACGTGCGAGTGGTCGTTTCGACCGTGAGACCTTAAACTTGATTTTCAAAAAAGAAACGCTTGAAAAAGTTCTGTTTTGAGGGAGTTATGGCCCCGGTAAGATAGGGTGACGAATCTGTCAAAATTTCAGCATTATAGTTGTTATGTTCTTGTGAAAACCGTTGATGTTTAATGCATGATTTTAGTTTATATCTTGTTTGGATCTGTGATTTTAACATATAAGTGCTAGGGATCATAGATCTAAGCATGATTTTTATAAGAGAATCTTTAAGAACCATAAAAAGTTATAAGAATTCATAAATGGAAAAACAGGAACATAGAGTTTATAACTTATTTAAAAGCTTGGATAGCTTGGAGAAGGTATGAGGGCCATGAATTTGGAAGCTCCTAGCCATTGAATGTCGTGAATTGGTGTAGGGAAACAAAAGGAGAATGGCCTTTATTTATAGTGGAAGTTTAGAGGTGGGTTAGGAGCCTTTTGAGGAGTAGTTAGACTAGGAGGTCAAAATTGATAAGTATGGTGACTCAAGGCTTGATAATTTCGAAGATATTAAGGTTAATACTAGAATGTTCCAAGGCAAAATATGATGGAGGTTCAAGGGCCCAAACGTCATTAGCAAAATAGGATAATTAAGCTTTAGAAGATAATTACTAGAATTTATAAAAGAATGATTATATTTAGTTAAAAAATTTAAAAAAAAGGAGGATGGGGTTATACTTATTCTATGAGTATTTAGGATAAGTTTAGGAGTTGTAAGCTGGTTAGAAGTTAGGATAATTAAAAAAGTTAAATTAGATTATTAAAAGGTTTAATTTAAGATTTGGTTTAAAAAATAAATATATTTAAATCCATATGTAGGTATCAATTCACGAAAATATTAATATTCAAATATATATTATGATTGTTTTGACATAAATATATTAGTAGTTAAGTATTTAATTTAATAGTCTTTAATATTAGATTTTATAAAATGTTATATAATAAACCTTGTAGTTACAAATGTGAAATTTTAGGCCTTCTAGGTTTGAATTTAGGTTTCTAAAGATAGAGACTTTCCATAGAATTTAGTTTTTGATTAGGGTTTAAGGCATCTAAGTTACTACATTAGAAAAAATATAGAATAATATAACATTGAATCACATAGAATCATCATAGTAGACTACAATACATAGAATCACAATATTTTGAAATTGAATTATGCTAACGTTTTCATAGATCGAAATAGTTTCAGGAATGCATAAGGAATCAATAGTATCACTAAAAGGTTACATAAATCGCATGGAAAAATCAAGGATGTTACATGTCACACCCCGCCACAGCGGAATCCGCGGGATGTAATGTTCATGGTTTTCATCGCATATGATTATCGCAAACACTTACATGACATTAATACCGAATGTTAAAAGTAGTTGTACAAGTTTAAAAGTTTCAAAGATTTACAACAATAGCTTAAATCAATAAGCAATTAAAGGAAATCTTTCAAAAGTTCGGTACTTCAAAATGCATGCAAGTCAAAACGTGAGACACCAATCTTTGACTAGTTACCGGAAAAACATGCTTAAAAATGTCAACATAACGTTGGTGAGTTTATAGGTTTATGTTACTAAAGGAAAACATTAAGTTGTAACAGGAAATCCATACGATAAACAAAACAAGTTAGCGGTTGATTCATCGAAGTCTAGCTAGGACATACGAATTATGTGATGCAAAATCCTATAACCAAACCTTTAACGAATTCTAGAGTTTGCCCCAGCCCATTGTCCCTTTAAACAATGAGAACAACAAGACCTAATATGCAATCATTTGACAATGTTGGTCATGGTTAGCGCGACTAACCATGAAAGCGGGTGTCAACCCAAATAGTACTATTCATATCCATCTACGGCTAAGTCCATAGCTAATGGTTATAGTTCGAAATACAGAGGACCTTAATGTGTTAACTCATGCGCACAAATGAATGAGATGCTTGTTTCTTGTTTTCTAGTTATTATACAATTTGAAATCAACATGCTTTTCCCCCAAATATGAAAAGCAGTAAAAAGGGGTCGTGAAACTCACCTGGAAAACGTCTAAGGAAATGCTAGCACAAGCCCAAATATGTAAGGAATACCGACCTACCCGTGCCCTAATACAACAAACACACCTTAAGGTCTAATGAAATACCCTAGCAATCATGTTGGTAACATAACATTCACCCAACTAACTAGACTTGTTTGGAAGATCTCGTGTTTGAACGTGTGACTCGACGCTCGTTGGTGATTATATCTTGATTTAAAACAAAAGAATATATTTATAAAAAAAATATAAATAATATAATTCTTGAAACTCGTCCTTGGATTCTTGTATGGAAATAACATGTTCGATTAAATGAATTTATTATATCAACTTGAGTCAAATGGTAATAAATATGCATACATAAAATTATATATTCATTCTAGAGAATGGTCATATTCGAAAATACTACAAATTTTCATATAATAAATCAGTTATTATATTCTTATAAGGATACTTATATTATTCTTAATTAGATTAAACTTATTAAATCGTATTTCTCAAACACGATTTTGTATTCATTTAGCACACAAATATGTCGTTTATACTTATGAAGATTTTATGAACAAGGGATTTTATTTCTTGAGTAAAGTTACATACATAATATATATATATATATTTAGAATTTACTCATAAATAAAATCCACCAAGTTACCATATTAAGGTTTTTAAGACATAAAACATTTCAAAAATAGTTATATATATATATATATATATATATATATATATATATATATATATAACGTCATAGAACGGTTTCTAGGTTTATGTTTTATATAAAAATAACATATTTTTCATTTCGAGAGACTAAATTTTTATATACATATATTCTTTTATAACTCAATTTGTCTAACATTTTAACTAGTGATTCTAAGGATATCTTTTAACACAATACGTTTTCATGATTAAACTTTTATATTTTTACCAACGTTTACTTTTCTTAAATTACAAATATGATGAAATGATATCTTTTACTACTATTATTAGAAAATCTATATTTATTTTTAATAATATTTTATTACTATGATGAAATGATATCTTTTAGCTTTTAACACAATACGTTTTCATGATTAAACTTTATATTTTTACCAAAGTTTACTTTTCTTAAATTACAAATATGATGAAATGATATCTTTTACTACTATTATTAGAAAAACTATATTTATTTTTAATAATCCTCTTTATATGTTTTAACTAGTCCATATAATGTAATATAACCTTATGTTATGTCAAAAGGTTCAAGGATATTTAAAAAGTTCAAGTCATCAAAAGAGGTCCAAACGTCCAAGGTTCAATTCACTAAATAAATTTATAAATGGTCCAAATGATATTTATAAGTACAAAATATAAAAATCACTTAGATCTATATATATGTTATACAATAAACCATGAAACATAACATTAACAATAAAAGACATCTATCACCAAATACTTTATTTTTGTAACTATTCTTCGTAAATAAAGTTTTACATATCTCCATATGACTAAATTTATATAAACTTTTTTGTAACTTTATGAAGTATGACACATATTTTTAAAAGATACACTAGATTAAGACCATAGATCCATGACTTTTTAACAACCTCTTTTTAATAGTTTTTCTTCTAAATAAACTTGTAGTTTTAAAGAGTTTATTTTTATATAAAAGTTTTTATATAAGTTCTTAACTAGTGATTATATATTTTTAAAAAGACAAATCTTGTTTAGTAAATGGATCCATATTTTAAATTTCATGATAAGCTAGCTTTCGAGGTAAAAGATTTCATGCACGGACTACTTTCATGTATCTACAAATTTAGAAAAATGGAGTTTTTAGTTCTTACAAACAAGGAGGATAATGAAGCTAGATGATGAAGAAGGGAGTTCCAAGCTCAAGTTCTTGCTAAACCATCTTGTAAAGCACAAATTCTTCTTGATTTAAAGGATGAAAGTTTGTGTGTGCCGTGAGTTTGAGGAAGAAAAAGAGCGTGATCTCTTTTTTTTGAAATCTTGGAATTATGAGGTATGGTATAAGACTTTGAGTATGATTTGGATGTGAAATTGAGAAGGCATGGTCCATGTCATAAACAAGTCAAAGAAGTAAAGATGGTAAGGGGGTGATGATGTGAGGTGGTGGTTAATTGTTCAACCGCGGTACAATACCACAAATAATACCCGCTAATTACTCGGTTTTAATAAATAAACTCAAGACCGTCAAATTATAAAAAAATACGTGTCGGGTATGTAAAGTATATACGTATATATATACGTATATATATATATATGTTCATAAATTAGACGCGTAAAAAGTGTAACGTACGTATTAAGGTCCAAAATACGCGTTAACTAAACCAAATAATAACTTAATATATACTCATTGATATAATTATACTATTACACAAAAAAATAATGAAATCGAATGTTTTTTTTATTAGATATTTATCACCAACGTTCGTGTTAGTCGAAATAGTTCGAGCGTGCAAACCGGCAAATTTAAAACTACTAACGTATACATTAAATAAAATGGTTTTGCTAGACATGGAATGACCTAATTAAAATAACTAAGTCTAATGCGAAATTTACGAATCATAATTATGTTTAAAGTATGTACGGGTAATTATCGGATATTGTCGGTTGTTACATTGGTGCCACAACTGTTAATTGTAAGAATTTTATAAGGGATCTTAGTTTGTTTATTGGCGAGTTTGATTGTGAAATGGCTGTATGTCGCCTTATGAGTAGGAAAGACTACTTACCTGACTTTTCGTGTGAGTATTATAACAGACCTGGAGGGATTCTTGGTGGTTTGTTTTGGGCTGATGAAGATATGAAGTGGAACTATTTTACCATTGGGTATGTTTTATCTTTTGATGCTACATTACTAACAGGTATTTTTTTATATGTACTAAAATATTATTTGTTACATCATTTGAATTATTTTAGATGCACTTATGCATTGTATTTTTGTTTTTATCTATTAAGATGAATAATGTAGAATAAGATGTGTTGTATTTTGTAATTCAATTATTTTAGATGCACTGATGTATTGTATTTTGTTGTTCAATCTACTGATGTATTACTAATATAAAAAGAGATTGTTTGTTACAGGTATGACATGGTTTTTGTTCCTTTCACTAGAATTGATAATCATAATCGCAATGTTACATTCGGTGCTGCTTTGTTAAGCTCAGAAATAGCATAATCATATAAGTGGCTACTTGGAGCTTTTATAAACTCATTTGGTGTTCAACCTAAAGTGATTGTTACTGATCAAGACCCTTCTACGAAAATTGCAATTAAAGATGCTTTTCCAAATAACAGACACCGATTATGTAACATCCCAGAAATTCGAAAGCTAATGTTTCGGGTCAAAGAACGACCCGAATCTCTATTAAACGGATGGTCTAGCAAAGTTTGGCGCGTAATTTGTAAGTCGATGGGTTTAAAGGAAGTGAGGAGCCATTTTTCGTTAAGTTTAAGATCGAAACTGTAACATCCTTGATTTTCCTTGTATTCATTTTAATGCAATAAACAATAATTCAAATTCCATTTATAGTTCAAAACATTGGGTTATACAAACGTGTCAATTTCAAGGCCTCATCAATGCATTTCCATGATTTTTACAAATTTTTCTTACATATTATTATAAAAGGGTTGAAAATTTTGTAGGTCCCTCGGGTGTGGCGGATCGTCACATGCAAGTGGGTCTACTAGTCGGACCGTGTAGGTCCTGAGCAGATCCGAAAAACACAAATCTGCGGAGAAATCTTCAAACAGTCCGGATCGAGAGGCGGAATCTCTGGATCCGGTATCACTCTCGAATCAGAAATGGTAGAGACGGGTGCGGGAATCACATACACGAACAGAAACATATGAAAATGAAAAGAACAGATAATTGAAAGCATAAAACGTATGATTCTTTGATTGAAATGAAAATAAACGCTCGATCATACACTAACAATTAGTCTCACCCCAGGGTGAGCTCCCCCTGGGGTGGTGATTCCTTCTACAGACACACTCACTCCTAATGGGTATTCTACTATATATAGGAGGCCTCATGTGCCTTGTTTTCCAAGCCACCTGCCAAACAGGACTGAAAAACAGGCATCGAAACTAGGTAGTTTCGATTGAACAAATGTTCAACCGAAACTACTAGTTTCGATTGAACAAAAGTTCAACCGAAACTACTAGTTTCGATACTGTAGTTTCTATTGACAGCATTAGTCTCATTTCTATACCCAACAGACCGGGTGCGGAATACCCGTGACTAGGTGGAGAGTCTAACTAAACAAAGTAAACCGACAAGAGAATCACTTTAAACGTTCTTTCTATTATAAACACTTGAAGGTTACAGAGAGAAGTACTGAGATTACAATTTGTGTATTTGCTACTATGACTGCCTATGTCTGCGTACTTAACTTCTGTCAACGTATCCTATTTATACATGACCTGATGCCTGCGCACTTAGCAAGTGCGCATGGCAAAATGCTCTTGCGTACTTAACAAGTACGCAAAGGTATTCAAGTACGCAGGAGCTTTCTCCTGCGCACATACAAGTGTGCAAAACACTTAGAGAATTATGCAACATTCAATATGTAAAAGTAAATACAACTCGATAAACTAATACATAAAGACTCTTACATACAAAGATAATTACAAACATGAAAATACAAACTAAGACTCTATCCAGCGTGTTTGTCACAGGAAAGTGCTTCAACAAACTCCCCCTTGACAACAGCTCTGGATCATCATCGTCTTCAGTCTTCATTCTTCAGTCTTCACAGCACTTGATCTTTAGCTTCCATCTTCTTCTTGTATTCAAGGCAGAACTTGATCACCTTGTCATATTTAGAAGCAAGGAGCTTTGTCCATTCATCAGTGTACACAAAATACCTGTCTGCTAGTGCCTCCGGATCTTTCACAGAAAAGTTGATGAAGCAGACTTCATCAAATATTCTGATCAGTTCCTTTGGTACTATGTTCCCACTCTCTGAACCTACCTTCCCCATAATCACAGCCTCGCCCGTCTTTGGATCTACGTACCAGTACCACATGTCACCAAGAATATCCTGAGATAACTTGCTCAGGGGAATCTTAGTTTCACATCGCACTGGCTTATATACCAATTTCTTTAAGTGCTTCTTAGTCACAGGATGTCTAGCATTCTTATCCTTGACTCTCTTGGACACCTGAAGCTTGAACATCTCGAATTTCCCAGATCTTGCTTCCCGCTGTAGAACCACCCACAAACCCATCGCCACTGCGTGATTAGAATGACCCAGCAGCTCTCGGTTTGCTAGGTTCACAAGGTCGTATTTGGGTAAGGAGTTGAACGCTTCACTGGTGGGTTTCAAGTATTGAACCCCGCCAGATCTTTTGATTGCTCCTCGAACCTTACAACCAAGATCATCCTTGTTGCTCCTTGTTTGTCTATTATAGACGTCTTTTGCCACACAGGAGCTGGACCCTTCGGTGCCTCTAGGTCCACAGGTGTAGGGTCAACTGGGGAGGCTTCAGTCGAGGCTTCCACATTACTAGCATGCTCGACTGAACCTGTGTCGAGCTGAGCTTTGAAGGATAGAAATTCAAAGATCTCTCCATTTTCTAACTCATACTCTCCTTCCCCGTCACCCTTGGGAATTTCAATTACAACGTCCTCATCATCATCATCCCAATCGTCACCAGAGTCGATCTCTCCTTCTTCTAGATTAAGGAGAGCATCGATCTGTGCTTCCTTGGAATAGTCAGGCTCTAGGTATAGGATCTCATCATCAGATAAGTCCTTAAGCACGTCAGCCACTGACTTTCCTTTATCACCATCACCACCCGAGGTGTCACCACCCTCTTGATGAGTAGACTCCCCCTGGGCCATTGGAATAGCAGAGATGGGCACAATTGCTAAAGCTTGGTGCTCACCTCCACTAGGACCGGCTTTGGGATCCTTGTTTTTGTCGTCATCCTTAGTCAAGTCAATAGGATGACAAGCCTTATCACTAGTAGTTCTCTTTTCTTTCTCTTTCTCCTTCTCTGTCTCTTTCTCCTTCTCTTTCTCCTTCTCTTTCTCCTTCTCTTTCTCCCCCTGAGCATCAAGCTTCTTGGTCAGATCATCAATTAGTTTGACCATCAGCTCATGCTCTTTCCTTGGAGTATCAAACCTCAGCTCCAAGGACGACCTGTGACCCAGAATCATTTCATTTGTCTTGATTAGGAGCTCGTTTTGGGCCATGACGTTCTTCAGTCTTTCATCAGTCCCCGTTCTCTGGTTACTTAGGATTCTAATTTCGTCTACCAAAGAATTAATTTGTGCTTGTTGAGCGTCAGACTCCTCCTTTGATTTCCGAATAGTTTCCAGTAATCCAGCAACTTAGGTTTCCAGAACATCTATCCTAGCAGCATTCGGATCAGGATGTCTGGATGATGACGCATCGGCATTGTGAATAGGGGAGGAGAAGATGGTATCGAAGTCAAACCCTTGTGTGAAATCTCCATAATTGAAGGGTTGACTTAAAGGCTCAATGGTGGTTGTTGGGATTGAGGATGTGATGAGGATTGTAGGAGTTATGGTAGGGGTGATGGTGATTGACTCCTTGAGAATTGGAGTAGTCACCGCCACCTGAGCAGATGTGGTAGGGAGGGTCACTATCACGGGAATCTCCTATGTGATTGAAGTGATGGCCACGTCAAGTTGCACCTGTGGCCTCCTCCTCCTACGGTATAGTTGCTGTGAAGGTTGGGTGGAGGCTGAATCAGAACTCGCAGCTGAAACTTGTACTTGCTGATGAGCCTCCACCTCACTGGGGATAGAAAGCTGTTGCCTATCGCCCCTGTTTTTGTGAATGCTTTCTCGTCTTTGTCTTTGTATAGCAGCGTCAGAGTCAGAGTCTGGCTCATATTAGCTGCTAGAAGACTGTCGCTTTCTCTTGGAGGACGACTCAGGTAGGGTTACCTTTGTCGTTCTCCTTGGGTGTACCTGCGATGGTGCATCATCGGAATCAGAAGAATCTGACTCTGTCTCTTCCGAGTCGGATCCCTCAGCACCATCATTTCCTCCTTCTTCGTCTCCATCATCAGACGATCCATCATCACTTTCCACTTCCTCCGCTTGTTGTTGTTGTTGTTCATCGGAGTGTTCACTCAATTCAGGCTCCGAATCATGACTATACCATCTCCAGTCACCTGGTGCCACATATGCTTCATTAATTAGGTGGCCAAAGAGTTCTGTATGCACAGGGGTAGGTTCTACACTGCCTGGCTTTAAGAATTGTGCGAACACTCTTTTGTCCACCCTCTTCACTTGCAGTCTCTCCCCTATAGCAGGTAGGTTTGGCAACGCGTCGTTAATCAAAAGTTGCACAAACCTAGGGTATAATAAGAACCTAAACCTCTCCGCTGTGTTGATCTGGTCATTGATGGCTTTGAATATGTAGCGGGAGAAGTTGTAGCCCTTATTGAGAGATAGGCCAACCATGGCTGCTGCAAGGTCATGACCCATGGCATCTTTTCCAGCTTTCCTTGAGGAGATGCACATGATCATGACGTGGGCAAAGTATCTCCATTGGTCTAGCACCCACATCTTCTTATATGAAGCATAGTCTCTCGCACCGACATAACCCATTCTTTGCCTCCAACAGCCGTCCAAAAGTAGTCTGGATAGGCTGTCGGGTCGGTCGAGAGATCTCTGAATTGAAGGACCCTTCTAATGGAATCTTCAGAAAAGGCGATGGCATGACCATCAACGGTAGCCCTATAACGTTGGGGGTTACCGTGCAATCATGCTCCGCAGTCTCCCAAAACTGCTCCAAATAGGGTCTTGAAACGATCGGGCCAGTAGAAATAGCGTAGCTGATTCTTGAACGGTTCAAGAAATCAACTATTTCTCTATACTGCAGTGCTGCACCCTTTCATTCTGGTTCAATGTTAGCTAACAGATTGAATTCGTTAGTAAACGCCTGAGCCATGATCTGCAAAAACACACAGAAAACAGAATCAGAACAACAAGTATCATTGGAAATGAATAAACATGACTCAGTATAGCAGTTACTCTTTGAACTAAAATTTCAGACTTAGGAATTTTTCCCAAGTGTTGGTCCTGCGTACTTAGCAAGTACGCAGGAAATTTCCTCTTGCGTACTTAACAAGTACGCATGAAATGCTTCTTACGTACTTGTTAAGTGCGCAGGAAACGCACTTGGTGAAAAATTCCAGAAATTTGAAATTCAACAGATGTTCAAAAAACGGGTAGATTAGGTCGCCACTAGGTCGGAATCGATGATTCTACCCTATGGGACCAACATCAACACCTAAACATTGCTTAACTTGACCAATTTTGACCTAAAAGTCGATCGACGACGCTGTCGGTTCACATTCAAGGTCAAGGACAAAATCAAAGACTAAAATGCACGATTAGGGGTCTAGCACGGGTTCTATACAATTTTTAGTTATCAAGATTTATCAAAACAACCATTGATTTGTTAAAAAACCGTGATTTAAACCCTAATCATTTTTTTCAGTCGAAATCGGTCCATACTAAGTGATTATGTGGATGGATTAATCCTAGTTTCTCACCGATTGATTGTAATGAAGTGATGAAACTAGCAACGGGATGAAAAATCAGTTTAGGAACACTTTGATTTTTGAGTAAAAGTGGGAGGGAATTTGAACCGGTTTGAAAGTGATGAATATCTGAAAATTTTCTAAGTCCAGTTTATATACCCCACGCAAAAAGGTCGTGTGTACTTACAAGTGCGCACGCTTTAACTCTTGCGTACTTACAAGTGCGCAAGGCTTAACTCTTGCGTACTTACAAGTGCGTAAGGCTTAACTCTTGCATAATTACAAGTGCGCAAGACTTAACTCCTGCGTAATTGTTAAGTACGCAGGGCTTACTTCATGCGCACTTACAAGTACGCACAAACCCTTAAGTGCGCAAACTTTCAACTCAAATTTATGAATTTTTTCAAATCAACTAACGAACAAGATAAAAATATTCAATCTGGAGGATTCAAATACAATTCAGGAAGGTTAAACACAAATATTTTTGGCTTTTCTGATTAAAATTGAACTAGGCATAAACTTAAAATCTTTTTGAACTTTTCTCATAGAAATATACAAGTATTCACACAAACTATTTTTGATCAAAGACACGAGCAGAGGATCACATCAGGCTATCTTTTTGCAAAAAACGATACAATATAAACATCAAAGAATATGGGATCATGTCATGGATTACTCTTTATTCATACGTAATAAGCACATAAACAAGTAATTCAAGTTGATAATATTATAAGATTTGAAACTATAGGCATCTTTATATCACGTTCTTGTGTATTAAAGTATTAATTATAAGATATACAACGTGTACCCCACCGATATGCTACACTAATGTAGATTGCATTATCTCAAGACATCTAAGATTTTCCCAATGATTTTCTAAATTTTCAGAATGAAGTTACTTCAATTAGCATAGGAAAAATCAAGCAGTATCCATAAGGATTATCAGGAATCATAAGATTCAGAATCGAGTGATTCATTTGTCTTGGTTTCATTTGATTTTCTTCATTGAATATTGGTATGATGATTCATGATAATATATATGGTGTTTGAATAAGTTAAGGGGATCCAACTTTTATCTGGATTTGATTTCAATGAATCAGGAGTGATTCAAGGGTGAATACATGCTCAACGGTTGATGTAGATACATGTCTTGATTCAATCTCTCCTTGCATACTTGTGAGTATGGGCGGTGAGATGAATCGCATTAATTGTGCTAACGACATAACCCGAAACTGACCTCAAAAGAAAATTATTGCCAAAATCTAACATCCTTTATCTAATAATGATCTTTTCTATTCTTTTACACACACACACTTGCACACATGGGTTCAAATCACAGTTGTAATTTAGATTTAGTTACCACACTACTAGTGAGTCAAATAAGCATACAGCCTACTGACAATTCAAATTACTTGTAAATAAGCAGATTAAAAAAAACATAATAATTTAAACAATTAAGTAAGCATGACGCAATCATTTCCCATATGAGCAGTCTATGACGTATAGATCATATCTGATGTACTATCATTTCCTCTTTTCTCAAGTTAACTTTGAAATTTTCTCCATTTTCTATTTTGTTTTTGATTTTGTAAAATATTTTGAAACTTAAAAGAACTATACAGAAAATTTAAACGAAATAAAATTTAACTTCCATGAATTGAATTGATTTAAGAAAACAAGTTTTCACTCAGGATTGAACATTCCTATCAAGTTGACAAGATGCTCAAAACGGGATCGATCAAAAGCCTTTGTGAAAAGTCAGCAAGATTGTTATCCGTGTGAACTTTTACAAGTTCAATTAAATGCTTTTCAGCACAATCACGGATGAAATGATGGCTATGTTTAGTTTTGGAATGTTTCATCGGGTTATTTGTGATGGACATGGTGGCATTGTTGTCAATGAATAATGGAGTTCCAGTGAAGTTTAATCCGTAGTCTCTCAATTGCTGCTGAATCCACAATATTTGAGAACAACCGCTCGCCGCAGCAATGTATTCTGCTTCACAAGTTGAGACAGAAACCGTTGACTGCTTCTTGCACTGCCAAGAGACCAGTCTGTCTCCTAAGAATTGACATCCACCAGAGGTTGTCTTTCTGTCAAGGTTACAACCGCTATAATCTGAATCAGTGTAGGCTTTGAAGTCAAATGACTGCTGCTTAGAGTACCAAAGACCTAATCGGGGTTTCCCTTTCAGATATCTGAAAATCCTCTTCACGACTATCATATGTGACTCCTTCGGTTGTGACTGAAACCTTGAGCACAAGCACACAGCAAACATTATATCGGGTCTTGAAGCTGTAAGATACATAAGGGATCCGATCATCCCACGGTACAATCTGCTATCTACATCCTTTCCATCTTTGTCAGGATGCAGACCATGATTGACTGGGATAGGTGTGCCATAAGTACTGCTATCATTCATCTTGTATTTTGACAAGATGTCCTGCACATACTTGGTTTGATGTAGATAAATGTCATCCTCTCTTTGACTGACTTGCAGACCCAGGAAGAATGACAATTCGCCCATATTACGCATTTCAAACTTGGACTTCATCACCTGCTCGAATTCCCTACACATCCCTTCATTGGTAGATCCAAAAATAATGTCGTAGACGTATACTTGTACAAGAAGAATGTCACCTCCTGCTTTCCTAATGAAGAGAGTCGAGTCAATTTGTCCACGGTCGAAACCATTAGACAGTAAATGCTTAGATAATGTCTCATACCATGCCCGCGGTGCTTGATGAAGACCATAAAGTGCTTTGTCGAGCTTATACACTTTATTGATATTATGCGGATCTTCAAAGCCGGGAGGTTGAGTGACATAGACCTCTTCATGAACTTTACCATAAAGGAAAGCACTCTTCACATAAAGTTGATAGACCTTGAAGTCGACATATGTGGCATAAGCCAAGAACAGTCGAATGGCCTCAATTCTAGCAACTGGGGCATATACTTCCGTGTAATCCAAGCCCTCTTGTTGGCAAAAACCTTGAACAACCAACCTTGCTTTGTTCTTCACAACCACATGACGATCATCCGTCTTGCATTTGAACACCCATCTGGTTCCAATTGGCTGAAAGCCTTTTGGCAAGTCAACCAAATCCCACACGTGCAACTTTTGGAATTGAGACAATTCATCTTGCATCGCCTCAATCCAGTAGTTGTCCGTGAGAGCCTCCTTCACATTCTTCGGCTCTAACAGGGACACGAATGCAGCATGCAGACATGTTTCCATGACACCAGTGTCAAGTATCTCTATGTAAAGACTAGTGTTCTCAATGATGGTTCGATGAGGAGTCTGAACACCGGCATAAGGATCATCAATAATGTTGTCGATTGGATGATTCCTATGCACTCTCGTCTCTTGAATTTCTGAATCTAGATTCATGCTTAACTCCCCCATTTCCTGTGTTCCAGAGGAAGAGGATTCAATGGTAATTGGATCAGCTGGAGCTTCATTTCCTGTAGTTGTGTTAGGATTGGCTTGAGCGTCATCTCCAACAACATGAACATCTTCACTGTTATCACTGTCATGAGTTCCAGATGCAGATGCGGCATTGGAATCAGGAGTTACAATCGGTACAGTAGCACGAGTAGAGAAACGGGAGTCATTGTCGCCACCCAATAATTCATAAACATTTGCGGCGTCAACTTCAGATAGATCAGGAAGATTGAATGAATTGAATTGCGCATCATAATCAAAACCCCAAGCTGGACCTGTTGGTTCGGGTGGAATGTTGCGTTTACTACAATCCACTTCGAACCATTCCTCGACAGTACGAGTTCCTATGTTGTACACTCTCTTGCAAGGCAAGTTGGCAACGTATCCTAAGAAGATGCCTTCCACCGCTTTTGCATGAAACTTAGACTGGCGGTCTTTGTATTGTAGCAACAAGGAACACGGACTACCAAAAGGAACTAGGTAATCAAGATTGGGAAGTCGATTGTTGATCAACTCGTAACAAGTCTTGTTGTGCCTCTTCACAACCAGAACTCTGTTTAAGACGTGACAAGCTGTATTAACGGCTTCTGCCCAGAAAGTGACAGGAAGTTTTGCATCCGACAGCATAGTCCTTGCAGTCTCAATCAGTGTTCTGTTCTTCCATTCAGCAACTCCATTCTACTGAGGCGTGTACGGCGCGCTGAATTCGTGACGGATCCCTTTCTTGAGACAGAAAAGTTCCATCAAATTATTATAGAACTCAGTTCCGTTGTCACTCCTTATTCTTCTAACTTTCAGCTTGCAAAGAGATTCCAAGCTCAAGATCAAGTATTGAAGAATATCAGCAGTCTCGTCCTTAGTATCTAAAAAATGCACCCAAGAAAAACGTGAGAAATCATCAGTTACAACTAGACAGAACGACTTACCTCCAATACTCCTGATACTTATGGGGCCAAACAAATCCATGTGTAATAGCTCCATAGGGGTATCAATGGAGTTTTGGAGCTTGGGCTTGTGAGACTTCCGTTGCTGTTTGCCCTTTTTACAAGGCATACAGTCATCTGCAACGGTAAATCTCAGCTTAGGAACCCCGGTTACCAAACCGTTTCGGATAAGATGATTCATTTTACGATAAGAAATATGTCCGAGTTTCCTATGCCACATGATAGAGTCAAGCACTGTCGCTTTTGTAAGCAAACAAGTAGCAACTGATGAGGTGGTTGTTGCCACGCTCATATCGATCTGATAGGTTTCGTTTGTCCTTGGCACTCTCATCAGAATCCAGTCTTTAGGAACTTCAAAACCAGGTTTTAGAATCAGGCATTCTAACTTATCAAACATCACCGAGTACTCCTTATCACACATTTGGGAGACACTCAACAGGTTATGCTTCATCTGCTCGCAAAAGTTGACATTGTCAAAGCTGACACAACCGTTCGAAACCACGCCTTGACACGTGATGCTGCCGCCTTTTTCTCCGGTAAAGGCCACATAGCCGCCTCTGAATGGTTTAACATCTTGAAGCAAGGCCATGTTTCCTGTCATGTGCCGGGAACATCCACTATCTACATACCAGCGGTTAGAGATAGTACCCTTCGGACGTCCCTGCACGAGTCACAAAAGAATTAGTTACATTTGGAGACCCAAGCCATTGTGGTCTTGGGTCGTCCATCCTTTTCAAAATAAACTACTTCCTTTAACTCACAGTCGTGATGACTGTTCAAAACGGATGAATCTTTCAAATAATTAGGACTAGGAGATCGAGAAGTTTTGGATTTGGCAGTCCAGGATCTCTTATGTTTCTTAACCGGAACAAGAGACTTTGGTTCAACAACAACAGGTGAACTTGTGGAAGCTTTACCTGATTGAACTGAAGTCAGTTGTTCTAGCTTTCTCAACCTCTTGTTCTTTCTCCTTCTCTGTGGCTTAAACAGTCTCGCCACAGGTTTCTCACCAGTACGTGTACTACCAGAGGTAGATACACAAGGTACAGCAGGTTGCGTTACCTTCCTTGAAACAGATGGTTTAGCTTCAGATTTGATCTTAGGCTTTACCATCGGTTTGACTGGTGGTTTCAACACATTTTATTTTGGATATATGGGAGGTTTCACTGATGGTGACTTAGGGATAACAGCTGGTTGTGAAACAACAGGCCGTTTCCCTTGGTTCTTTGAAGGACAGTTCACTAGAATGTGACCAACCAAGCCACATTGAAAACAATTCCTCTTGTCTATATAAGTTCTCTTGTAAGGCTCATTAGATCTGGCCTTAGATAACTCAGCATTATGAGCAGGAGGAGTTGGTTTATGAACAGGAGTCTGAACCTTACAGTTTGGTTTTTGGGAGTATAGTATTTTTGCAAATTTTCTTTATACCCAAGCCCATAATGAGCTGAAAAAGCTTCTTTCTTTCCTTGGTTAAGATTTTTATAACCCCCATAAAGCATTACCTTTAGTTTATCATTTGTTTCAATGATATCGGGTTCAGTTAAAATGCAATTATCACCATTAGTGATAATGTTTTTTCTTTACTTTCTGTTCATTGAACAACTCCGATACTACTCCTTCAGGGCAAGTGTTAACCGACCCATCTTCAGAAGAAGTAACAAACTCCTCACTAGATGTGGAGTTAGCCTTACTTGAGGATTCATCCTTTTTAGGGGAATCATCCTTATCAGAGGACTCATCTAGACAAGTAAGATCAATGTCTATTAAGCTATTGACAAACTTCCCGCTTACTGGTGGAGGAATGGCATTAGTACCCAACCCTAACCCATTCATTTGTCTCACTATAGATTCGTAGTGTTCCACCATAAAATGAGAGTTTTTCAACTTCTCATTAGAACATTTTAACTGCAAGATCTCATTTTGCAGTTTGTTTATTTCATTGTTCCGTTTTTCCAACCCCCTGTATGCAACATCTAAGTGAAGCTGTTGATCGCTTATTTTTAGAGAGTATTCACATTTTTCCTTTTTCAACGTTTCAATAGAATCTTTAAAACATTTTTCGTTTTCTTTATAGTTTAGACCTGCCATACTTAGGGGTTCGATTTTGTCTTGAAGCCTAGAATTTTCAAGTTTTAGCCCTAGACATTTGGAACATGAAATAACAGAAAAAGGATTAGAATCTACCTCAGACGATGAACTTGTTACTTCTCCAATGGCCATGAGAGCAACAGCAGTAGTCGATTCCTCTTTATCAGCTACATAAGCTTCCTTTTCTTCAGCTTCCTTCTTTTCCTCTGTAGCAGCAGTAGACTCTTCTAGGTCAGCCATAGAAGCTTCCTTTTTCTCAGCTTCCATCATCTCCATGATCTCAGCCATGAGACCAACCTGGGTTTGTGCAATGATGGCATCCTCCAGATGAACACCCCAATCAAAGCTTTCGTCTTGTTGAACTACCAGTGCATTGGACGTTCCACTTTGGCTATGATTGCGGTGGTTTGGGTTGTTGTGGCCATGGTTGTTTCCTTGTCTAGGTCTGGTAAAACCAGAGGCCGGTGCTCTGTCTTTCTGACAATCACGAGCAAAGTGTCCAAAGTTTAGACACTTGTAGCATTTGGCCTTAGATTTGTCAAACCCGACCTTGGCATTAGAATGCCCGCCAATTAACTTTCTTCCTGTTCTATTCAGGAAACGCTTGGCTCTCCTCAATAGCATGGCCATATTCCATTGAATATCTCTGTCCACTATGTCATCAGGATCCACTTGATTAAATTCTTCTTCTATTGTTTCAGGATCCGTTAGCTTGCCGCCAATGAAGTTCTCATAGGCAAGCATACATGATGAGAATAATGCGACATGATCTTCAGCTATTTTGGCTATAGCTGATTGATTAGCTGAAGTTGTAGCGGGAGGATTTCTTGAGGTATGTTGAAGATGAGACCCCAACCCTGATCCAGATGCATAGCATGCATGACCACCACAACCATTTGAGTGGTCTTCTTCAGTAGAGTTTCCAGTGAAAAGGGCAATTCCAGAGCCCGATGACTTGGATGTAGAAGTCGTCCCACGATACATAGAAGGGGTCTTGTATCTGAGGTCTTCCTGAGCTCTCCTTTCTTTTTAGGTTCATGTCATGAGCTTGAACCTTTCCTATTGCCTCCTCCACTGTCAACTCATAGAATTTTGGATTTTCCCTCATCAAGGTTGTGTACATCTCAAATTTGGGTGGCAAAGCATCCAAAAACTTTTCCACCATCTCTTCATCTGGATACCTGAGTTCAAAAGCCTTCAACTCAGTCTATAGATGATAGAATCTAGAGATGAGTTCATCTAAAGATTCGTTCTCTAAAAATCTGAAGCATTCATACTGCTTCCGAAGTAGATCCCTCTTACTCTTCTGATATCACTATTTCCTTCGAATCTTTTATGTAAAGCTTTCCAAAGATCCTTAGAATTGTCATAACCTCGGAAACTGTGGAACAATTCCCGAGTTAATGCCATAGTGATTGAACCAAGTGCCTTCTTTTCTCGATCATAAGCTTTCTTTTCTTCATCAGAAAGTTTAGAGATAGGTTTGGGCATGGTTTCATCAAGATAGATGTGGGGGATGCTTATATCCCTCAAGGATTGGTATCCATAACGATGAGTCGGTATAAGAAATGTAGTGCTCAAAACGTGCTTTCCAATTAGAATAATCGTTTACGTTCAGCAACTTTGGCGATTTCTGTGGTGTACCGATCTCATTATCATAGTTTAAAAGGTTTCCTAGATTCTGAAGATTCGACATAGTGAACACTTAGTCAAATTTCAGAAAAATCAGACACAGTTGCGCACTTGATTTTGGCCTTGCACACTTGAGAAATGGTCTTGCGTATTTAATATTTGCTCTTGCGTACTTGATAAGTACGCAGGAGTAAATGATAAGTACGCAGGATATAACTTAAGTTCGCACAAGATCAGTCTTGCGCACTTGTAAGTACGCAGGAGATTAGTCTTGCGTATTTAGTAAGTATGCAACAGAACTGTACTTTTTGCCAGAAATTGTAAGTACGCACAACACCTTTTCAGCAACTTTCACCAAACTATTCCGGTCACTGGAAAATCGCTGGAAATGGAAAAGGTTGGACTGATGAACAATGCAAATGAGCCAAAGGGTCAGAAACTTGTTTCTAACCAACCTTTGATACTCAGATCACTCAAATACACAACAAAATTCGGTTTTTGAGTGATTTTTGCTTCTAAAATAGTGCTCAAGAGCTACCCCTATTTTATCACAAAAATCAACAAAAATACCTCCTTTTGCTTGTAAAATCTCTGTAGAAACTCTCCAAACTCACTCACAACACTCGAAATCAGGAGCAATGCTCTGATACCACTTGTAGGTCCCTCGGGTGTGGCGGATCATCACATGCAAGTGGGTCTACTAGTCAGACCGGGTGCAGAATACCTGTGACTAGGTGGAGAGTCTAACTAAACAAAGTAAACCGACAAGAGAATCACTTTAAACGTTCTTTCTATTATAAACACTTGAAGGTTACAGAGAGAAGTACTGAGATTACAATTTGCGTATTTGCTACTATGACTGCCTATGCCTGCGTACTTAAATTCTGTCAACCTATCCTATTTATACATGACCTGATGCCTGCGCACTTAGCAAGTGCGCAGGGCAAAATGCTCTTGCGTACTTAACAAGTACGCAAAGGTATTCTTGCGTACTTGCTAAGTACGCAGGAGCTTTCTCCTGCGCACATACAAGTGCGCAAAACACTTAGAGAATTATGCAACATTCAATATGTAAAAATAAATACAACTCGATAAACTAATACATAAAGACTCTTACATATAAAGACAATTACAAACATGAAAATACAAACTAAGACTCTATCTAGAGTGTTTGTCACAGGAAAGTGCTTCAACAAATTTCTATTGATTCACTCCATTATATATAAATATATCATATAAGGTAGGCAAACAATAAAATTATATATATATATATAAGGTCTTAAACAAAAGTCAAAATTTATATATATATATATATATATATATATATATATGTATATATATGTATGTATGCATACATACAAATATATATATATATATATATATATATCTAGTTACAATTTAATGGTTTGAACCTCCCTTAAGTCTTTGAACTCTCCTAATGAGCCCCAAACCATTTGTTTGAACTCTCCTAATGAGCCCCAAACCATTTGAACTCTCTAACTGAACCCCCACCTTGAAATTTGACCCTTTTTCCTCAATTTGGATCCCCACTCAAGAACATTTGACTGAATTTGACCCTTAAAAGTCAAACAGAGCCAGACCTATACAGTATGTCATCCAAATCAATCTATACGGACTTCCCATGTACACTTGGACATTAATCGACTACTTTCAAACACGTTTAACTCCGCAATTCGATTCTGGCATGGCAAATTTTGAAATTCAAACCAATTCAAGCGGAGTTGACCATTTCAGGGTCAAACCACGTCTGATTCGATCCTCAATCAGGAAATTTAGACAAGTTAATGACAACAAATCAGGCGTGGATTGTTTTCGCGTGAATGCAAGCCTAAAACATGACCCAAATCATCGAGAATTAACCTAATTTACGCAAAAATCATCCCCACAGCTGTCTCCTACTAATCCGAATCAGATCGCACGAATTAAGCTAAATCAATCTGTTTAAATCAATCACACACCTTCAGAAACCCTTTGGCAAACTCTCTGAGCGCTTACATACTCGGCATTTCACCACTAGAATTCGTTCGAGCATCAAGAACTCCGGACCTTAAACTTCAGCCGTTCTCCTTCAGCACTTCATCATTCCTGGTAATTCTTGACTCTCTGGCTTTGTCTTGATAGTAGGATCATTAGCCCTATGAATCAGGGAACGATCGGGTAAGCTATCGGACTATTTCCACGGCTAGGGTTGGGTTTATATCGGGGACGATAAAGGGGAAGGAGAAGGGTCCGGCCTATGAGTTTTAAGGATAGGGAAGCCGATTGTTACCAAGACATATGCCCTGGTCTACCGGTAAAACTCATGCGCAACATAGAAGAGGTCGCGAGTTCGAACCAGCCCCGCACCTTGCCTTTCTTTTTGGGTTCCCTGTTTTGAACCAGACCCGACCCCCTTTCAGACTTGCGTTTAACTAATCTGATCCGACTTCAATAACTGGACCAGTCCCCTAGTTCAGTGGTTAGACTCTTGTCCTCACCCAGAATCAACCCGGGTTCGAACACAGCCCACTACATATCTTTTTAAAACAAGTTTTTAACACTCAAATCTTTTATTAAAAAATATTTTATGAAAACCTAAACCATTTAGAGCAGATTTATACAAAAAAATATACAATTTTGAACATAAACCATTATTTGTATTTTTACCTTTCTTTTAAGTTTAAACATAAAATAAGGAGTGTTAAATATCAAATTTTATATAAAATATTTTTGAATCATATTATCATTTTGATAATTTTTAGGGTTTAAACCCTATTTTAACAAATTTAACTTTCCAACATAAATATTAATACATATACACTTATTTTCCCATATAATTGCTTATGTATACACTAGTATGTATTTTGACACATTTACATAAATAAATGAATAAAATATATTATTTATTTAAATTGTATTTGAATAAATATAATTTTCACACTACTTAATAAATAAATAGAAAGAAATTATCTATTTAATTTAATTTAGTTATTCAAACCTAAACCTACGTCCATTAATATTTTATTTAATCCATATGTATATACCTTAAACTTACATTTATATACTAAATTTTCATTCAAATACAATTTCAAGTTCACATACTTTCCTTATACATAAAATGACACTCCCTTTGTACAAGACCCTACACTCACTCCTATTGAAACCCTAGACTCTACCTTACACATCATGCATGTTACTGATTCAAATTCATATGAAATCAACCCTAGGTTAATCTTGTGACTTGGAAAGCACTTGAGCTACCTATTGACCGTACTATCTATAAACACACCTACAAGTGAGTTTTACATAGCCCATTTTTTTACATTTTTTGCACTTTAGGGTGAAACATGATTTCCTCTTACAAACTTCTATACAATTACACATATACAATTCTTTAGTATGACTCTATGTGTTTATTTGTACTTTATGTTTGAATGCTATTAGTTAAGGCTACATATACATGACACACTAGTACAATCATTAACTCTTTACAAGTCAACGGTAACATTAATAGATCTATTGTGTCTGACAAACCCACCCATGTAGGGTGAGTGTTACCGATATTACATTAGGCTAAACACTTGTTGTTAAGCCCTTCATTAGGATAACATTTGATTGTTATGCCCTTCACTAGGATAACATATGTTTGTTATGCCCTTCATTAGGATAACATTGAATGTTATGCTCTTCAGCCACAAGGTTTGATTGTGCATAGCTTAACTATTGGTTCTCCATAAATGCCTAGTAAACCATATGTCATATAAATTGTATAAAACTTTGAATTCCATTTGTGTGTCAAAACCTAGGTATGCTCACCAACTTTCTAGTTGACCTTGTTTTAATCATGTTTCAGGTATGAATATGTGAGTTGATCAAGACATGCTTCATTTAAGTTGTGGACGTAGTTTAACTAAATAAAGAACTTGTTATGTATTTCAATTATTGTATTTTGTTGGATTTTGTTTGGTTTGATTTATGAAATGAAATGGGATGATTAATACATTACAGTATAGTCAACCATGTGCTCATGAACAGTCTCCATGTCCCGCCCCGACGTTTCCGTCGTCGGTTGGGGTGTGACAGATTGGTATCAGAGCCTTGGTTATAGGGAATTAGGTTATTAGACACCCTTGACCTAGACTATAACTTTAGGACACCCATCTATGCCATGCTTTATGATTATGTGACATGTGCTACATGCTTACTATTCTATGTGTTAGCTTATTTAATGCCTTAATTGTTAGAATTCATGACTTATTAGGTTATACCTAAATAATAAACTAAATAAACAATATCCATACCCATATCCTAAGCCTCATATCCTTCTTTCCTACTTCCATATCATCATCATCCTAGCATGTGGAAACGTCATACTCATAGACATAAGTCTAAAAAAAAATTCTTTACACCCCGTTAAGGTTTTAAACTTTGTTAATTATTAGAGGACACATGCAATCTGGAAGGGTGACACCTATATTCTGGGTTTTCTGTCTAGGAAAGCATTTCATATAAATCCCAATCAACCGAGGGATCCGTATGCTTTCCTACGAATTCCTGGGATGAGTGTCTCCTTATAGGCTAAAGCAAGTCTCCCTGAAAGTTATATAAGTTTAATTAACCATAATATGACATAGTATTCAAGTGGTTATGTTACTATTTGAGTACAATCCGAACTATGAATTATTTATACTTATCCTCTTATTTTGATCCAAGAAATTCTTATAAATTCTCACATCTCTCCTTATGTTGTTTTAAATTTATAGAATGCCTCCCCGTCGTGCCAACAACAACAACAACAATAACAATGATCTTGCTGCACTTCTCACACAACTTGTGACCCAACTCACCCAGGCCAATAACAACAACCATGGAGGCACCAGTGGCAGTGCTAATGGTGGAGGTGGTGGTGGCACCAACCCGCCACAATGCACCTTCAAATACTTCAATTCGTGTAATCCCCTCAAATTCTATGGCACCAAAGGAGCCACGGGACTCCATCAATGGTTTGAAAGCATTGAGGGCACATTCCTCAATAGTGACTGCCCCGATAATCTCCGAGTTCGTCATGCCACCAGCGTCTTCCAGAAACGGGTGCTCACATGGTGGAATGGTGAGAAAAGGACTAGAGGGATGGATGCGGCAATGGCCTTGCCGTGGGATGGCTCATAATGCAGCCAATAAGCAATATGGGGGCAACAATCCCTTGTGAAACACATGCAGTTATCACCACTTCCCCACCATGCCATGCTGCCTATGTGCCAGTTGTGGGAGGTATGGCCATACGGCCAATGTTTGCCGATCTGGACCACCTATTACTCAAGCCAACTAGGGAAACGGGGCCAAACAGCAAGTGGTAAATCCAGTGGTCCCGGCTATTGCTAATGGGCGGGCTTGCTTTGAATGTGGCAACCCAAACCACTTCCGTAACCAGTGCCCAAGACTTGTCAATGCTAACCAAGGCGGGGCTCGTGGGCATGCTTTCAACATAAACACCAATGAAGCTCAGGCCAACAATGATGTGGTCAACGGTACGTTTCTTGTCAATAATCAATATGCATCTATACTATTTGATACCAGAGCTGTTAGGAGTTTTGTGTCACTTAACTTTGAACTCTTACTTGCAAAAACACGATCCAAACTAGAGAAAACCTTTACCGTTGAAGTAGCGGATGGTAACTCCATCACAATTGCCTCCATTATATGTGATTGCTCCCTAGAACTCAATAAACACACATTTCCAGTCAATCTCATACCATTGCAATTAGGGAGTTTTGACATCATCATAGGCATGGATTGATTGTCAAATCACCATGCCGAAGTCATCTGTTTTTGAGAAATGTATCCGAATACCTATTCCACCGGGCGACAAGTTGAGAGTCTTTGGTGAAAAGCCTAGTAAAGGACTCAAGCTTATGTCGTGCACTACCGCCCAAAAGTACTTACGAAAGAAGTACGTGGCTTTCTTAGCCCATATTGTCCAAAAGAATAATAAGGAAAGGAGTATTCAAGACATCCCTATCATTCGGGATTTTCCCGAGGTATTTCCCGAAGACCTAACCAGTCTTCCGCCCGTTCGACAAGTTGAATTTCACATTGATCTTGTGCCTGGAGCTAATCCCATGGCTAAAGTTCCACACCGGCTCGCACCTTCTGAAATGCAAGAACTTGCAAGCCAACTTTAAGAACTCTTCGACAAAGGTTTTATCCGTCCAAGTCATTCACCGTGGGGTGCACTCGTCTTATTCGTTAAGAAGAAGGATGGCTCATTCTGCATGTGTATTGACTACCATTAGCTCAACAAGCTTACCATCAAAAACCGTTACCCGTTGCCTAGGATTGATGATCTCTTTGATCAACTTCAAGGTTCTACCTGCTTCTTGAAGATTGATCTTCGATCCGGTTATCACCAACTCCGTGTGCAAGAGGAAGATATTCCAAAGACCGCCTTTCGAACAAGGTATGGTCACTACGAGTTCATGGTTATGCCTTTTGGGTTAACCAATGCACCCGCGGTCTTCATGGACCTCATGAACCGTGTGTGCAAACCATACCTAGATAAATTCATGATCGTTTTTATTGACGACATCTTGATCTATTCCAAGACTAAGGAAGATCATGAACAACATCTTAGGTTGATTTTTGATCTCTTAAAGAAAGAACAACTATACGCTAAGTTCTCCAAGTGTGAATTTTGGCTAAAGGAAGTTCAATTCTTCGGTCACATTGTCAATGAAAAGGGAATTCATGTTGACCCTGCTAAGATTGAAGCTGTTAAGAATTGGAGTGCTCCTAAGACCCCTACCAAGGTTCGTTCATTTCTTGGTCTAGCGGGTTATTACCTTCGGTTCATTTCAAACTTCTCCAAGATTGTCGTCCCCCTCACTGCTTTGACACACAAGGGTAAACCTTATGAATGGGGACCAAAATAAGAAGAGGCTTTCTACACTCTCAAGCAAAAGTTGTGCAATGCTCCTATTTTGACTCTCCCTGATGGGAATGATGATCTGGTTGTCTACTGTGATGCCTCCAACCAAGGTCTCGGTTGTGTTCTCATGCAACGAGGCAAGGTGATCGCTTATGCATCAAGGCAACTCAAGATTCATGAGAAGAACTATACGACGCACGATCTTGAGTTGGGTGCGGTCATATTCGTATTAAAGATTTGGAGACATTACCTTTATGGTACGAAATGTGTGGTATTCACCGACTACAAAAGTCTCCAACACATCTTCAACCAGAAAGAACTCAACATGATGCAACGACGTTGTGTTGAACTCCTTAACGACTACGACTGCGAGATTCGCTACCATCCCGGCAAAGCAAACGTTGTGGCCGATGCTCTAAGTCGTAAGGATCACGTCATGCTTCATTGTGTTATAATTTAAACCGAAATTCAAATTCATATTTGTCACAACCCATTCGGCGGCGGAATCACCGAACGTGACGTGTAGGATTGTTCAAAGACATCGTGGCACTATTGTTGAAATATAAATTTAACCGATTTCATTAAACTAAGAATTTCAAATACAATTGTTTCAATTAAAGGAAATACATTGATAAACAAAGACAAAAATATTTAAATTTGATATCTAAGGCAAAGTCCCTAGATTCCATTTCCATGGTAGCATCAAACATCTCCTGAAAACATGTAAAATAATATTTGATCAACAATAAAGTTGGTGAGTTCATACAAGTTTCATACATATAATAATCATGTTTAAAGCAACAATTCACATGCATAGACATACTTTACTAATGTTCATACAATTTGTAATGATATAGTTCAAACCTATTGTTGACATAGCATACCTAGCATCCAAAGAATACTAGTCGAATAAATAACATAACAAGATCGGGGGCTCCATAAAGGTAACGAAAAGCCGACGGGTGTCAATCCTATAGTGCTACACTTGTTAAGTGCGATTTTGCAAGAATTAATGAACTATTATATTAACAAGTTGTATTTAAGCATGTAGTCAAGTTGTTGTCACATGAGCATGTTAATGAATTGTGTTTGAATAAAGTGTGAATCTTGTAGTGCATGGGTTTTGAATATGTACATGTTTTCAAGTCCCAAAGTGCAAAAATGTAAAAGGGGCAAGTATGAAACTCACGGTTTGGCGTGGTAACGAAAGGATGAACGGGAAGGTGAAGAGTCGGGAATGCCGGTTAACCTAAAAGGTAACGTAGGCATAAGTTCGGTGGAGAAGAAATAATAAATAATATATATGTATAATAGTATCAAGTTGGTCATGCATCGCCGACGGCGGACCGAAACACAAACCCCTAACTTAGTTAGGAATTCGGATGGTCAAAAGTTAGTATAGTTAGTAATATACCACTTGATGTGGCCAAGAGAAAGGTTGGGAAATCCACGAACCTTGTTAGATTTATTTATAATATTTATGTATAGGATTTGAACACCTTGTGGCTATTGGATGTCTTATGGTAGATACTTCATCCAAATACCTTAGCACAAGGCTTCCATCATAGAATTTTGATGGAGGCTTGGTTTGGTTTTACCACAACTAGATGTAAAATATCCAAACAAGAACATGAAGAAGAAGAAGAAATGTTAGTTGAAAGACCACAACTTGGACCTCAAATGGTGGCTTATCTTAGATGTTTACCAAGGTAAACAAATGATAAGATCCTAGAGGTTTATCCAAGAGGGTGAAGGAAGAATTGTTAAGAAAAAAAGGAAGAAACTTGAAGAAAAATAAGGTTTTTACCTTATAAAATTCTGCCAAAAAATCTTGGAAAAAATGGAGCACTTGGAGAGATTTGTGAGAGAATTTGGAGGGTGTAAGGGTGGAGGAGTGAAAGGGAGTGGGTATTTATAAGTGTGGATTAGGGTTTGGGGTATTAAATGAGTTAGTTGGGAGTTGGTGGTTGAAAGGGAGGTGATTCTTTTTTTTTAAAAAGAAAAAAATGAAATAATAATAATAATAGTACTAATGATAATAATGATAATAATACTAATAATAATAATAATAATAATAAACCGAGCGTGTATGGACGTGAAACGAGAATATAAATGTAAAAAAAGTAAAACGCGTGTTTGTAATATATAATTTTGTAATATTGCACGTATGATGTTGTCTTGCATATGTATAAATGTAATGTATGTTGTAAACATGTAATTGAATAAATCCAATAAATTCATTGATCATAAGTCTTGGGTTACAATGGATTCAAAAATGATAGTACAAGGGTACAAAATGTAAATAAACGATGATGTGGAAAGTACGGATATTACAATATTCTAGAAGCTCAACACGTCTCGGTCACCGAGGGTAACATGTACTATGAAATGTCATGTGGTGTTGAACTTCAGCTTGAATCCAAACCCAATGGCTTGCTCTATTTCTTGAATTGTATTTGGGTTCCCGATCGTGATGATCTCCGTGCATTTCTCATGAACGAGGCACATAAGACTCGTTATTATGTTCATCCTGGTGCGGATAAAATGTATCAAGATCTTCGCGAACAATATTGGTGGCCTGGTATGAAGAAAGACATTGCCCTGTTTGTAGCAAAATGTCTAACTTGTTCAAAAGTCAAAGTCGAGCATCAACGTCCTTCCGGTTTACTTGAACAACCGGAGATTCCAGTGTGGAAATGGGAGAATCTAGCCATGGATTTCATTACTAAACTCACTCGCACTTCTAGCGGTTATGATAGCATTTGGGTGATCATTGATCGTCTCACTAAATCTGCTCACTTCTTGCCCATCCATGAAGACTATCGGTTGAGAAATTGGCTTGAATCTACATTGACGAGATTGTGAGTCGTCACGGTGTTCATTTGAACGTAATCTCTGATAGAGACGCTCGTTTCACTTCCCGCTTTTGGCATCCCTCCAAACGGCTCTTGGTACACGAGTGGATATAAGCACGGCCTACCATCCCCAAACTGATGGCCAAATCGAGCGAACAATCCAAACCCTTGAGGATATGCTTAGAGCATGTATTATAGATTTTGGTGGCAAATGGGATTCATATCTACCTCGCATTGAGTTCTCTTACAACAATAGCTACTACACCAGCATCAACATGGCTCCATTTGAAGCTCTCTATGGACGCAAGTGTTGTTCTCCTATCTGTTGGAACGAGATTGGTGAAGCACAAATCACCGGTCCCAAGTTAATCCAAGAAACTTCTGACAAGATCATACAAATCCGTGACAACATTCGAGTAGCGAGGAGTCGGCAAAAGAGCTATGCCAACAAGCGACGAAAACCCTTGGAATTCCAAGTCGGTGACCTTGTACTCCTAAAGGTGTCTCTTTGGAAAGGTGTGATCCGCTTTGGAAAGAAAGGCAAGTTAGCACCTCGCTATGTGGGTCCATTCAAGATCCTTGAAAGGATTGGGAAAGTGGCTTACAAACTCGAGCTACCTCCAGAACTCAACAATGTACATCCAACCTTGCATGTGTCCAATATGAAGAAATGCCTTGCTGATGAGAAACGTCATATACCTCTTGACGACGTGCGCATTGATGACACGATGCACTTCGTTGAGAAACCTGTGGAGATTATGGATCGTGAAATAAAGCAACTCAAGTGAAGCCGTATTCCTATTGTCAAAGTTCGTTAGGAATCCAAACGTGGTTCTGAGTTTACCTGGGAGCATGAGGACCAGATGAAACTCAAGTATCCACCCCTCTTCGCTGATTCAGTAGCCTCAACTAGTTGAATTTCGGGATGAAATTCCCTCAATATGGGGATACTGTAACATACTTGATTTTCCTTGTATTCATTTTAATGCAATAAACAATAATTCAAGTTCCATTTATAGTTCAAAACATTGGGTTATATAAACGTGTCAATTTCAAGGCCTAATCAATGCAATTCCATGATTTTTACAAATCTTTCTTACATGTTATTACAAAAGGGTGAGAAAATTTCTATTGATTCACTCTATTATATATAAATATATCATATAAGGTAGGCAACCAATAAAATTGTATATATAAGGTCTTAAACAAAAGTTAAAATTTATATTTATATATATATATATATATGTATATATGCATACATATATATATATATATATATATATATATATATCTAGTAACAATTTAATGGTTTGAACCTCCTTTAAGTCTTTGAACTCTCCTAATGAGCCCCAAACCATTTGAACTCTCTAACTGAACCCCCACCTTGAAATTTGACCCTTTTTTCCTCAATCTGGATCCCCACTCAAGAACATTTGACTGAATTTGACCCTTAAAAGTCAAACAGAGCCAAACCTATACAGTATGCCATCCAAATCAATCTATACGGACTTGCCATGTACACTTGGACATTAATCGACTACTTTCAAACACGTTTAACACCACAATTCGATTCTAGCACGGCAAATTTTGAAATTCAAACCAATTCAAGCAGAATTAACCATTTCAGGGTCAAACCACGTCTGATTCGATCCTCAATCGGGAAATTTAGACAAGTTAATGACAACAAATCACGCGTGGATTGTTTTCGCGTGAATGCAAGCCTAAAACATGACCCAAATCATCGAGAATTAACCCAATTTATGCAAAAATCATCCCCACAGCTGTCTCCTACTAATCTGAATCAGATCGCACAAATTAAGCTAAATCAATCCGTTTAAATCAATCACACACCTTCAGAAACCCTTTGGCAAACTCTCTGAGCGCTTACATACTCGGCATTCACTGCTGGAACTCATTCGAGCATCAAGAACTCCGGACCTTAAACTTCAGCCGTTCTCCTTCAGCACTTCATCATTCCTGGTAATTCTTGACTCGTTGGCTTCGTCTTGATAGTAGGATCATTAGCCCTATGAATCCGGGAACGATCGGGTAAGCTATCGGACTATTTCCATGGCTAGAGTTGGGTTTATATCGGGGACGATAAAGGGGAGGGAGAAGGGTCCGGCCTATGGGTTTTAAGGATAGGGAAGCCGGTTGTTACCAAGGCATATGCGCTGGTCTACCGGTAAAACTCATGCGCAACATAGACGAGGTCGCGGGTTCGAACCAGCGCCGCACCTTGCCTTTCTCTTTGGGTTCCCTGTTTTGAACCAGACCCGACCCCCTTTCAGACTTGCGTTTAACCAATTTGAACCGACTTCAGTAACTGGACCAGTCCCCTGGTTCAGTGGTTAGACTTTTGTCCTCACCCAGAATCAACCCGGGTTCGAACCCAGCCCACTACATATCTTTTTAAAACAAGTTTTTAACACTCAAATCTTTTATTAAAAATTATTTTATGAAAACCTAAACCATTTAGAGCAGATTTATACAAAACAATATACAATTTTGAACATAAACCATTATTTGTATTTTTACCTTTCTTTTAAGTTTAAACATAAAATAAAGAATGTTAAATACCAAATTTTATATAAAATATTTTTGAATCACATTATCATTTTGATAATTTTTAGGGTTTAAACCCTATTTTAATAAATTTAACTTTCCTAAATAAATATTAATACATATACACTAATTTTCCCATATAATTGCTTATGTATACACTAGTATGTATTTTGACACATTTATATAAATAAATAAATGAATAAAATAAATTATTTATTTAAATTGTATTTGAATAAATATAATTTTCACACTACTTAATAAATAAATAGGAAGAAGTTATCTATTTAAATTAATTTAGTTATTCAAACCTAAACCTACATCCATTAATATTTTATTTAATCCATATGTATATACCTTAAACTTACATTTATATACTAAATTCTCATTCAAATACAATTTCAAGTTCACATACTTTCCTTATACATAAAATGACACTCCCTTTGTACAAGACCCTACACTCACTCCTATTGAAACCCTAGACTCTACCTTAGACATCGTGCATGTTACTGATTCAAACTCATATGAAATCAACCCTAGGTTAATCATGTGACTTGGAAAGCACTTGAGCTACCTATTGCATGTACTATCTACAAACAAACCTACAAGTGAGTTTTGCATAGCCCATTTTTTTACATTTTTTGTACTTTAGGGTGAAACATGATTTCCTCTTACAAACTTCTATGCAATTACACATATACAATTCTTTAGTATGACTCTATGTGTTTATTTGTGATTTATGTTTATCGGGTGGAGGCATGGTGGCTAGTGGTAGTACGGGATGAGGGACGATGGGATGGTGGGGTGGTGTTAATGATCAGGAGTAGAAAGATAGGGTAAGAAGGTGGCTGATGACGGGGAATGAAGACAGCTGTGAGGATTGTTGGACCTAGAATGTATATGATTAAGCTTAGTTGGATGTATTTTGGTGTAACCGTGAACCAGGGTTCACGGGTTGGGTGTTTATGGGCCGGCCAAAGGGCCGAGTACATGTAGTAAGGGCCTAGTCTAGTCATGATTAGGTATATAAACATGTATACCCTAACCGAGAAGGGTTAGCGGTTGTTAATGTTTTTCTTTGTAATCTTTGTTTGATAGTATACGAGTATTACAAGTGTCTCAGGTTCTTGAATCACCACTCTCAATAGTTTCCGCCTATTGATTGTGAGAATTGATATCGTTTCGTTTGTGTGTGTGTGTGTAATCGAAGATCCGTTAGAAGATTTGGGACTTTCAATTGGAATCAGAGCCATTGAAGTCATTCAAGGCTTGATTTTGGATATCAACGATTCAAGAATCACTATTTGAGATTAGTATTGTTTTCTTGCTGAAAATCAAAGTTTTATCAAGAAAACTTTGATAATTTGTTGTTGTGAAGAAGATCTGTTGGAAGAGGAATCAAAATTCTGCTTCGTGTACATTGGAGTTAGAATTGGAATTCAAAATTTGAATTCCATATTTTGTGGGATTATTTTTGGAATTAAAATCAAGTCCAAGCTTGATTCTCGGCTAAATTCACGAGAGGCACAGATCAGGGTTCTCGGGTTAGTTCACGGCAAAGAAATTCTCGGCAAGTTCATGGGTGGAGGATCTCGGATAGAATTCATGGGTTCACGGCTGGAAGCAGGTTCACGAGTCTGCTACTCGGTTTAACGTTTGGTTCGCGGCTTAGATTTGGTTCACGGCTCTTCTGTGTTCACGGGTTTATTATTAGTTTATGGTGGCAATCTGGTTCACGGCAATATACAAGTTCACGGGTGAACTTGTTGTCACAAGTTCATTTTTTAATTCATTTCCAGGTTTGATCAAGGACCTCATACTCTGATAAGATGAACTCTCATCAGCAAACCATGAATCTAAACAGCATGTTAGATTTGCAAATTGGAACAAGCACCAAACCACCAACACTTACTTCATCTAAAGACTTTTTGGATTGGAAGTTCAGATATCAGAACTATGTTTTACTTTCTGAGGCTAAGATGTCGAGAAGTATCATTAAGGGGCCTCAAATTCCTATGTATGACAAAGCAGATGGAACTAGGGCACCTAAACAGATAGAGAATTATACTAATGAAGATTTTTATCTTGTTGAAAGGGATCTAAAAGCTTTAACCTCGCTTACTATGGCTTTATCACCGGATATTGCTCATAACTTTAAAGAATGTACATCTGCTAAACAACTCTGGGGGTCTTTGGAAAAGACATTTGAAGGGAATGATGATATGAAGGCAAGTAAGAAGGAAATGATTCTGCAAAAATTCAGTATGTTCAATCATATTCTGGGTGAGGCTTTAGAAGTACAGCTAAAAAGGTTCACCAGGTTAGTTTAAGAGATGAGAGGTGCTCAAATTGAATTGAGCACTAGGGATTTGAATAGAAAGTTGCTGAATGGACTCCCACAAAGCTGTGACAAGAATGTTGCTTTGATTAAGAGAACCAAAGATTTGAATGCTATACCTCTGAGTGATTTGATTTCAATCATCAAATCATATTATCCGGATGATCAACAAAGAAAAGCCAACCATGTGAACACCATAAATTTTGCAGGGGTACAGAACAATAATAATGCTTTCCTGTCCAGTGTGGTTCAAGCAGTATCTGGATCTGGGGAAGCAACCTCTGGTAATTCTGCAGCTACAAAGTCTACTGTACCAGAGCAGCAAATACATTCTACACAACATGCTAAATTGATTGAAGCAAACACATATTTGTGCACTGGAATCATGTACTGCTACGCAACATTTACTTCTGAAAATTTGTCACCGTAAGAGATGCTCATTGCGAAACTTAATCAAATCCACCCAGAAGATGTAGTCGAGTTAGATATTTCCTGGAAACTGGCTATGGTTGTATTTAGAGCAAAGAACTTCATTAACAAGACTGGTAAATTCAGATGGAGTGAGGATACTGGGAAGAAGATTGGTTTCAACAAGTCAAATCTTCGTTGCTACAATTGTCATGAACTAGGTCATTTTGCCAGGGAATGCACTAAACCAAGGGAATAGAAGGGTAATGAAACTGGAACATTTATAGGAGGAAAGAGTGCTGACAACTCCAAAGCTTTGATCAGCTAGCAAACCGGTGGACATGACTAGGGATATCAGCTCAAGGAACTTAATCTGAACCATGCCTTTATGGCTGATATCATTGAAGGATCTTCTTCTACTTCATCTTCTGCTACTCCACCTGAGGTAACTGCTAATCTATGCTCTAAGTTTTGCATTGACAAGGTAGAATTATACAGAAAACATAATGCTGATTTGATTTTTGAAATTGAAAATCTCAAGTATAATAAAACCAAATTTTCAAAAACTGAAAAAGCTTTAAAAGAAGTCATAGAAGCAAACAAAAATGATATATCATTGCTTAAATCACAACTAAGTGAAAAATGTTGTGTGCTTACTGATGCTAAACAAGAAATTACACAGTTAACCACTGAATTAGAGCAAGAAAAATCAAATTTTGCTGAAACTAAATTCAAAGTATAATACTTAGGTCAAGCTAGTAAAGTTGTTGACATGATGGAAAAACAACTTCACAAACCCAGAAACATGTCTAAGGGGATTGGGTATAATAACATGCCTCCTTCATTCATCGGGAACATTGCCACTGTTCCTCCCTCTGTTGAGGAACAAGTAGAGGAGTTTAAAGTGTTCACTTCTAGAAATCTGACAAAGACTGATGAATCCAAATCATCATAATCCTTAGCTTCAAATATTAAACGTGTGAACAATTCTAATGCGTCTACATCATGTGCGAGAACAGTAGAAATACAAGATTGGTCAAGTGAGGATGATGAAGTTGATGAGCCACAAGTTTTTAGTTTAAATTTGAAATCTAAAAACAATAAAAACAATTCTTTTGATTGTGTTTTAAAAGGAAACAAACCTTGTGAGCGTGATTTTGTTGGTTTGAATAATTCTAGTGCTAAATCATCTTCTGTGAAACTTGTGAATGAGAGTAAAGGTACTGTTTTTGTAACACCTACAGTTAATGGTAAAGTTAAAAAACATGTTTTCAAGAAACCCAAACCTGTGATAAAGCATACGGTACCAGTTCAAACCTCAAATGCTTCATCTAAGCATTTTACAAAGGATCAATTTTATTCTAAATATGATCATCTTCATAAGAGGTTTGAATAAATCCATGCTCATCAACACAGGAAAACCTGAGCAGGGATTCAATCACAAACAAGGTGGTTCATCTCATCCGTGGTCAAACAAGTCAGGCTTTGCATCTTATGCAAAGAAACAGTCATGCTATACTTGTGGAAAGTCTGGTCATTTATCTAGAAACTGTGTTCATCATCTATATGTTCCCTACTATTAACAGAATCGGAAGACTACACATGAGAAAGTCACTCATTCTAAGCCAATTAAGGCTACCCAGCCCAAGGCAATAAATAGTCCGTCATTTTATGTTAAGCCTTTCAATGGTGATTGGAATGTTGCAAAACAAAACAGGCAGGCTTACTTTGAAAGGCAAAAGATTAAACAAACTAAACAAAAGGAGAAATCTATATCTCATGTTTATAAAGAAAGTAAAACTCCTAGTCCACCTAAGCCTGACTGGAAAGCTAAGGAGAAGATTGAATCGACATCCAAACTTGAGTCAAATAATGATATGTGTCGGCAGGATGTGTCATATATTGATGCCAAGGGAATACCCAAATCTATTATGGCATGGGTACCAATCACTAATTAATCTCCCATTTTGTGTAGGAACAGCCAAGGAGGATTGTCAATAACCTCTGGTATGTTGATAGTTGTTATTCTAGGCACATGACAGGAGACATATCTCTACTTCAGGACTTGCAAAATTTTGATGGAGGTTATGTTTCCTTTGCGAGAGGGAAAGGTGGTAAAATAAGCAGGAAAGGTATTGTGGTAAATGGTTCATTGAGTTTTCATGACATAAGCTATGTCTCTGAGCTAAATCATAGCTTGTTAAGCGTTTCCCAAATTTGTGATAAAAATTTGTGATAAAGATTTCCCAAATTTAAAGTCGGGCTTCGTGGTGCCCGAGGAATGGATTTTGTTAAGAACATCCTGTAAGGGAAACTCTTATATTATTGACATGAAAAGTAAACCTGTTTACGAAAATACCTATCTTTTATCAAAATCTGCTGAATCTGATGCTATGCTGCGGCAACGTCGTCTTGGCCATGTTAATTTAAAAAATCTAAATCGCATTGCAAAAGGTAATCGTGTTCGTGACTTACCTATCAAAGAATTCTTTTCTATTGAGAAATGTGTTGCATGTGCCAAAGGAAAACAGCACAGAAAGCCCCATAAGTAAAAATGATCAATTCAATTGACTGTATTCTCCATCTGCTTCATATGGATCTCTTTAGTCCTGTGAATGTGATGAGCATTGGCCAGAAGTCTTACTGTTTGGTCATAACTGATGATCACTCACGTTTTTCATGGGTTTTCTTTTTGGCTAACAAAAGTGAGACTGCAGAGCTGATTAAGAATTTTGTCATTCTGGTTGAAAATCAAACGGATGTGAAATTAAAAGCTATCAGGTGCGACAACGGAACTGAGTTCAAGAATGCAGTCTTAAATCAATTCTGCACTAAAGGGGGGATAGCTAGGCAATACAGTGCAGCACGTACACCCCAACAAAATGGTGTGGTAGAGCGAAAGAATAGAACCCTCATTGAGGCTGCTAGAACCATGCTCTTTGAATCCAAGCTGCCATTATTCTTTTGGGCTGAGGCTGTTAACACAACTTGTTACGTACTGAATCGAGTTCTTCTCAACAAACGACTACAGATGACTCCTTACAAGATTCTTTACAATGAGAAGCCCCGTGTTGGATACTTCAGAGCTTTTGGATGTCCGTGTACTGTATTACATACAAAATCCACACCAAAATTCAATGAGAAGGCAGATGATGGTTACTTTATTTGTTATGTCTCTAACACCACCGCCTATAGAGTTTACAACAAGGTTACCAAAGAGATCAGGGAATCAACATATGTTGATTGGAAAGAGCAGAATCCTACGGATGCAGAATGTGGTCTAGCATGGCTATTTGACTATCATTCACTCTTTAAATCGTTTAATGTTTACACTAATGTGATTGTAGGAACTTATAATGATTACTTTGAGCTGAGTGACGATGATGACGGTCCATACACCGGACCAATGCTAACTGTTGATCCACCAGAAGTTCTAAGGTAACAAAATGCAGATGTTTCTTCTTCTACTCAGGAGCCGATTCCTGATGTAACAAATGTCTCAGGATTCACCATTAACTGAAGAGGACACTACATCTGTTGTCAATGAAGGTACTTCTACACCCAAGACTTCGGATGCCTCTCAATTCCAGGAGCCGATTCCTGATGAAAGTGTAGTAGAGAAGCCGATTTCCGTTATTAATGATGAGTCCAATGAAGAAACACAAGAAAATGTAACCAATCATCCTATGACAGTTCAAGTTCCTAAAACTCCATCTCATCGGATTAATAAGGATCATCCAGTGGATAGCATTATTGGGTCATTAACTGATGGCGTCAAGACTAGAAGCACTGCTGGAGATATCAATAGATGTTTATACTCATGTTTCATCACTCAAATCGAACCAAAGAATATAAAGATGGCTCTCCTTGAGCCTAGCTGGGTTAATCCCATGCATGAGGAGCTGAATCAGTTTGCAAAGCTCAAAGTTTGGATTGCCACCAGGCAAGAAAGCTATTGGCACTCGTTGGGTATTTAGAAATAAGCAAGATGAAAGCAAAGTGATTATTCAAAACAAAGCTCGTCTGGTTGTGTAGGGGTTCTATCAGTAAGAGGGAATTGATTATGAGGAGGTGTTTGCATTGGTTGCTCGTCCGGAAGCAATCTGAATTTTCTTGGCATACGCCTCATATATGAACTTCATTGTTTATCAGATGGATGTCAAGACCGCTTTTCTATATGGAAAGGTCAAGGAAGAAATTTATGTTTGTCAACCACATGGGTTTGAAGATTATGATCATCTGGATGTATATAAACTGGATAAGGCTCTGTATGGATTACATGAGGCACCTCGTGCTTGATATGCCACTTTGACAGACCATTTGTTGGCTCATGGTTACACTCGTGGTGCAATTGATCAAACTTTGTTCGTTCGAAAGGTGGATGATGATCTAATTCCAGTGCAAATTTATGTGGACGATATCATATTTGGGTCCACAAATGAGGATTTATGCACAGAATTCAGGAAGGTTATGGAAAAGAAGTTCGAAATGAGTGCCTTGGGTGAAATTACATTCTTTCTCTGGTTACAGGTTCAACAATCAAGTGATGGTACTCTCATCCACAAAGCAAATATGTGGATGTCATTCTTGACAAGTTCAAGTTTTCTGATGCTCAAGCTGCTTCTACACCCATGTCTGCTAGGCCAGTTCTGGATGCCGATTTAAATGGGGTTGTCGTTGATAAAAAAAATATCGATCTATGATCGGTTCATTGATGTACTTAACGGCCAGTCGTCCAGACATCATGTTTGTTGTGTGTCAGTGTGCTCGTTATCACGCCAATCCCAAGATGTCCCATTTAACTGATGTTAAACGTATCTTTCAGTATCTCAAGGGCAAGTCTAGGCATGGCCTTTGGTACCCCCAAAAGATTCTAATTTTGACTTGTATGCCTTTTTGACAGTGATTATGGAGGTTGTTAACTTGACAGGAAATCTACAAGCGGGGGATGTCAATTTCTGGGAGATAGGCTAATTTCTTGGCAGTGTAAGAAGTAACACACAGTCTCCACCTCCACTGCTGAGGTTGAATACGTTGTTGCATCGGCTTGTTGTTCACAAATCATATGGATGCAACATCAATTGCTGGATTACAGTTTGACCTTTCTAAATACTGTTATTTTCTGTGATAATGAGGCTGCTATGCTTATTGTGAAAAGCCGGGTCCAACATTCAAAAACCAAGCATATTGATTTCAAGGTGCATTTATTCGGGACTGCTTTGAGAGAAATCTCATCTATCTTGAACATGTTGATTCTAACAACAATGTTGTCGATATCTTCACAAAAACATTTGATACATCTCGATTCAGTGTGCTTGTAAAGTCCCTGAAAATGATTGGTTTTAAAGATTGAACAGGTCACAAAAAGATTTTTCTTTATAGTTTAAATTTGTACAGTTTTATTTATTTTTAATTTTTTTTATGCACAAATTTAGGGGGAGAAGTCAAGAAAAAAATAAAAAAGAGTCTGCTTTTAATTCTTACTAGAGTCTAGTGTCAAGAAAAATATAAAAAGAGTCTACTTTTAATTCTTATTTGAGTCAATTGTCAAGAAAAATACAAAAAGAGTTTGCTTATTAGTTAGTTTGAGTCTGCTTATTGTTCAAATAAAAGAAAAATTACAAAAAGAATGTGTTTCTGTTTGAGTCATAAGTTTGTAAATAAATGGGAAGTGATATGATTGTTCGTCTCTTAAGGTTAGGATCAACACATGTAAGGCACTATATTGAAATGACTAGGATCAGTGTTGGATATGTTGATAGGCTCTGCATGTGATATACTTGAACAAAATATTCTTATTGCTTTAGTGGGAACATCTCATAGATTAGAGTAATTTGCTATTACTGTTAATGATAGAGAACTTAAACATAAAGGTTGATTAACTATGGATAACCCTTGCTCTATTGGGATTGCACTAACCAAGACCCTTCACAAAGGGGTTGCGAGCTGACTTGCTACAAGTCTGTACATGTTATATATATATATATATATATATATAGAGAGAGAGAGAGAGAGAGAGATAAAAGACATGTATTGACATGCAATATGTGAAAAGACACTCAATGACAGTGAAAAGCTACTCTGCAAAGCAGAACTCTGAGCAAAAGGACACGCAATGTTAATGTCGTGATATAGAAAAAATTCAAAAGATATGTCTAAAGGCGTACATATAAATATACTTGTAAATATTTTTCTTTTTGGAATATGTGACTGGAAAGGGATTTCTTGTCAAGGCATGTAAGTCCGTTGTGCTATGACTATGAGCTTATGCTGGTTCTGAACAAGTAAGGCCGTAGTGCTATGTTTTTTATCAAATTTTGTCAAAGATTCCCTAGAAATTTGCATACGCCCATGCTAGTTATGCTCAAGTAGATATTATTTAGGTGCTCAAAAGATCATGAGGAATGAAAGGTTTACCTGACAAGCTGTAGGGTCCATTAATGTTTATCAAGAATTCACATTTCCTTAATTACAGGTTTCTGAGATATGAGTGTAGGACCCATTAAGTCATAAGTAATCTTACCCAAAACATGATAACTTAGATCATAGTTGAAAACTTAGGTTTAAAGCTAAAGCATGAGTTTAGAAGGATCTGAATATTGGCAATCCACTTGACCGGTCTGAGTATAACTACATGCTGAAAAATGTTCCTTGATCTGCCTATAGAATGAAATGATCCCATTACAATCTTCCTAAAGGCTCGTTGTTGGTTAATCTATATAAATTAGTCCTGTTATATTTACTCAAGTTTGTTTTATTTTATTTATCTTTATCTTTCATTTCTATTTAAAATTCTAAAAAAAATGACCAAGTATAGCTTTTGAAATCAAGAATCTAAGGGATTAAGAGACTTTGTTGTGTATTCGGTAATGGGATGGCCCAATTTGGTTTTCTGTGGGACCGTAACCTTTGGATACCGGGTAGTATGAAGGATGTTGGCTTAGACTACAACTTCTCTAAAATGGTGTTTGAAGAAATGAAAAGCAATCTAAAAGGGGGCAAGAAGGATATCTTTCTGATGTATCCTAGGTTTCTCCAGATTTTATTCAATAGAAATCATGCAAATCTGGAACCTACGGTTGAGACTTTGGACCTGAAAGCTATGGGTCCGATGATTTTCAAATTTATGAATGTCAACAAGCAGGGAAAAAGAGTATATCAGGGGCTGCATCCCCTTGACAAGTTTAGAAGATTTGCTGCACTTGTTAATGAAGAAGTGGCAGAACCAGCTGTGAATGTTGAGGCCGAGGTTGCACTCCTCAACAACAGTTAGAGCATCAAAATGAACCAGAACCACAGAATCCAGTTGTGACAGAGTCAGAGGATGCTGAAGTTATTTCTTCTTCTGACAGTGAAGGCACACCTGAGAGACCTTTAGTACCGATCAATCGGTTTGTCAGAGAAATGGAAAACAAATGACATAGAGTTGAGAATCCTCCCCTTATCTCTTCGTCAAACCAAGATGACACCGATCCTGATTACTTACCGGATCATGATCTTCAATCTAGAACAAGGAGGAGAAGAGATCCGAGAATAGCAAGCATACCACCAACACCCACAACAACACCCACTCCAACACCTTCTGCGTCCACTCAGATACTACATTCACCACAACCCACTGCTACCATGCATCAATCATCAGTCCGGGTGAGCCCCTCTACAACTGCTTTCGACACTAATCAGTTCTTCGTGTCATCGATCGAAGCTTACAGAACCGAGAAAGCTAAGGGCAAAAGTCCTGTGGACTCATCTACACCTGCCCCTGTGGATCCACATGTTCTAGAAGAAAGAGTATTTACTCTAGAGCAGCAGATGGAAGCTCAAAATGCAATGATAATGGCTTTGGAAGCTAATCAGGGTTTTCTCACTGCCTTGGTGTATGATCTAAAGAGGCAACTGGGTGATCTTGTGACACCCGGCAAATTCCAGCTAACTTAGTTAACTCAATTAGAAACCACAGGGGCCAATCCTGCTATTATTCAAACCCTATTACACATAAAACTGTAGGGACTAAAGATGTAATTACCCTAAAACCAATATGTTGACTTTTATAGTCAAAATCAAGAACATTTTAATTATGTTGACTTTTGGAAGTCAAACTCTTCTTATCCTTGATCCAAATTCGTGACATTAACCTCCTAACTGCTCGAATTAGGGATTGTAACGTAAAGCACTATTGAATTCGACCATTATCGAGCCGTTTCTAAACGATTAACACTGTAATCATTGCGAATTATGTCCTTGTAATCCAAACTGTCGAACCCATTACGAACACTCATCAATTCAATCAATTGGTCTATCAATTTTGAAACCAATCACTCTGAGAATGCTAATCGAACCTCTGTCAAGCTTTTACGTATTCCAATTTGATCGGAGAAGCGCCGGAGAGCAACCTGTCGAGGCCGCGGTTGAGTTTTAGTCGATCTCCACCATTCCGACATCGTTTCAGGTAATTGAATTCACCATTAGTTTCGTTTCCATTCCTAGATCATAAGCCCTAACCTTTTGGTGGCTTATAAGATCGAATTGGCGACGAACCAATTCTAGGGTTCATCCCGTATTAATCTACATGGTTAGATTCGCAATTCTTTGTTTATTGAAAGCCCCATGAATTCAACAACTATTATTACAAGAATTAATCAAATCGATTCCACGTTCTTAAACTAGGGTTTCAATTTATAAAAACGTAATTAAACAATCCTAAACTTGTTTATTTTACAATTAAACCTCACCACAGTTTCGTATGAATCTAATGAACAATTCCCCTTTGTTATTTTGGATAATCGCGATAAAAATCGATGGAATTGGGATGGATTTTGATTCAGGTTTCGCAAAGGGGAAGAACAAAGGGGCTTGAATGTCAAAAACATTTTTAATTCGGTCTTGTTGCGATTGCCCTAGCGCCTGGACTGGTTAATTCATAAGGCATACACGCAGGAGACCCGGGTTCGAAACCGGTCTCCTGCAATTATTTTTTTGGGACTTTTTCAATGATATTCTTTTGATAAAATTTTTCCCCATAATATTATATTAATACATTTTGAGCCTGGAAACTACCTGTAGGTTCGGGTTTGGTTTTATGACCTATTTAATATTATCTCCACTTCTAAAATAATATATGTATATTATTTTATAACCACCATTCCAAATAAAATGATATATTTATATTATTTTTAACCCCGTGACCTCAATTAAAAAAAATGTATTCTTATATTATTATACCATGTTTATAAACATTGTAAGATGTTTCAAACTTATAAATAATATAACTATTTATATTATTTACCCTCGTTTATTAACCTCGAATAAAAGTAATATTTATTTATTATTTTTACCAAGTAATTGGTTATTGTACTATGTTTCTTCAAACTTAAAATAATATAATGTGATATATTATTTTCTTAAGATCATTATTAAATAGTACAACCGCACGAACATTTATTCGTAATTGGAGGCGTATGACATGAACACATTTGCCTTAACTATTAAACTAAGAAACCCTCATTCCCGATGACACGTTCGTCTACTCGTTGGTCCTGCACATATTTTAGGACATTCAAATCTTCCGTGTCGCCGTCACAAATCCCATATATCCCAAACTTATGTATTTATAATTCTAGGGCATACGTAAGCCATGCAGGCTAACACTTGAGGTTCTAAATCTCATACTTGTGTGATACTACCTACTACGCAACGCAGGTGAGTTTCACGACCCCTTTTTAGTTGTTTTACTATTGGGGGAGAAACATGCTTACACACAAACATATTTTACTTGTTTTCCTGTTGAGGAGAAACAAACATGTACACAAACTATCATACTTTTACTTGTTTTCCCCGTGGGGGAGAAACAGGTACGCAGACAAACATTATGTTACATGTTATTCCTGTTGGAGGAGAAAACATGACACAACTATTTTAGATTATTGTAATTCATATGTTATTACTGTTGAGGCTAAGCGTGACACACTATCACAGAAAGTCCTCATCATACATCGAACCGTTAATATGGATCTTAGCGAGGTAATGTTTAGTAGTACTACTGGGTTTGACAAATCCCACCCGCGTTAGTCGCGCTAACTCGATTGGAGATCGAACGGGTGAAATGTTAGCCTACTCACATTTTCCAGAGTTGATAGACCTGGCAGGAGGCAAATACACAACAGTCAGCTTCGGTTGCGAGCGCTTTAGTAAGACATGATCATAAGCTAGCTACCTATAGATATGCATATTGAATGTACATAATCTGGCAAACACTCTCTTATTACAAACTTGAAATCTGTGGACTCACCAACCTCTTGTTGACACTTTTTCTTACATGTTTCTCAGGTCGGTTTGGCACATGTTGCACACTTAGGACATGCATGGAGTCCTACTTTAAAACATTTTAAATAGTTTACTTATTTATATTGATTGACGCTTGTTGCGTGTAATTACTTTTGATTTCATATTAACATTTACGCTTCCGCATTAACTCTGAACATTTATGTTATGACCTTTAAGTCCCATATAGTGTCGTTTGATGTAACTAATGACTGAGATCCTGGTGTGTCACCTTCCAAACGGTAAAACTCCGTTAGTGGAATTTGGGGATGTGACAGATTGGTATCAGAGCCATTGGTTATAGAGAACTAGGATCGCATACTAGACCATAACCTCACACATTAGTTACACGGCACGGACACTTATACCTGATACATATAGCACCTATACATACATTGCAGTGCAGGCATGTTAATACCATCCGTATCACCCTCAGTTGGCAAGGGACACATCATTTGCATTGCATCATCATTCCCAATGGAAACACTTGGGGAATCACCAGAACATCATCCACTCACGTTCGAGGGCAGCGAGACGGAGCCTTCGGAGGAGTCACTTATATCACCGTCACCTGTTGGGTATGGTGGGCTTTCTCAGGTCCATGTTATGGACGACACTCAGCACTAACGCATATCTCTTTGGGAATTGGGATCGTCGGAGGCGAGTCCCTACTGTAACCACTAGCAACAATACGCCGACTGAAGGCAGACCGTTACACGCATTATTGCAGAATCTATTGACACGTAGATGTCATCACTTTCCCGAGCCATGGGCTCTTTTCTTTGGACAATATTCTGTTGAGAATAGATTGACCATAAAGTTGAGAACGCATTGCTCACTGCATAATCAAACCCTCTCCTGACTCAGTTGGAAGGACGGCTACTTTGCCTCTTCCAGTACCACATAACAATTAGTTTCATTTCTCGAGGTCGCATTTCATGTACATGTTTGTTCCATGTTCTCATCTACAATCCGCTGGATTGGACTCCTGTATTGTGATTCAACTCGAGTGGATACTCGGAGCAAACCATCCTCAACTACTCATCCCGATATGAGTTCTAATTGATAAAAATATAGTTGATGACTAAGCTTCTCGATGACTTATCATATCTGACAACACTCTGTACTCAAAAATAAAAAATTCAGGGACATTTTGACACGGGACAGGGAGAAACTAGGATGAACATGCAAAACAAATTATCATTACGGGTGCACACGTAATAGTAATTTGAGGTGCATGTAAGTCCTGGTGAAGCCTAGTGTGTGGATAAATGGTCCTAAGCGGTGATCTACAAACTTAAACTTCCACTATCAGTAAAAGTTCTTGTAACCCACTCAACGACTAGTTGGTATAGTTAAACCCGTTCAACAATTGATAGACGCGACTATCAGGTTGAAGGTGTTTACGGACACACTGGACTATCATTAATGAAATCCATCATTTTATCTCACTCATGTAAGATTCTTAGTGAAATTAAGACTCTCATCCAAACGTGACCATAGAAACCAACTCGATTGAAACTCTAGTAGAAGCTCACGGTAAACCCATCGACTCCAAGTATGTGAGCGGAATTGGAAGAATTCCTTCCTGCTAATACGTTATTCCTTACACTCCAACAATAAATTCCAATTGACCCTAATGCATTGTCCGGTGACTAATCCTTAGATTAATTTGATTTATACCCCAGGGTATCAAACTCTGTAAACGGGCTTCTTCTTTCACAAAAAGATCCAATTGTTCTAATGACATTAGAAAACAAGGATTTCATCTAACTGATCATCAGTTGAACGCGAATACTTAAACAAACGTCCTATCCCTTGTACTCCTGATATCTATATTTCATTAAAATCTTTCCTACATGTGAACCTCTTAGCCATTGTGTTGACTAATGCTTACCTCATAAGCGCGGGACTCACTAGAAGTCTCATCGTGACCTCATAATTTTCTGCTGGTAAAGTCGTACACCAACTCTATTGGATATTTAGTACACTATAGAAGCAACTCAAAACCTTTAGAGACGTAAACTAAGATTGACTGGTCATAAGTTTGACATTGACCTCACGCCAATTACACTTGACAGCTTTGACAAAATTGCCGGTATGGATTGGTTATCTAAGAACTAAGCCAAGATTATCTGTCATAAGATAATTGTTCGCCTTTCTCTCCCGAGTGGAGAAACCCTTTCCGTTCAGGGCGAAAAGGTTGGTGCAGTCGTAGACATCATATCCTTTATGAAAGCACAGAAATGCCTTCGAAAAGAGCATACTGCTATTTTGGCTCTCGTTGCGGAGCATCCATTAGAAGAAAAGAAGATTGATGATATTCCCATCGTTCGTGAATTTCTGGAAGTATTTCCCGAGGATCTGCCTGGTCTGCCACCACACCGTCAAGTTTAATTTCAAATGAATCTAGCACCCGGAGCGGCACTGATCACTCGGGCACCTTATAGATTAGCACCCAATGAATTACAAGAGCTAACTACTCAGTTACAAGAGTTGTTGGATAAAAGTTTCATTAGACCTAGCTCATCGCCATGGGGAACTCCAGTCATGTTTGTCAAGAAGAAGGACGGGACTTTCCGTATGTGTATCGACTACCATGAACTGAATAAAGTCACAATCAAGAATCGTTACCCTTTGCCTCGTATAGATGATCTCCTTGATCAACTCCAAGGATCAAGTTTCTATTCCAAGATAGATCTTAGGTCCGGTTACCATCAATTGAGAGCCCGAGAAGAGGATATCTCTAAGACTGCATTCAGGACAAGGTACGGCCACTACGAATTTATGGTCATGCCTTTCGGATTAACCAACGCACCTGCGGTATTCATGGACCTCATGAACCGTGTGTGTAAACCATATCTTGATCAATTTGTTATCGTTTTCATCGACGACATCCTTATTTACTATAAGAACAAGGAAGAACATGAGGAACATCTGCGCCTAATTTTGGAATTACTTAAGCAGGAGCACCTGTATGCTAAGTTTTCCAAGTGTGAGTTCTGGATCCGAGAAGTTCAATTTTTAGGACATGTGGTTAACGAGAAAGGAATACATGTCGACCCATCAAAGATAGAAGCCATCAAGAATTGGGCAGCACCGACGACTCCGACTGAGGTGCGACAATTTCTGGGATTGGCTGGTTATTACCGTTGATTCATCAAGGGATTTTTAAAAATTGCACAACCTCTCACTGCCTTAACTCAAAAGGGTAAAGCCTATAACTGGGGCGATAACCAAGAGTCAGCATTCCAACATCTTAAACAGAAACCTTGCAGTGCACCTATTCTACCTCTTCCGGAAGGTACGGATGATTTGGTGGTGTATTGCGACACATCTATTCAGGGTTTGGGTTGTGTATTAATGCAACGAGAAAAGGTGATTGCATATGGTTCGCGTCAACTAAAAATTCACGAGAAAAACTACACCACTCATGACCTAGAGTTGGGAGCTGTAGTTTTCTCACTTAAGATATGTAGACACTATTTGTACGGTACCAAGTGCACCATCTACACCGATCACAAGAGTCTTCAGCATATCTTCGAGCAGAAAGAGTTGAACATGCGACAACGTCGTTGGGTCGAGCTTTTGAATGATTATGACTGTGCGATCCGATATCATCCGGGTAAAGCTAACGTTGTAGCTGATGCCCTAAGTCGAAAGGAAACCAAGCCCAAACGAGTTCGAGCATTACAGCTTACTATTCACCCCGGATTACCTGACAAAATCCGTAGTGCTCAACTTGAAGCCCTGAAAGAGGCAAATCTACCGCTGGAAGGTACACGCGGTGTGGAAGCACAACTCGAGGTCAAGTCTGACGGTATTCGCTATTTTGCTGAACGAATATGGGTTCCAATCTTTGGAAATTTAAGGGAACTAGTCATGGATGAGGCTCATAAATCTCGTTACTCTATTCATCTAGGTTCCGACAAGATGTATCATGACCTAAAGGTGTTGTATTGGTGGCCAAAGATGAAGGCCGATATAGCCATCTATGTGAGCAAGTGCCTGACTTGCGTGAAGGTCAAAGTTAAATATCAAAAGCCTTCTAGTCTTCTCCAACAACCAGAGATTCCCATGTGGAAATGGGAACAAATATCCAAGGACTTTATCACAAAATTGCCACGAACTCCTACCGGATGTGATACCATTTGGGAAATCGTTGACCGTTTAACAAAGTCCGTTCACTTCTTAGCAATCAAGGAAACCGACAAAATGGACAAGCTTACTCGTATTTATTTGAAAGAAGTAGTATCTCGGCACGGGGTGCCAATCTCTATCATTTTGGATCGTGATGCAGATTCACCTCTCATTTCTGGTAATCGTTACATAAAGCTTTAGGCACGCGTCTAGATATGAGCACAACATACCACCCTCAAACTGATGGTCAGACGGAGAGTACTATTCAAACCCTGGAGGATATGCTACGAGCTTGTGTGATTGATTTCGGTAACACTTGGGAGTCTCACCTACCGCTGGTGGAATTCTCCTACAACAACAGTTATCACACTAGCATCAAGGCAGCCCCATTTGAAGCACTATATGGACGGGAATGCCGTTCTCCTATTTGTTGGGCCGAGGTTGGGGATAGTCAACTTACAGGTCCTGATCTCGTACTTGAAACTTCTGAGAAAATCGTTCAAATTAGAAACCGTATGGTAGAAGCTCGTGATCGTCAAAAAAAGCTACGCCGATAAGCGTCGTAAACCGTTAGAATTTCAGGTGGGGGGTATAGTCTTGTTAAAAGTCTTGCCTTGGAAGGGTGTCATTCGCTTCGGGAAACGAGGCAAACTAAATCCTCGTTATGTTGGATCATTCAAGATAGTGAAGGGAATTGGCCCAGTAGCGTATCAACTGGACATACCTGAAGGACTTAGTGGTGTACACAACGTCTTTCACGTCTCAAACTTGAATAAAGGACTAGCAGACGATACACTCGTGGTTCCTCTTGAGGAACTACACATTGATGAACAGTTGCGTTTCATCGAAGAACCCGTGGAAATTATGGATAGGGAAGTCAACACGTTAAAACGCAGTGAAATCCCCATTGTCAGAGTCCGTTGGATCTCGAAACGCGAACCGGAATGCACGTGGGAGCGTGAGGATCAGATGATGCGCGAGTATTCTCATCTATTCAAGCACTCCACGACAAACTCTTAAGATACTATTTTAATTTTCGGGACGAAAATTCTTTCAACTAGGGGATAATGTGACATCCGAATTTTTTTTTTTAATTTTCGGGACGAAAATTCTTTCAACTAGGGGATGATGTGACACCCGGCAAATTCCAGCTAACTTAGTTAACTCAATTAGAAACCTTAGGGGCTAATCCTGCTATTATTCAAACCCTATTACACATAAAACTGTAAGGACTAAAGATGTAATTACCCTAAAACCAATATGTTGACTTTTATAGTCAAAATCAAGAACATTTTAATTTTGTTGACTTTTGGAAGTCAAACTCTTCTTATCCTTGATCCAAATTCGCGACATTAACCTCCTAACTGCTCGAATTAGGGATTGTAACGTAAAGCACTATTGAATTCGACCATTATCAAGCCGTTTCTAAACGATTAACACTATAATCATTGCGAATTTTGTCCTTGTAATCCAAACCGTCGAACCCATTACGAACACTCATCAATTCAATCAATTGGTCTATCAATTTCGAAACCAATCACTCTAAGAATGCTAGTCGAACCTCTGTCAAGCTTTTACATATTCCAATTTGATCGGAGAAGCGCCAGAGAGCAACCCGTCGAGGCCGCGATTGAGTTTTAGTCGATCTCCACCATTCCGACATCGTTTCAAGTAATTGAATTCACCATTAGTTTCGTTTCCATTCCTAGATCATAAGCCCTAACCTTTTGGCGGCTTATAAGATCGAATTCGCGACGAACCAATTCTAGGGTTCATCCCGTATTCATTTTATAACCGAAATCCGGTCTAGACTTGATCTCAATACAATTAATCTACATGGTTAGATTCGCAATTCTTTGTTTATTGAAAGCCCCATGAATTCAACAACTATTATTACAAGAATTAATCAAATCGATTCCATGTTCTTAAACTAGGGTTTTGATTTATAAAAACATAATTAAACAATCCTAAACTTGTTTATTTTACAATTAAACCTCACCACAGTTTCGTATGAATCTAATGAACAAATCCCCTTTGTTATTTTGGATAATCGCGATAAAAATCGATGGAATTGGGATGGATTTTGATTCAGGTTTTGCAAAGGGGAAGAACATAGGGGCTTGAATGTTAAAAACATTTTTAATTCGGTCTTGTTGCGATTGCCCTAGCGCCTGGACTGGTTAATTCATAAGGCATACACGCAGGAGACCCGGGTTCGAAACCGGTCTCCTGCAATTATTTTTTTGGGACTTTTTCAATGATATTCTTTTGATAAAAATTTTCCCCATAATATTATATTAATACATTTTGAGCCTGGAAACTACCTGTAGGTTCGGGTTTGGTTTTATGACCTATTTAATATTATCTCCACGTCTAAAATAATATATGTATATTATTTTATAACCACCATTCCAAATAAAATGATATATTTATATTATTTTTAACCCCGTGACCTCAATTAAAAAAAATGTATTCTTATATTATTATACCATGTTTATAAACATTGTAAGATGTTTCAAACTTATAAATAAAATAACTATTTATATTATTTACCCTCGTTTATTAACCTCGAATAAAAGTAATATTTATTTATTATTTTTACCAAGTAATTGGTTATTGTACTATGTTTCTTTAAACTTAAAATAATATAATGTGATATATTATTTTTTTAAGATCATTATTAAATAGTACAACCGCACGAACATTTATTCGTAATTGGAGGCGTATGACATGAACACATTTGCCTTAACTATTAAACTAAGAAACCCTCATTCCCGATGACACGTTCGTCTACTCGTTGGTCCTGCACATGCTTTAGGACATTCAAATCTTCCGTGTCGACGTCACAAATCCCATATATCCCAAACTTATGTATTTATAATTCTAGGGCATACGTAAGCCATGCAGGCTAACACTTGAGGTTCTAAATCTCATACTTGTGTGATACTACCTACTACGCAACGCAGGTGAGTTTCACGGCCCCTTTTTAGTTGTTTTACTATTGGGGGAGAAACATGCTTACACACAAACATATTTTACTTGTTTTCCTGTTGAGGAGAAACAAACATGTACACAAACTATCATACTTTTACTTGTTTTCCCCGTGGGGGAGAAACAGGTAAGCAGACAAACATTATGTTACATGTTTTTCCCATTGGGTACATGACACAACTGTTTTAGATTATTGTAATTCATATGTTATTACTGTTGAGGCTAAGCGTGACACACTATCACAGAAAGTCCTCGTCGTACATCGAACCATTAATATGGATCTTAGCGAGGTAATGTTTAGTAGTACTACTGGGTTTGACAAATCCCAACCGCGTTAGTCACGCTAACTCGATTGGAGATCGAACGGGTGAAATGTTAGCCTACTCACATTTGCCAGAGTTGATAGACCTGGCAGGAGGCAAATACACAAACAGTCAGCTTCGGTTGCGAGCGCTTTAGTAAGACATGAACATAGACTAGCTACCTATAGATATGCATATTGAATGTACATAATCTGGCAAACACTCTCTTATTACAAACTTGAAACCTGTGGACTCACCAACCTCGTGTTGACACTTTTTCTTATATGTTTCTCAGGTTGCTTTGGCACAGGTTGCACACTTAGGACATGCATGGAGTCCTATTGTCATATCATTCATTTCAAACATTTTAAACAGTTTACTTATTTATATTGATTGACGCTTGTTGCGTGTAATTACTTTTGATTTCATATTAACGTTTACGCTTCCGCATTAACTCTGAACATTTATGTTATGAATTTTAAGTCCCATATAGTGTCGTTTGATGTAACTAATGACTGAGATCCTGGTGTGTCACCTTCCAAATGGTAAAACTCCGTTAGTGGGATTTGGGGTGTGACAGATCTTAAGGCAACGCATACTGAGACACCTACTGATGATGGTGATGATGATAATAATGATCAGGGTGGTGGAGACATTGGGGGAAGTGATCGAGGAAATCAAGATGAGGATAATCAAGGCAATGAACCTTTTAATTTTGATTTTGAGGGAAGTCTTGGAGATCAACAAGATGATATATTTCCTGGTAATACGGATAAAGATGATCCTTCCAACCAAGTGGATAATCTACAAGCTAAAGATGTTTGATAGCTCTTCAAGAAAGACTGAATCAAGACATTGATGATGAAGTTAATTTGTCAAGCTCTACTGCAAATGTGTCTGAAAATGCTGATGCAAGCAAGACTTCAAAGATTGAGCGACCTTCATGGATGTTGCCACCTGGTCCACCTTTTGAGGCACATGTTACTTGGAACAAAGAAGTCTGCTATTTAAAGAGAGGGGACAGGTCAGGTATTGCATCTTGGGCATTTGATTCAGAGAAGAACTTGTATGTGGTGAAGAGAAAAAGTAGAAGACTAGAATATTACAAGAATGCTAATGACTTTAGCTCACTGACAAAGGTCGATCTTCAGCAGTTAAATGAAGCATATTTTGAGAATAAAGGAAGAAATACAAAGGTAGAAATGTTTCGCACTTTCTTAAATGAGCAGTGTTTAACCAACTTTGCAAAAATGAAGACAGCTGGCTCTATCGTGAAGAAAGCTAAAGGAGTTAAGGATGGATACACTGGAAGAAGTTGGTACAATGTTATCTGGCCAGCTCCAAAAACAGTAAAGATGGTTCCTGTTCACAAGAATATGCCAGTGAATACACTAAGGGATTTTCAGTACTGGGCATATGATCCAGTTTCTGCTCAATTTGTGATAGTTACTAACCAAGCAGATATCAGAATCTTAGATCCTTTCGACTTGTCAAAGTTTAGTAAACAAGACATCAATGTGTTAGCAAGAAGCCAGATCAGACATGATCAATTGTTTGAAGAGGATGCTAAGGTATTCACTTTTGAAGAAATGCAAGGTTAATCCTAGGGGGAGATTATAGAACCTATAATGTATATGATTAAGCTTAGTTGGATGTATTTTGGTGTAACAGTGAAACAGGGTTCACGGGTTGGGTGTTTATGGGCCGGCCACAGGGCCTAGTCTAGTCATGATTAGGTATATAAACATGTATACCCTAACCGAGAAGGGTTAGCGGTTGTTAATGTTTTTCTTTGTAATCTATGTTTGATAATATACGAGTATTACAAGTGTCTCAGGTTCTTGAATGACCACTCTCAATAGTTTCCGCCTATTGATTGCGAGAATTGATATCGTTTCATTTGTGTGTGTGTGTAATCGAAGATCCGTTAGAAGATTTGGGACTTACAAGGATGACAGACCCGACGGTAAGTGCGACTAGATGATGGTGGTGCTAGGGCGATTGACGAACGAGAAGAGAGAGATGGTGATGGTGTCCTAGCCGGAGCAGACAACGGCGACAGTGGTGCCCGGAGTCGGCTGTAGACGACGGTGGTGATGGCTACGTGTGAAGCATGTGGGCTGTCTTTGGTGATCGGCAGTTGTGCTGGCGGCTGCTATAATGGTGTACTACGGCGGAAGACGGTGGAGTGTGACAGGGACGGCGATGGCTGTGGCGGCAGCCCTCGGCGGTGATCGGGAGTGGACTCGAGTGATGGAAACGGTGAATGGTTAGGGTTTTTGCATGACACACGTGCATGCATGCGTGAAACCCGGTTCGGGTATTTAGATTCTAAACAGGTCAAGGACGACCCGATTCATGTGAACTTGTGAAACTAGGGTTTCGTGGAGGAAGAATGACAAGCCGATGAGACGAGCGTTGGGGTTTAATTATATTTACGCATTATTCGACTTAAGTTTAGAACGTGTCTGATCATGTGATTATACGTTTGATAGGTTCGGGTTTCGAGCGAGAGACGGTTGCAGAGCAGGACCTGGATCTCCGTAACCAGTGAGTTTCTAATCCCCTTTTACTGTTTTTACTGTTTTGGGGCTATCGTAAATACATGCATGTTTTGGTTTATAATGAAGCGTGTTACGAGTTTTGGGGTAAACCTAAAGAGCTTTATGAGCTAAATGTTTTATAAAAAACTTAATGGTCTATGTGGGGTCCTTAGGTCGTGAGGGCTAGAAGTTAGTATGATGTTTGTGTGTCGTGTAATGACTTATGCGGGACTAGTCGGGTAATGAACTTAGACGAGTTGAGGGTACATCTAGGATGTATTAGCACGAGAACACGTATGTGGTTTGTGCTTAGTTAGTGAGTCATGGAAAATGCTAGTGTGTTGTTATGTGTTACCTGCTTGATGTTGTGTGTGCTTGCGTCGTTGTCCTTGTGACACGGCAAATGACGATGTGAAGGACAGGGTCATTCGGGTGGTCACTAAAGGTGACAATGCCCTTTGGGGGCAATTGATGAGCTCGGAGTATGATGAAAACCCTAACGAGGGTAACTCTGACAAGGGCAGTTGTGACGAGGCAGGTAAAATCCTTCGAAGGTAACTATTGTGAGTATATATGTTTGGTTTTTTATTGATATTTATTGTGTTATGATGTTATTGCTTCGGTGTTAAGCATTTGGTTGACTGCTGTGTTGGAACAATGTCGTGACTGATGTGCCAGTAGACCTCGTGAGAGTCCTAGTTAGGGCTTGTCAGGTCTATGTTTAGGGGTTGGTTGATTTAACCGGATTTCGTGTTGATACGTGTGGTAAATTACAGGTTATTAGTGGGGTAAGTTCGATCCATGTCGGTGAGACTTACGGGGTTAGGGATATGGGTTGAGTGTTGGGTTACTGAACCCTTACGAGAAATTGTAGATAAAGTGGGTTATCAATATGTTAAAAAAATGACAAACTGATTTATAAAGGACTGAAACGTCCTGAATTCAATTAAATGATATTCATGGCGAAAATACTTTCTATTAATATAAACTGTTAGAACTCACTCAACGTAGCTGACTTTGTGTGTACGTTAGATTGTTTTATAGACGGGTTTACGTGACGAGGCGTCTTGGCTTGGGAGCGGTGCTACTCCGATTGGTGTGCATGTATTCGTAAGGTAAGGTTAAGAACGATAATGGGTTAAAAGGATAAAACTATTTTACAGAAGACTTCCGCTGATTGTTTTTATAATAAGATAAGTGTTTTTAAATAGAATACCCAGTGATGTGACCCAACTATAGGGTGCCCGGTTTGGGGCCTTACAGATTGTATATGTGGCATATAATGACGAAGATTGCTAAAAAGGTTATTTTTTAATTTGTTTATGTTGTTTTATATATTTTATATGTGCTGTTTTATACGTGATGTTTTATTAATTAACATATTATTTTTATAACAGGTTAGTAACAAGTTATCAAGTGATAAGTTGTTTAAGCAGAGGCTTTGTGACATTATTTGGACAGATGCTATTGTACCTGATGTTTTGAGAGAAAATGGAGTAAAATAATGACGGATTTTAAGCTAAATAATCACAAATGGTTATCTCAAAATGTTTGAAATAAGATTTGATTGGATACCGACATACTATCGTCATGAACATATGCCTGGCCTCATGCGTACCACATCTAGGTCTGATAGTGAAAACCTTTGTCTTTGTAGGATTGCTTCTTTTATATTTGTCATGTTCAAATAACAGCCATTGAATAGAGTATTAAAATGTTAGTACATTCCATTATCATATAAAATGATATTTGTAAATAGTTTGAACATACAGTAAGAAATGTAAAAGGTCTGTTGTAGTGCTGTGATCCATTCCATTTCTTTCTTGTTCTGTTTAAACATGTGATTACATAAGAACACCAGTCCATTGATTTTACCTCTTTTCCTTGTGTTATTGATGGAAGGAATTTCATGTTTACTGTTGATCCTTGTGTCACCTGAACCATTATTGAAAAAAATATTACAAGGAAGTTGAGTTTGAATAACCTTCCTGGACTCCCACATGATTCAACTTCATTAATGACAGTTTTGACAGTAGGCAGATGAATATCAGAAAATTGTCTTCGAAATTATGCTACGACAGGATCTTTTATTGAAGGATTATTCTTTTCTTTGATTTTTTTTCTTTTCCCATTGGATTCCAAGAACCTCATTGTAGGATCGGTGAATACAAGATGGTTCTATTCTAGTTGAGATTGGCAGAAACAATCACAACTAAGCAATGTAAACAAGAAGAATACTGATAAATGCAATTTGTATTAAGCTTCAAAGATTACAAGATTACAGAGAAAACTCTTAAGAAAAAGCACTCTTATACAATGACTCTAAGTACTACTTATATAGTAACTTAGAATCAAGACAGACCCTTGATTCTAAGGATCAGATCTAACACAAGTCGTTGATCTTGTATTGAAGCTATTCTACATGTAACGACAGTAAATACTACAAAAGTTATCTTTACTCAAACGTCTTCTTAGGCATCATTGCTTGAGTCCTTGGAAGAAGAGCGTCGTTGTCTTTTATTGTCTTGCACCAGTAACATTCTTTCTACATGGAGTGTGTCAGTGTTGTAGCAGAAAGTTGTCATTGGTAATGGTTGCTTTATCGAAGCCAGTCAGCTGCAACATTTGATCTTCAGAGGGAATGGCTATCAGCAGCAATGTTGTTGATCATCAGCAAGACACAACTGTCCACAACTGCTGATGATTTGCCTATCAGCAACAACTTTGGTATTCAGCAGATAAGGCTATCCGCAGCATATTTGTTCTACAGCAGAAGAACAAGTATCCGCAGCAGATAAGCTTATCCGCAGCAGTTTGTCGATCTGCAGCAAACTCTGAGGTCCACAGCAGTTGTACTTAGAGAATTTTGTAGCCATCAATCTTTATTTCGAAGAACACCAGTCCATTGATTTTACGTCTTTTCCTTGTGTTATTGATGGAAGGAATTTCATGTTTACCGTTGATCCTTGTGTCACCTGAACCATTATTGAAAAAAATATTACAAGGAAGTTGAGTTTGAATAACCTTCCTGGACTCCCACATGATTCAACTTCATTAATGACAATTTTGACAGTAGGCAGATGAATATTAGGAAATTGTCTTCGAAATTATGCTACGACAGGATCTTTCATTGAAGGATTATTCTTTTCTTTGATTTTTTTCTTTTCCCATTGGATTCCAAGAACCTCATGTACTAGTTCAGGTGTTATTTTGATAAAATGAGAACCCACATTCAATTGTTGCTGTCAGGATTATAGTTTGATAACAACCAATATGCTAGACAAGTTGGTACAGATTTTACGCAAAAAAGAATTTATGCTTTTATATCCCATCTCTTCAACAACACTCTTTTGTTCTTCATTTAATCCAATAACTACTTCACAAAGATTCAATGGGGGATTGCGTATTCGAAGTCTGTGTTTGTCATTGTACTTCATGAAAAGTTTAGTCTTCGCTTCCCTTGATGTAGATGGTAATCCTAAGAGTTTCTTTGGTGTTGTTATTTTTACTCTCTTTGGTGGTGGTGTTACGAAATCATCATCTGAACAAGTTTGTATTTGCACCCTGTTCACCGTTTAAAAGTCAAAACATTATATCAGTACATACCAAATATATATCATATGACTTAATACAAGTGGTACATGTGTAGAAATACATCACATAATGTGAAATACAAAATACAGTACATGTCCTATATATGAAAAAAAATACTTGTTCTATATTATAAACACAGTACACAGTACACAACTTTGTATTCAAAACACGGTACACAACTTTCTAATCATTTTCTAGGGTTTTTATGTTTCAGAAGCATTGAACGACTACAAAACATAGTACATAAAAATACAGGAACAACATACCTTCTTACATTTTCTTTGATTTCATCACCTTTTCATTAGAAATTTTGCGTTTTCAACTTGTACCAAGTTGGTTTTCTCCTGAAACGATGTAAAATCAGTACAATAGAAACGATATTATAAGAAATCAACAATTTACACAACAAACGAAATTGAATAACTCACTATCGCCATCCTTTAAAGATTCCTTCGCCATTCCAACTGAAAACCTCACTGATTTTTGTCTAGAAAAATCTAAACCATTCCACTAAAACGATGATATAAGAATAAATCGGATGTAACAACAAAGAAATCGAAGAAACGTAATCGAATCTCACGTAATCATACTGATTGATTATTAGAACGATCGATTGAGGGTTTGCAAAACTGAAATCGTTTGACGATGGAGGGATTTTGGGTAAAAGTTCGTACGACGACGAAGGATTTGGGGGGAAAAGTTGGTACGACGGGAATATGTGGATTGCAAATTACTATATTATCCTTAAATGATTTTTTGTAGTATAATGGAATTATGGCCCTTGATTAGTAAAATGGAGAAACTATATTACTTCTTAGGCTAGTTACGAAAATCCCCTTGGATCCTCCCTTTGTATATATTACACAAATTTTGTTATATTCAAATCAAGTTATTAATGATATTAAAAACCTAACCTATCAAGTATCAACTAGACTCGAGCTCAACCCAAGTGAGAAATTAAAATGTAAAGAATACCAAAGCTCAACGGTCTACGTGAACCATTGATTCCTGAGTCAGATGAGATAGATACAATCCGAGCTTTTCCGATTATTCATCTGTGGTTATGACGCCATCAACCGAGCGTATGAGCTTACCAGTGTCGGATCCTCCGCAAAGAGGCGGCGCCGGCGCCGAACAGAGGCTTTTCAAGGGATCCACCATGACCTCTCGCGGTGCATATGCTGCCGTCTCTTACATGTCTTGCGCTGGTATTCCTTTACATATATACATAATTCTGTATGTTGTTTGTCTACTTTAAAAAAAAAAATAATGATAAGGTTTTGATGTGAGATCGGAATTTACCGATTACTGATTGATAACAAAATTGATTTTAGGGTTTTCGATAAATAAGAGTATGCAGGTGCAATTGATCATAGAAATTTTTAATCAAAATGAGATTGTTAACTGTAAGCAACACATAAATGACTTTGGTGAATTTAACATCTTAGAAATTGATATGGCTAATTAGGGTTAGGGTTTCTCTTGTTTATTGTTCTAGAAAGTCAATTTGGGTTTTTCTTATAGTAGTTATAGGCAGGAGGCATATTAGTCATGGGTGTTTATTGAATTAGTTCATTAGCAAATGAGATTGTTCTAATGTTCTTTAGTTATTTTATCACATATGCATAAAATATTCTCTCCATGTTAGTCTTAATTTTCTATAGCTATGCATGTCAGCTAGGTTTAACTTTAATTTTTCAGTGATGCTGGTGTTGTTCAACAAAGCAGCTCTTTCATCCTATAGTTTTCCGTCTGTGAACGTCATAACGCTATTTCAGGTGCGAAAATATCTACTTTATGCACATTACTTGGTACATAAACATTTCAACTCCAAGTTCCTTCCCATATTTGCTTAACAGGTCAATGTGATGTTGATTTTCCAATTGTTTTCATGAGGACCATGACCTTTAACTTGCTTATTTTTACAACTCAGCACCTAGTACTTTCCAAATGCTTAACTCTTTGGAACTTCGTTATGAATTCTATTTGTTCTTCAATTTCTTGAACTTGCTATCAAGTTGCATATGGATATCAGTATTAACGTAGAGATGAAATCCATATTAATGTTGGTTAAAAAGCGAAAAGTTAAACATAAAAAAAGGCGAACACATGTGTAATTTGCTTCTAATGGGAAGAAATATTGTCAGTTTAGGTCGAAACAGTTAGGATATGAACATGTATTTATGATTGTCATCAAAACGTATCTTAGATTGAATCTCCCAATACCATGTTATTTGAAGGCTTTCACATTTTGGGAATAGGACTTTTATCAACTTGGATATTCAAACCTTATCTTATTAAGATAATTTAAACTTTGGGATATTACCTTATCTTTAAGATGACTTAAACTTATTGGTGGGGTCCCGTGAGTTTACCGGTAAGTCAGTAACGGGTTCTCGTGGGTACAAAAAAAAATTGAAGTTGCGATATTTTAACATTCTGATCTTTCATCCATCCATCCATGTGTAATTATGAATTACTATGCCCTTTCTAATTACTTCCTGTTTGCATATATGCACCACATCTTCTGTTAGGAATCAGAGACTGTAACGTAGCGGAAACAAACACACAAACACGTACACACGATAATAATAAAATGCAATAAATGACACAAGGATTTATAGTGGTTTGGTCAAGGTGACCTACATCCACTTGCTGCAACTAGGGTTTTTTTTATTGATAGGTGCTACAAGAAATTACTATTACAAGACTGAGTATTTATAAAAAACAAGATTAGGGCTGGTTAATAAGGCAATTACTAAACAATTGGAATTAGGGCCGGCAACCCCTCTTCCCTCTATTCCAGCCGTAACAGGCCAAGTGGCCCAGGCCCAAACCTGGCCCAGCAGCCCAAAAGCCTTCATAACCCAACAATCTCCCACTTGAAGGCTTTGGCCATACAAAACATCCAAGCAAACTCAGCACCAGTAACTCTACTAATCTCTATAAACAAGTCCTCCAAGCCCAAGCTAAGACTTCATGTCAAATCCTCGTAGTTGCAACGGCCATTCTCATCAATTACCTGAAAGGCCTGTTCATGCTCCACCGAGCCTCAACCCAATACCAGTCATACCAGACCCAGCCATGGCTTTCTCCACCACTGACCCATCTTCTGTCTCAACCGACTTGCACACTCTACCGGCTCCAGAGATATACCGAAGACTACTAACACTCTCCAAACTTAGCAAACAATCCCCAGGAGAGACTTTCTCATTCGGAATCTTGGTCTTCAAAACCCAACGGACTCTTGGAACTGTACCCGGAACATGTCCCGTGCTCCCACTGTTCCCAAACCCCTTGACTGGTTTCAACCCTCGAATACATTCGACTGACATCCCAATTGCTCTAGGCTTCACGTTTGCGAAATGAACCCTCTTAGCGCTAGATTCAACGAACCGGACTTTATTACTCTGAACCGGGACGGTCACACATCCCTCAGCAGGTACATCAACTAAATACAGTGATCCTCGTTTTTCTCCCCGAGCAATAACGAGATTTCCATCTAACACTTTCCACTTTCCACCGCCAAACTTGACATCCAGTCCCTGTTCATCCAATTGACTAACAGAAATAAGATTCATCATCAGACCTAGCTGACGTTTTGCAAGTTCCATGCAGTTCCTAATGGAGTCTTCAGATTCACATCTCCCATGCCCGTAACCTTTAAGATTTCACCATTTCCTAGCCTTACCTGTCCAAAATCACCTTCTTTTAGATTCACCATTGATTCACCGATGTGCATAGCATGAATCGATGTTGCTGAATCCTTGACCCAAGAGCCCACAAAACAATCTACACTGCAGATCAGTGCATCATCAGACTCTTCGTCTGCTTTAACATTGTTCACTTCTTTTTTTGCCTTTGGACACTGACTCTTAAAATGTCCAACTTCTTTACATCCCCAGCATGTGACAGTCTTTGGAGTTCGGGATGGACTCCTATCCCTGCTCCCACTATCCCTGTTATTCCTTCTTCCCCTTCTTACACTTAACAGTTCAGAAGAAGATGAGCTACCTTGCTTCCTGCGTCTTATGTCTTCTCCAAGAATCAAATCTCTCATCCCTTCAAATGTAAAACCACTGGCCCTGTAGAATTAGTAATAGCAGTTACCGTTCCGGACCAGCTATTCGACAGTGAAGATAACAGCGCTAGACCTTGAGTTTCATCATCAAAATTGATTCCCACAGAACTCAATCCGGACAAAAGGGAATTTAAATTGTTGATATGTTCTGTCACAACACCTCCTTCCTTTATCATAGTCAAGAAAAATTCTCTCAACAAGAACAATTTATTTGACGCCGACGGTTTCTCATACATGTTTGACAGAGTTGCCATCATGCCGCGAGCCGTGGTTTCCTTCATGATGTTGAACGCCACTCTCCTCGTCAAAGACAATGTAATAGCCGCCTTGGCCTTCTTGTCCTTCGAATCCCAATCAGCCTGATTAATCTTGTTAGTCTTTTCTTCCAATACCACATCCAAGTCCCTTTGACTCAACATAGCTACTATTTGCATCTTCCACCATGCAAAGTCCGTCCCGTCGAACTTCTCAATCTGTACCTTCCCGTCCTCAGCCATCTCAAATAGCAAACAGAAAACAGATAAACGAACTTGAACACGAATTAATCCAAAAACTGATCTCGGAAAAAGAAAACCGATTTCCGATTAACCCAATACCAACCAAATCAACTTGACTAAAAAAACTTAACCAGTCGACTCAAGGGTTTTAAAACCCTAATGGCAATCAAGGAAAACTTGGCAGCAAACCCAAAATCCAGCAGCGACCAAACAGCAGAATCCGGTCGCCAACAGTTCGGCGACCTCAGAAACTTCCGGCGACTACCCCAAAACCCTAATCGGAACAGCCCTGCACTTCCTCCCTTCCTGCGACAGCAGTCAGCAGCCAAAACAGGCTCCAATCAGCCCTGTTACAGCCTAACAGAAGCAGAACACAAAAAACAGCCTTTGTGGGTAATTACAGAAAAACACAGCAGCTGACCCAGAACCAAAACCGCAAATCTGACGGCTTCTTTCAATCGTTTTTCCATGCGAAAACCATGTGTTCCAACGAGCCAAAGCTCTGATACCAGTTGTTAGGAATCAGAGTCTGTAACGCAGCGGAAACAAACACACAAACACGCACACACGATAATAATAAAAAGCAATAAATGACACAAGGATTTATATTGGTTCGATCAAGGTGACCTACATCCACTTGCTACAACTAGGGTTTATTTTATTGATAGGTGCTACAAGAAATTACAATTACAAGACTGAGTATTTATAAAAAACTAGATTAGGGCTGGTTAATAAGGCAATTACTAAACAATAGGAATTAGGGCTGGCAGCCCCTCTTCCCTCTATTCCAGCCATAACCGGCTAAGTGGCCCAGGCCCAAACCTGGCCCAGCCCGATCCAGCCCAAAAGCCTTCATAACCCAACATCTTCCACTTTCCTTAAAACACCCTCTATTTGCACTTTAGAAATTATATACTCTATTTTAGTTCCATCATAATCTGAAATATTTCGTTTCAAATTTGTCTAAAAAATGTTATTTAACATTAACACCTTGCTTGATCTCACCAACCAAGTCATCATTGAGATACCATGTCCATAATTGAGGGAAGATGACCCAGTTTTCCCCAAAATTGGCTAGGATTAAACTGATCCATCCAAATGAACACCCCTAGGCCCTAGATGATTGCAGTTAATGATTGACGTCTTCCATTTTGTGCAGATGATATGCTCATGTTGTTTTCTATACGTCCTACGCCGTTGGAAAATTATATCTTTTAGTTCGGGTGATGCTGATAATTCAACAAGGTTCGTTTCATTGCAGACAATGATTCACACTTCACCTCTTGCTCTCAGTTATTTGCTTTACATGGTATATTGTGCACCCGAGATTGCCTTATATTACGTATATTTTTTATTTGTATTTATGCATGTCATGTTCCTACTTTTTTTTCATTTCTTATTGAAAGTTAGCCACTATGGAGTCTGTAAGAGGAGTAAATGTACCAATGTACACCACCCTTAGGAGGACCACGGTGGTATTTACAATGTTTGTAGAGTTCCTCTTGGTCGGTCAGAGATATAGCCGTTCTGTAATTGGAAGGTAATCATTTTTATTTTATTTGTGTGCTTTTTTGTACTGCTCATGCATTGCCAAAGTAGAGCACTAGAGCCAATGAAAACGTGAGGATTTAGAAATAAGTTATAAAATGTTAAATTCTCTTTTAAAACTTTTTGTATGTGAGAATTTGCTACTTTTCCATCATGGGATTTTTTGTAGCTTATACGGGTGCGATATGTTCTTTTCCATTATTGTATGATATGTAGCATGAATCTAACTCCTACATTTAGCTCTAAAAACTTAAGGTTTTATCAGTGTAGCCTTGATCGTATTTGGTGCTTTTGTTGCTGGATCACGGGACTTGTCGTTTGATGCTTATGGCTATTCTATTGTCTTCTTATCAAATATCACTACAGCGATATATCTTGCAACAATATCGCGTATCGGTAATCCTGCTTTCTATTAATATACATTGAGCATCTTCATGTGATTCTTTTCGTCACTAGATACCTTCTTTCTTTTTGTTTTTAGGAAAATCAAGCGGACTCAACAGCTTCGGTCTCATGTGGTGCAATGGTGGGTTAACAGAATTTAAACATCATGATCACATGCTTATAAAACTCATTTTAGTAACCATGTGACTATTTCAAATGTAGGTATTCTGTGTGGACCAATTCTGCTATTTTGGACGTTCATACGGGGTGACTTGCGGATGACTATGAACTTCCCGTATCTTTTTGCTCCCGGATTTTTGGTAAAATTTGGCCTCCATCGAGTTTTTCTATTGTTATTGCATGCACTTAAGAACTCATTAAATGACTTAAAAGTGCTACATTTACTTCTTCTAAAGTGTTCTATACATTTCTAACACTAGTAGCATTTTTAATATAGATTTTGGTGATCTTAAATATTTTATTGATAATTTAATGTTTCTTTCTGAATTTTAATTTTGGTGATCTTATATATTTTGCAAGTTAGGTTTTGGTGATAATTTATTTTTGCATTTTTATTTATTTTATTGATAATTTAGTTTTTCTTTCTGAATTTTAATTGCCAGGTTGTATTGCTTCTGTCCTGCATGCTTGCTTTTCTCTTGAACTACTCGATCTTCCTGAACACGACTCTCAATTCAGCAGTCACACAGACCATCTGTGGTAATTTGAAGGTTTTCTCTGTTCCATTTTTAGTTATGAATAGAAATCTTGTAGATAAACTTTCACATGAATTAAAGAATTTTCCGTTTTTAAAGCAGAAAGATTAACACTATACCCATTTAACTAATTTTACATGTTTGATTGGATAATAAATATAAATGTGTACTAGTAATCTAAATACAATTCTCGATGTCAGAAAGTTCATGTTTGAAACTTTGAGTTAGTAATGCGTTTTATGTTATACTTGTGTAGGATATTTTTACCATCACGTTAGGCTGGTTGTTTTTTGGTGGGCTTCCGTTTGATATTGTGAGTATATTGTTCTACATTATTTTACAAATCATTTAATTCAAGCTTTTTTTGAGCATTTCATTATTTCTGTCACCTGTCTTTGCAGTTAAATGTTGTTGGGCAAATTCTCGGATTTGTTGGATCGGGTTTATACGCCTACTTCAAACTCTTTGGGAAGTGAATACATTAACTTATGAGCATGCCTTTGATAGGTTAATTACTCAGCTGCTGCCTTGAAAAGGTACACAATTCGGTTGGGACCTCAGAGTAAAAATTATATTAAATTTTAAAGTTTTGCCATTTTTGGGGCATGATGAGTTTGGATACCATATTTTCAGAAAATTTTAATTTTGATTTATAAAGTGTAAATTTGTGATTTGATTTGGCATCAGCATACCTTAGAAGGATAGATTGTTTGCTAATTAATGCTAGTATTCTTAATTATAAGATTGATTTAAGGTTCACATATGGACGTGCACGCAAAGTATTTCTTGTGTTTGTGCGTTAGGGATGTTGTAAATTTGATTTTCTTATTTTTCCGGGCGATGGGTGTCCAACCGCTTCGTTCCTAATAGTTCAGTGTTGATAAGAGTTTACTTTCATCTTTTGGGTATGTTGATTTAATCCAGACTGAATTTTAGTGCTTTAGGATGTGTTTGAGTAAAATGCATCATAAGTTATATGAGTAAAAAGGTAGATTAGATCCGGCGTAGGCTTGATGTGATACTAGTAATCGGATCGAACCGAACCCTCACTATCCCGTCCTGTATCTATCTTCAAACCAGAACACGTTAACACGTGTTATAATAGTTATTTTGTTAAGGAAATATTTTTGCGCTTTTTATCGAATTAAGACTTGCAAAGTGTGTTGACTGTGTGTTATGTTATAGAATGTCAAATGCACATGCACAGGAATGATAATAATTCATCAAGAAACAAGACTTTCTAAATGTTAATCAGCTCAAAGACTTTCTAAATGAATGGTTTGGCACTTTGACTCTCTTTGTATATTTAAAAGGAACTTGTTAAATGAAATAGAAACCAGAGCCTTAGGTTTAAAAAGGCGCACATAACGCGTTGCAGTTGAATGCGTTGCGGTTCCATAATGCGAATGTGATGCTTGGTTTCGTAATGCGAATGTGATGTGGCTATAGATGCGGTCTTGTATTTGAACAAATTAGGTCATCGATTGCTATAGGTCTAAGTTTTTCAAATTTGATCATAGATTAAACAAACCCGACTAGAGATTATAAGAATATCTTATATTTTATTATTTAAAATTTAACAAGTTAAAATATTATATGTAAATGATATTTTAGTATTTTTAAGGCAAATTGGATTTTAAGAATTCAAACTATGACCCATTGGCCGATATTAATCCATACTAATAGTTTGACTAGTGACAATCCTAACTTTCGCTTTTGTTATCAAGGGATAAGTCCTAGTAGCATAATCAACATAGATTTACACTTGGTTTCCACTTGATTTCGCTTGTATATTTCTCCATTTGAGCGAAATCAAGTGTAAATCGAGTGTAAATGTACTATGATTATGCTACTGGGACTGCCCTTGACAATAAAAGTGAAAGTTAGGACTGCCACTAGCCAAATCATTACTATGCATTATTATCAGCCAATGTGAGTCATAGTTTGAATTATTAAAATCCAATTTGCCTTTTTTTAATAATGAATGCCTCGCATATGCACACGTCGCCATCGCGTATTGGATTTTGGGTACGAAACTCCTTGGAGCGACTTACGCCTTTCACTATGAATCCTTAATGCACAAGGATATTGAATTTTCATGTTCATCCGGGTGACTGAAAACGAATGAGGTGTTTCTTCATTTCAAAATATAATATAAGACAGACATTATTTCCAAGACTGAAGAAAACATTAAATAAAAGAAAACTAGACCGAACTGAGAACCATTTATAAAAGCACATGAACCATAAGCCGAACCTTTTCAGTTAGTTATGGTGATGCAGGTTCCAATCCTAACACTTTCAGGCCAAACCATGCACGCAGAGTCACCCTTTACATGGATTGTCATGACACGACCCTCCTTTCATGAACCCGCGAGCTCAACATAATTTGTATCATGGCGTTTTCTAGAGAACAATCGTTTCCATAAGTGACCCCAGGTGCATTGACATGTGATAATAACAGGGGCAATGCTTTGCTGGTTTGAATCATCTTGCTCCCCTTCCTTTATTCGCACAGGTGTCTGTGTGCGCGCTTCTTGCTTGCTTGCTGACCTGTCGAAGCCCCAAAACATACATGGCTTAAGACATTTACAAGACGCTGACATGGCACCACCTCTTCTAAAGGTCAGGTGCCACATCAGCAAGCATACAAGTGCAATATCATGTCGGTTTTGAACTTGAAAATAAACTCAAAACAAATGTGCATCTTCATCTTATAATGTATGAATGGATCATTTCAGTTATTTTGCTGAAAGCATAGACAACTTACAGCTTCGACTCTTGCAAGTCGTAGTCACGCTTTTCAGATCTTTCCTTTACAAGATTGTAACTAATAGATGTATGCCGGACAAACTGAAGCTGCATTTGAACAGAACACATTTTGACTTAAGAATCAAACAAGTATTGCGAGTGTGTAACTTTAAAGTTCAATCTATAGGTGGCATGTTTCATGAAGAACAAGAATAGTAATATAAGACCATCCAAAACGCGTCAATATGGTATATTTTGCCTTTTAGCGAATATATATGTATAAAAATATGTTGTTGGTTATGCAAGCAGAAAAATCAGAAATTGGGAAAAAAAATAATAAAATTCAATATGATTTGGAGGGATGAAATGGTAACCTGATCACCATCCTTTATCCCATGGATACCATCTTGGTCATGAAGAAGCTTCTGACCATTGAAACATAAGCAGAACTGTGCCCATACATGTGACCTTCATACATCATCAAAATTTCATAATCTAAAATATCATGAATATAAACCAACTTTTGAATTTAATAGTCAAAGTAGTCTAAAATACCAAAAAAATAAAAAAAATAATGATTTCCCATTCCCCATCCCACCCTTCTCTAGTGTGAAACTAGGGTACGGTCCTAGATGGGTCACGTTCTCGAGGCTAGCGCGCCAAACTCAACACGAACCTAAAAATCATGTAGACATATGAACCTGAACCCGACAAACTTTTACTGATTGACATGAACACGACTTGTTTACCCTGATTTTTTTATTTGTTTTGCATATGAACTCTTAAAATTACAAATTTAAACCAAAAATGAAAATGTATATAACAATTACGTTTAAACTATAAAACCTGATAATCATTTCTCATTTATCCTTTATATTTTGACATAAAATACCATTCGGTTTAAACTACCCGAAAAAAACAACACTTTTTAAAAGAATTTATAAAAATAAACAAGTCAATCCGCAAACCCTGAAAGTTGAGCTGACCTCAACCAACCCGTTTAGACTAAACTCTGACGCCAAGTGGGCCCGGTTAAGACAACATATTGGCCGGAGTTGGACGAGGCTCTCCCATGTGATGGAGGGTACGACGTCACAACATTCAATGTTCGCCTTTCAAAAAAAAGGTAATCTGATGGATTCTAAAAGAAATGGAAGATGAAGTCGGCGTGATTCTGAAATTGATAAGCCTAATTCGAGATAGGCGATCTCCAATACAAAGTTCAAAGTGAAATTCAACAAGATGAAAGGCAAATACAATAATGAAAAGTACTTAAACGCAAACAAGCAGTAGTTAATTTTCCCTATCTTTCAGCTCCACTCATCCACGAACCCCATTAAACTCTTAACCATAGCCAAGTGGGTCCAGGTAAGGTCCGAATACAATTTGGAGCTGGTCCATGGAGTTTCCCGATTTCTCTTTGCGACGTGAATAAACTTTCATGGGCTTCGGTGTATTGGGTTCACATCATAATCACACGCGCACACACAATAAACGAGAATACAAAGACACGAGCATTTATTGTGGTGTGACCTACGGGTTGCAGCTAGCGGTATATTATAATTCAGGTGAAAGGCCCTACCCATCTATATATAATCACTAGATTAGGATAAATAACTTAGGGATTAAGAAAACGTAAATATGACAATTATATACATGATTTGGAAAGGGAATTTGCTCATACCAAGAAACCTTGCCAATGCCAGGTTTGGGCAAATGACTAAAAGCATCCTCCACGGCCTGTCACCGTCGGGTTCTTCGCAACCGTAATATCTGTAGCACAAAATCACCGAATAATTATAACTGAAAACAGTGATAATGAATTATGATACTATAACATACCGAATGAAGATCCATCCAATTTAAGAACAGTAAGTCTGATAGGTTTTAAAGGTAGCTTTCCATACGAAAAGCTCTTGCGAGATAGGGTTTCGATAAGCACCAATGGCGAAAAAGGGCTTAGAGGTGAAGATGAAGAAGTGGACGGTCGTGATCCATTTATCTCAAACGAGAAGTTATTATTAGTATCCGAATCATTGTGATTATACGCAGTTTCTGCAGAATCGGTGTTATCTTTTGTCAAAATTCGCATATCCCTTGAATTACGAGCGATGATGAAGTGATTGGAATACCATTCGATTAGAAGATGAAGGTGTGTTGATGATTATGCATACTGAAGAACCATGGATGATTCTTTGCTTGAGAATCGGGAGTTTAGGGTTTTGCTTTTGGATTTGGAAACCACTTTGGATGGATTGTGTCGGAGAGAGAATCTCTTTGCTGCTGGAAGGATATCAGATGATTGTTTATACCCGATTACCTCTGTGTATTTACTAAATATCTAAAACTATCGGTCTGTATAGATGATAAAAAAGTAGTTTAAATTACGCGCAGCTTTACTCCTTAAAATAGTTGAATATTAGGTCACCTAATTTGCTCATAATAGGTTTTGTTCATGACAGTATCATAACAGTAACAGTAACAGCACTTAATATAAGCTACGAAACAAAAAAAAATACTTACTTTTTAATACAACTACGTTTTCAAATACATTTATATTGGAATGGTGACAAAAAATAAAAAATAAAAACAGCCGACCAATCTGTTTTTTGAAAAAAGTTAATAAATGAAAGTTATTGAAGAAAAACGAAATTAACAGGCGCGCTCCGCGGCGAGTGACAAGCCGATAAGCTGCAGGAGCTTGGTCGTTGTTGGTTCGGCTCGACGAAAAACAAAAAAAACGAATACCGATACCAGTTCTGAATCCGCGCTTCGCGACGGGTGTCAGGTCGCCTAATTTGCTCATAATATGTTCGGTTCGTCATAGTACCACAACGGTAACGACACTCGATATAGGGTACGATACAAAAAAACTCCTTTTGAATATAGCTCCGTTTTCAAATAAATTTATATCGGAACGTTGACAAAAAAAAATAATAAAAACAGCTGCGCACTCCGTTCTTTGAAAAAATTTAACGAATGAAAGTTAATAAAGAAAAACAAAATTAATAGAAAATTAAACGGGTTATACCCGCGCTCCGCGGCGTGCCGGGCCGATCGTTAATAAAATTTAAGCGAAAACGTGCAAGGGTAAAAATGATATTAATAAAAAAGAAACCTAAAGGTAAATAATAAAAAAGGAAAAAAAGTTCGGGTCGTCGAAAACCATAAAAGCGAAGACCGGCACTGGTTCCGATAATACCAATACCGACAATGATGGTTCGGTTCGTCACATGACCACAACGGTAATGACACTCGCTATAGGCCACGATACAAAAAAAACTCGATTTTTAATACAACTTCATTTTCAAAAAAAACTATATCGGAACGTTGACAAAAAAACTAAAAACAGTCGTGCACTCCGTTTTTTTTAAGTTAGCGAAAAAAAGTTATTGAAGGAAAACGAAAATATTAGAAAATTGCACTGGTCTCTAATACTTTAGTGACTTCATTAGCAACTGCTCCCTGGAATTGAGCTTTGGTCATAAGCACATCCTATGTATTATTTTCCATTCCCGTGTTCGCATTAGTATTTGTATTAGTGTTCGTGCCAGCGTTATCACGGGTACGTGATCTAGTAGCGGGCACTCGTCCCCTATCTATACCTCGTCCGTTTCCTGCCATTTAGTACCTACACGGCCATGTGACATCGGTATTCGCATAACCGATCATAATCCAGAAATTCAATAGTACTTGTAAATCATTTAATTTACGGTGATCAAGTGTAAATAAATAATTTACTTTTACTACTGTTTTCTAAGTATTACCTGTTATTTATCGTACTGAATACTTATATCTTTCCTGGTTGGCTTTATCTTTATGGCATTCCAGACTACTCTCATAATCTTAGTTTAAGTCTAGATACTAAACCCTAGTATCTAAATCTCTTAAATTGAGGCCCTGATACCAACTTGTCACACCCCAGTCCCAGGCACTAGTTAGTCGTGACAAATGGTATGGAAACAGACAGCGGAAGCTAAACCAACAAACTCTTTCTATTAATATAACCAAATGTTTTACAACTCTTAACTATTACATTTCAAAACTGGTACCTATTAAGGAACCTAAAACCATATCCTTTATGTCTTTAGCCATTTAACCTCTCATCTTGCTCGTCACTAGTCCACCTGGAATGCCAAGTTAAAGCCATCTAATTATGGATTACCTGAGATGCGCTAAAAAAGATTTGAAAATAACTAGGACAACATAAGTTAGTAAGTTCATAAATAAAATCATTTTGTTCAAAACCATAGTTTAAAACGTATCACACTATCACATGGAATCCATTAGCAATGACTAATGGCCCTCTTCCAATAACAACTATTGGTTTTAAAACTGCTTGTAAAAAATATATATCTTTGAAACATCCCATGTGGAACTCATTAGCGACGACTAATGGCCCCACCCAATAGCACTGACTATTGGTTTATCAGATAATAATCCCATAACTCCCACCCAATTAGCGACAACTACTGGGCTCTTATTATATATATAGCTAACGTCTTGTCAACTGTTAAAATTGCACAACACCGACTAGAGAATGAAGCACAACAAAGTCTCCTCCCACGGGAACGTACCAAGTGCTATGCACATGTATATACACATGGAATTACCCGATTATATCCGACACACAGTTTCAAGATATCATTTTACCAAATAGTATTTGAAAACCGTTTACACATCCCGGTTCAGGAAACTTACATAAAACCCTTTCAACATCTGCCTTTGCCCAAATGTTTTAAATGTATTTAAAAGTGGGCGTCGTAAAATTTATATAAAACCTTTATAAAAATAGTCCCAGCTTAGATGAACTCACCTCGATAGTATCTCGACTTGTATAACTGCAATAAACACCTCATACAATATCCTAAATTATACCAATAATCCTTAAATAAAAATACCTAGCTTCATGGTAAATAACCGAATCTTAGACGGTCGGATAAAACTTACATCGAAACTATCTACGGCAATTTGCGGTTGGGATGCGGACTAATCACACTCGCAGACGCGAACCGGGGGCTAAGCTAGCTTCTCGATGTGTGTTTATGGTGTAGTGTGTTTTTGATTGTGAAGAATGGACATACACTTGAATTCAATTTATAGGCAAATTCTGACTCCGTGACAGACCGTTATGGGGGGTGACGGTCTGTCACCATCTCTCTGTAACAGACTGTTATGCTTTGGTGACGGTTTGTCACCGACCTAGTGTACGCGAGTCAGCTGACACGTGGCAGCCTCTGGTTGCCCTTCTTCTTTTGCGGCGTGACGGACCGTCATGTCCTAGTAACGGTTCGTCACCGACTCAAACTAGGGTTGAGTCACCGGGACACATGCCATCTTCAGATTGCTCCCTTGTTGAGCGCTACGCCCCGTGACGGTCCGTTACCATCCAAAAAATTCAAAATTTTCATTTTTGACCCTTTTGAAGTTTGGGTTAAATAGAGTTTTAGTCCTTGTACTTTATTTCTCAGATTTTCGAGGTGTTACATTTTCAATCAAATAAGATAGAAACTGTCAAGAACAAGTATGAAATTTTGTTATGAAAATTGTGTAGATTTCATCTTGAATTCAATAATTAGATAGACCAAATGAATCCTTTATATAGGGGACGAAGAGTTACAATGAATCGTTGCAACTTTTTATGAAAAGGGGGCAGTTGACGGTTATAATAGCTCGTAACTAGCATGAATACGAACATCAGTAGAAAACATTATCAGTAATAACTAGGTTACTCTTGAGATACCAAGTTGCTACTGAGACCTCGGTTGCCATCGATCATCATCATAGTTGATGATGATCACTAGCAAATTTCCATTATTTTGTCAGTTTGTTTTGATCATTGATTTCAAATAACTTTACACCATCGATGCAAATTTGATGCATTTCCAATTAAGCAGTTTATGACCCTGCTAGGTTCGTTTCCCCCTGGACCCCATCGAGGGCCAGGTCCGACCCTTGCCACGGTGCTGCCCCGGAACCCATCAAGGGGGCGGTTGGAACTCACATGGTTTAGGAGCTTTGCCCCTACAACCTTAGAGGTTTCTATGTATCAAAGTTTAACATAGTCCTGATCGAGTATGCACTCAGCACCTTCTAACTCATATTAATGTATATTCTTACTTTTTATTTGCCCTTACGTAAATCCAGCTAAACTAAAATGGTACATATGACACTAAATTACCAACAACCAAACTCAAATGATGAATATCTAACGCAAGTAGATGTGTTCCATTTTCAAGTAAGTCACATCATTCATATCAGCAAACGAAATCATAAATCGTTTTATTAAAGTTCATATACTTCTGTAATCACATCCAAAATACAAAATAGGCACAAGATAACCGTTTAGCATTTCCACCCACACTATTTCAGTAGTATTTCTATTTTAAGCCATCACCTACGTAACTACCCTGCCTTTCTGTCACATCTGAATGTACAGTTAACATGCAAACCAAAATTTAGTAAATGACCATCTACAACCGCATTGCCATTGCCAGTACAAAACACTTGGTTATACATTTACAACACAATCAGAACTAAACATCCCCATCAATTCCGGCCTCTTGTACAAGCGTTTGAGTCAAATCCGAAAGCCGGGCAACTTCGGTTTTCAGTTCCGCTAAACATCCGTTTTCAGAAACGGTTTCTGGAATGTTTTTTGTTGAAAGATCGAGATCGTAATCAACCTCGACAAGTAAACTAGTTGCACGTAAAAGCTCCCTACTCATCTCAGTAATCTTCTCGAGAGCACTTGTTGCAGCTTCAACTTCAAGTTGAGCAGCTTCTAGTTCCAGCTTTTCAATCGCCAATTCACCGATGCTTTTCTCACCGACTCTCTCTTGCACCATTTCATAAAGCTTCCTCAACTCATCAGCATCGGTTGTCATTTCTTGCCTCATTTCCTTCATCTCGTTCTCCCGTTCGTTTAGTTTATTTAAAGCCATTTTAAGCTCGTTTTCTTTGATTGCAAGTGCTCTTCGCGTCTGTAAAACTTCCATTTCCCGTGACCTTATTGTTTCCATCATCAAATCAAGTTCAGTTTCAAGTTGTTTCTCTTTGGATAATATCTGCCCTTCGTGTTCAATACTACTCACGATTTTGTTTGTAAGCTCAAAAATCCGTTCTACTACGCTTCTGGCTTCAAAGTACTTCAAATTTGTCTCGTCTCGGTCATGTTGGATCTTTTCAACCTGTTTGTCTCTCTCTTTTAGCATTGTTGTTGTTTCAGTAAGCTCGGTTTCTCTACTGCTTAGAAGCATTTTTAGATTCAAGATTTCTTGATTCACTTCACTCAACATTTCTTGTGCTTGAGATAATTCAGATTCTTTCTCTTTCAACATTAGCTCGAGCAACGCCTGCTTGGATTTTAAATGTTGAATCTCTAATTTTGCTTCCACAAGTTGAGACTCCTTAGACTCTAGAGTATTTCGCATTGACTCGTATTCTGACTTTTTCCGGTCCAGTTCGTCTCTAAGAACCGACATTTCTTCAGTTGCTTGTAACAAAGAATGTTTTTCAGCATCCAGTTGATTCTGTAACTCCTTGATTACATCTTTCTCAATCAATAAATCCCGTTTAAGTTCTTGATTCCGAGCCTCTGCTAGTCTAAGCTTAACTCTTTCACTTTCAACTTCCACCTCAGCATCTCCAAGACTTTTAGCGTATGCAATCAAGGACTCTCGATGTTGTTCAAGTTCTAGAAGCTCCTTTTCCAGAACCTCTTGTTGATCTTCCATTTCTTTTCTAGATGAAGCTAGAGATTTCTGTGATGATACTAACTCTAACCTCACATCAGCAAGTAGCTTTTTCACTCTCGAAAATTCTTGTAAATTTTCATCACCTTCAACCGTGTGTTTAGATGCGTCATCTGCTAAATTCTTCATTTCTTCTTGAGCTAAAAGCCAATCCATTGTTTGTTTCTCCAAATTTCCCTCCACAACTTTTAGATTCTCCTCTTCAATTTCCAGAAGTGTGGTAGCAATTTGTAGTTCTTCATCCTTCTCCTCAACAGTTTTCCTCAACTCTTCGCTCTCAAGTGTTTGTTTATTCAATATTTCTTTCGTCTTAACCAAAAGCTGGGATTTTGACCTAAGTTCAGATTCGGCATTCGCATCTTCTTCCGTCTTCAATCTCAACTCGTTGACCATAACATCAATCTCATTTTGTTTCAATACAAGTGCCGATTGGGCAGCGGTTATCTCCTTATCTTGCTTTTCAAGTTGAAGTTTTAGATTTTCAATTTCAGTTGCTTGAAAAGCCAATTCAAGATTAGCTTGTTTTAGCTCGTTTTCAAGTTTCTCCTGCTTCAAAAACATGTGTTTTATAACTTCTTCCTGTTTACCCAACTCCTCTTTTGCTTGGGTTAGTTCGCGATATTCTGACAGTAGTTTATTTTCAGCATCTTCTAAATCTTCTACCCTTTTCCTTAAAACAGTTAGGGCTGCCTGAAGATCTGATTCTAGGGTTCCAAGATTCAGTTCCAACCGGATATCTTGAGGTAGATTCAAATCTTTACCAATTTTCTCTTCAAGTTTCTGTGTTTGGGTAAATAGTCTTTCTAGAAGAATCCTTGTCGGTTCTATTGCTTCATCACCATTAATGCTCGATTCTTTGTTGTTCATTACGGATCTGATGATCCATGCAGAACCCCTCTTTTTGCATCTGAAAGTCCTCCACTTACACCAATCGGACCTCACAAAGGAAAACTGCAAGAACGCGATTCACAAATACTTTAAATGCTAATAAAGCATACTCGAAACAGTTAATGTAGTTGAGGATCATGGTAATCATAAATAAGATTATCAACTTTTAGTCATGTTAGTTTTCAAAAACTGCTAAAACATACTTGATTCAGATTTCTTGTTGACAATAGTCAACAATCAATGTATGGAAAGCCTGCATCTACTATCTGGTGGATGATTTCTTTAATTCACAAATTTTCTTTTCGTACGATAAAACGGTTCGAGTCTAGGAATCTTATGAAATTTCATTTTTTTTTATTAAATGTTATATTCTTCCATGAGTCCATCTTTTTAAAATAAACATCACTAGGTTTTCAGCCTCAAGTATTTGTTCTTTGACTCAAAACGACGGTTTAGGTGGTGTTTGGGATTGCTTAATAAAACTTCTTATCTACTTATTGCTTTTTGAAGTAAGCAGCTTGGAATAACTAACTAAACTGCTAACTCAAAACAACTTATCTCCCCCAGAAGTAATCAGATAAGCAGTTTTGATAAGCACCAAACACCCTCACAGCAGCTTATTATTGTGTCAAAACACAATAAGCAGTTTTAATAAGCAGTCCCAAACGCCTCCCTTCCTCCTAAACATCTTTTTTTTCTTTTCTGCATAATGCAGTTAAAGCGGACCAAGCCATGCACATAGAGAATCATGAATAGCACTGACATATCTCCATGTCCCTTAAATTGCTCTTTAATTTAAGCTACGAAGATAAAGTTCTTAATTACAAGAACGGATTCTCAAATAAGTCATGTTACTCTTTTAACTTCTCACGATCAGGAATAGATTCTCAAATAAGCTATCAAGATAGATTTCTTAACTACAAAAGACGCGCGGTTGAATGACTCACACTTTTTGTTGTAAACTTCTCACTTAATAGAGCTTGTGACATAAGAATAACAAAAGAACATAATATTAATGCCAAGTCCAAATTCAAAATGTCGATAACTATTTCAGTAAGTTTAGTCACATTCAAGAATTCCATAAAAGACAGATTCCCAAATAGGAACATAAAAAAGCTTACAAATAAGCTTGAAAGGACATTTAATGCCAATTGATCACAATAGTAATAACCTACACAACATGTAGGTCAATAATTCCATAAATAGTAGCCCACATGAGACTGATATGTTTAAATTAAAAGTTGATTGAGCACCTAGCTTTTTAATAATTAGCTTGCAAAGTTTGAACAACCAGTAAAAACCAAAACGTTAACCTTCACTATGCCCATCAAACCACCTGAATCTCATGTCTAGCTATCAGCACTAAGCAGTGTGAGGGTAAAAGGCTTTGCATCAAGTTACAAGTACCTTAAACACAACAGTATCTCATACTCATAAATATCAAATGCTGACACTAATAACATTTGTACATCCACATTTGGATTATTTAAGATTGTAGTCCACTATCAATCAGTTTACACTTGAGGACCGGGCATCCCGATTAATTTGTACTAGTTGAAGTTTAGATGACATGGAACTCAAGTTATTGACATATTTGACTATAGTTTATAGCAAGAATCACACTCAGCCCTTGACATGCCTATAAGCTTAAGTTCAAGGGTAACGCTAACTCAGACTAAATTGCACTGATGATCCTTGTGGTATGTAGATATTTTGGATTTTTTCCCTATGTCGCAACCTTTTGCAATCTTGTAACGGGTTTGGTCCCTAACGTGAGATATGGTTGGTAAGTTGATGTGAAATGACCATTTTACCCTTTTATCAACTTAACAACCATATCCAACGTTTGTTGGAGTTAGGGACCAACCCCGTTACAAGATTGCTAAAGATTTGAATCAAATCAGCAATTTCTCATAAGCTCCAACAAAATTGAAAATACAGACATACCATAGGACCATCCATGTAGCTCACTAATTTATTCTCAGTCTTTAGAAGAACCACATTATCATGTTACTGGCCTCTTGTTATTGCTTGTACTGAAAGCATACAAGAATCTGACAGGAGGCACACAAAAGAGATATTAATCAAAATGCTCACCTAAAGGCAATGGTCACACGCACCTGAAACCAGTTTACCTTTACTTTTTCTTGTTTAAGGGTAAGCATATTAAATCAACTTCTTACAAGCACATATTCTCAACTCTTTTCCATCAATCAAATAACATTAATGTTTAATGAACAAACCAAATCCAAAACCCTAAGGAACCCTAAAATTGAACCTATCCATCCACTCTACATATCAATGAAAAAGAAACCCTAAACCAGACAATACAAAATCAATTCCTGTTTCATTGCTCCACAATTTCAGTTGACATCTTTAAGAAACGAATAACCACAATCAATTAGCACTAATTAAGACTATTGTTCATCGCTCAACAATTAACCTGCAACAAATTTCATACATGATAAATAGACATGCACAGAAACACGCAAATAGATTGCGAAGGTTTACCTTAGAAGAAGCGGCATAGAAATTGCCCTGCAGAGAAGGTGACGACACCGCCATTGTTCAACTTCAGTGAACATTCGCCCCTTCCTTTTCTTCAGTAAAACCTTCGTCAGATATTCTTTATCTGTGTGTGTGTGTGTGTGTTAGCGAGAGAGAGAGAGACTTGAAGGTGAGGGAAGGGAATCAAGGGATGCTGGAGGGAAACGGGGAAGGTAAAGAAAGAAAAGGGGAATGGCGTATTTTAGCAGATATGCGGTTGCTAGAGTGCGCCAATGTTTGTCCTGCCTGTAACTATGACAGGTTGGAGTTTATCCGCAGACGCATAACTATTATTCTACACCCTTGTACTTGTTCATTGTTCCCTTCAGGTCCTTTAACTAACTTAAGCGTCATTTCTGCTTGGATGTTCGGGTAAATTCTCTTTTTTCTTTAACAATTTGTATTTTAATCAGCCATTATTTCCAGATAGAAATGGATATGTCAACTTTCCCTAAAATGCTACAATTCAAAAAGAAGATGCTTCCCCTTGCCCAACTGTTGAGATGGGCAAATGGACATTTATTGTTAAACATCTCAAAGAGAAAGACAATATTCTTGCAGATTTTTTTATCTAGACCAAAGGCCTATAAATGTAAGGACACCCAGTTGATCCAACACCACAACATCCTACCAACAGTGTTTGTCATGGAACAAACTAACCCAGCTAGTTCATCCAAAACACCTCCCTTTGACCAAGAATTCCAAGAGAAAAACCTCCCAGATGAAGTAAAAGAGATCATTGCAGAGGGGCGAAGGTTAGTTGGGGCCAGAGTGGGCCCCGGTCCACCCCGATTTTTCGCTCAGAAGTGTAAATATATACGTATTTGGGAGAAATTTTTATAGGTATTAAGTTCCGGCCTCCTCATATATCGTTCCCAAAGTTTAGGACTCTACCTAGACCCCTCCAACGAAATCCTTCAAGCTTCGCCACTGATTGCAGACACCCTAAAAGAAAGGTCCCTCTTAAACTACAAAACTTTCTTCCATATCGTCCTAAAAACCAATGGCATGTTCATCAAAAGAATCAAGTTTCACCCAGATTACCCTTTCCTGAACGTCTTCCACATCAGTAACCTGTATAAGTTTCCTATGAATTCTGCATAGATTATAATTTATATGCATGAATGTTGGATATTAGATGTCCGATCATCAATTATATCAACGTTGCTATCGAGGTACGATCCAAAGAGTTACACTTTGGACACCGAGCAATTAATAATGTTTAGTCGTAAACATTGTAGTTCACGAAACATAATTCACTGGATAAATATTTAGAGAAATATTTAAACGGTTGATTAGGTAATTAATTATTTAGGGAAATAATTAAGAGGTAAAGGTTTAAACGTTTAATAGTTAAACGTTAAACGGTTTTGATTTACTAATTATTTGTAATTAGTAAAGCTCGAGGGTTAAAAGTAATTAACAGTTAATTACGAGCGAATTAAGAGTTGATTTCCAAGGGGTGCGGTTTGTAAGTTAAGGGATTATAAATATATTCTTAACCTCAAACCCTAACTAACCTAGCTGCCTCCTCTCTCTCTCTCTCTCTCTTGGAATTAAGAGTTGATTTCCAAGGGGTGCGGTTTGTAAGTTTAGAATCGCTAACATGTAAAACCGCTTCCGCTTTGCAAATCTGATTTGTTATTATTAATAAGATTAATTAAACTGTTTTAAGAGTTAAAAACTGGTACATGGATTCCCAACAGTGGTATCAGAGCCATCTTTACATACGTTTAGACATAATAGTATTTTTCGATCTTATGTTTTATTTGTCAAAACTTTTGTTTGACAAAAAGATCGAGCCTTTTTCATTTATGGCTGATTGTGTAATTTAATCGAGCACTAGTTTGTCGTGGTTGTGTATTTTGGTTTTTATTATCTTTGTATTTTTTACGGTTTATTTGGAACCCATTTAATAGTTAGGTTTATTTTATTTTATTATTTACTGTAAATATAAATTTATTGTAAACCGAATGAGAGGAAAATTTGAAGACCGAAGACGGAGACGACCGGGACACAAAGATGGAGATCTTGGAGTAAGTGGGAGACGGCAAGAATGGTTGATTTTTGTTTGTCCCTTAGACCGGTTCGGTTTCTGTTTGACGGCCCGAACGAAACCAAACAACTCTACTAGTGGCTCGATTTATTTGTTCTATATGTTTGTGGTTGTTAACATTATTTAAGATAATAATTAAACCATAAAACTTTTATAAAACGTTTTGACACAATCTTAAAATGACGAGAAACTATAAATGTTTAAAGATTTATCGGAAAGGTAATTTAAATAAAAGTATTTTAATTTAAAAGGTAAAACTAGTTTTAAATTAAATTGTTTATTTTAAAACTAATTTAAATTAATTAAAGAATTAATTAGTTTAAAATTTGGTTCGTGATTAACGACCAATTTAGAATAAATAAGGTATTTAAAATTGGATAGTGTCGAGTGTTGAAAGGCGTTTCACGAACTAAAACGATAAAATTGGTTTTAATAAATTGCACGACTTGGGTCATGCTCCTAGTCATCCAAAATGTTTTTGACTCTTACACGGTAATTTAAAACATTAAAGCAAATCCCGAATTAAAATCGATATTTCTACGTCACCCTAAATTATGACACTTCGACTGATTTATCCGAACCCCCGGTGTTAGAGAATTACCCTGCATCCCGGCCTACGGTTTCAGTTGAAGGTACATCCGCGATTCCTGAGTTACTTAGGCCGGTTCTACAGTTGCAATTGAAGGATGGATATCACTTAAGGTTGTTTTAAGTAGGCGTAGTTGAGGGAAAGGTATCCAAGCTTGACATTACTCGTTATGCCCCTCAAACCGAGAATTATGTAGATGACAGAATCGGTAATCGTTACCTACCTACATAGTCATGCCAATGGAGAGTGCTCAGCCATTCATTAAGCAATGGTGATTCGCGATCTCATTCCTAATTATATATTTTTGTCATTGGGTCATAAATTTAATTAGGACGTTAAGCATGAAAATACTAAAACTTTATTTTTGAATTTTGTAGATGTCTAAAGAATCCAATCCCAACTCCTCATTCTCACTAAAGTCAATCCTTGAGAAGGATAAAGTTGACAATTCCAACTTCATGGATTGGTACCGAAACTTGAAAATTGTGATCAGGGCAGAGAACAAGATGTATGTTCCCAAAGAACCAATCCCAGAAGAAGCTGCAGCTGTTACGGCGTTGCTCGTAAGACCTGGGATAAACATGTGGATGATTCCATCAAGGTCTCCTACTTAATGCTGGTATCCATGATACCAGAACTTCAAAATAATCTGGTTGATATGCCAACTTAGGGCATGATTAGGCTACTGCAGGAAATGTTCCAGCAGCAAGCTCGTCATGAGTGCTTTGAAGTGACGAGATCACTTATCAATTGTCGTATGCAGGAAGGTTCTTTCATATTGAAGATGAAGGGTTACGTTGATCACTTGGCACGTCTTGATTCTCTATTGATTAATGAGCTGGCTGGGGATATAATCCTCAACTCACTACCTAAGTCATATGACCTATTCACTGTGAACTATAATATGAATGCTTGGGACAAAACCATCTAGGAGTTGCATATGATGCTTAAAACTGCCAAGATGAACATACCGACTTCTGGAAAGTCTGGTCCGGTACTAATGATCAAGGAGGGTCGAGTTAGGAAATCTGAAGCCAAAGGTAAAAGCAAGAAATGCTTCAAGGGTAAAGGCAAGGTTGTTGCCAAGAAACCTTTGAAGGATGTCAAATATTTTCATTGTGATGAAGTTGGACACTAGAAGAGAAACTGCCCCAAATATATGGCTGAGTTGAAGCAGAAGAAGACTTCTAGAGGACAGTCCTCAAGTATATTAGTTATTGAGATCTTCTCTTTGTATGATTTGTTTTATTTTACTATAAAGCCTCATAATGGAATCTATGAGATAGAAGTCCATGATAATAACGCATTATATAACATCTCCTCCAAACGTACGAAATTGGATTTCAATGATACGTATCTATGGCATTGTCGACTAGGACACATAAACAAGAATCCCATAAAGTGTTGAAGCACTTTCCTGTGACAAACACTCTGGATAGATAGAGTCTTAGTTTAGTACTTTCATGTATGTATTTGTCTTTGTTTGTAAGTGTCTGTATGTATTAGTTATCGAGTTGTATTTACTTTTACATATTGACTGTTGCAGATTTCTCTAAGTGTTTTGCGCACTTGTATGTGCGCAGGAGATAGTTCCTGCGTACTTAGCAAGTACGCAAGAATATCTTTGCGTACTTGCTAAGTACGCATGAGCAAATCGCCCTGCGCACTTGCTAAGTGCGCAGGCATCAGGTCGTGTATAAATAGGAATGGTTGACAGTAGATAAGTACGCAATCTTAGACGCAGTCATAGTAGCAAATACGTAGAATTTGTAATCTCAGTATTTCTCTCTATAACCTTCAAGTGTTTATAATAGACGAAAGTTTAAAGTGATCTTCTTATCGGTTTACTTTGTGTTATAAGACTCTCCACCTAGTCACGGGTATTCCGCACCCGGTCCGACTAATAGACCCACTTGCATGTGACGATCCGCCACACCCGAGGGACCTACAAGTGGTATCAGAGCTTTGCTCTTGATTTCGAGTGTTGTGAGTGAGTTTGGAGAGTTTTCTATAGAGTTTTACAAGCAAAAGGAGGTGTTTTTGTTGATTTTTGTTATAAAATAGGGGTAGCTCTTGAGCACTATTTTAGAAGCAAAAATCACTCAAAAACCGACTTTTGTTGTGTATTTTGAGTGTTTTGAGCATCAAAGGTTGGTTAGAAACAAGTTTCTGACCCTTTGGCTCATTTTGATTGTTCATCCGTCCGATTTTTGCCATCTCCGGTGTGTTTCCAGTGACCGGAATAGTTTGGTGAGAGTTGATGAAAAGGTGTTCTGCGTACTTACCATATCTGGCAAAAAGTAGTCTTGCTGCGTACTTACTAAATACGCAAGACTAATCTCTTGCGTACTTACTAAATACATACGGAGATGGGAAAAATCGGACATAAATGATTAAGTATATCCTGCGTACTTATCATTTACTCCTACGTACTTATCAAGTATGCAAGAGCAAATCTTAAATACGCAAGACCATTCCTCTAAGTGTGCAAGGCCAATATCAAGTGCGTAAGTGTCTCTGATTTTTCTGAAATTTGACTAAGTGTTTACCATGTCGAATCTTCAAAACCTTGGAAACCTTTTAAACTATGACAATGAGATCGGTACTCCTCAGAAACCGCCAAAGCTGCTAAATGTAAATGATTATTCTAACTAGAAAGCACGCTTTGAGCTTTACATTTCTTACACTGATTCTTCATTATGGATTCCAATTCTAGAGGGCTATAAGCATCCCACACACATTTATCTTGATGATGAACTGCCTAAGCCTATCTCTAAACTCGATGAAAAAGAAAATAAAGTTTATGATAGAGAGAAGAAGGCTCTTGGTTCAATCACTATGGCATTAACTCGGGAGTTGTTCCACAACTTCAGAGGTTATGCCAAATCTAAGGATCTTTGGAAGGCGTTACAGAAAAGATTCGAGAGGAATAGTGATATCAAGAAGAGTAAACGGGATCTACTCAGGAAGTAGTATGAATGCTTCAGATTTTTGGAGAATGAGTCTTTAGATGACCTCATCTCTAGATTCTATCATCTGCAGACAGAATTGAAAGCTTTTGAGCTCAAGTATCCCGATGAAGAGTTGGTGGAAAAGTTTCTGGATGCTTTACCTCCCAAGTTTGAAATGTACACAACCTTGATGAGAGAGAATCCAAAATTCTATGAAATGACAGTGGAGGAGGCAATTGGAAAGGTTCAAGCTCATAACATGAACCTTAGAAAGAAGGAAAGCTCAGGAAGACCTCAGATACAAGACCCTTCTATGTATCATGGGACGTCTTCTACAACCAAATCTTTGGGCTCTGGAATTGCCCTTTTCTTTGGAAACTCTACTGAAGAAGACCACTCAAATGGTTGTGGTGGTCATGCATGCTATGCATCTAGATCAGGTTCTGGATCTCATCAACAACACACCTCAAGAAATCCTCCCGTTACAACTTCAGCTAACCAATCAGCTATAGCCAAAATAGTTGAAGATCATGTAGCACTATTTTCATCTTGTATGCTGGCCTACGAGAACTTCATAGGTGGCAAGCTTACAGATCCCGAGACAATAGAAGAAGACTTCAATCAGGTGGATCCGGATGATATGGAGGACATGGACATTCAGTGGAATATAGCCATGATCTTGAGGAGAGCCAAGCGTTTCCTAAACAGAACAGGAAGAAAGTTCATTGGCGGGCATTCTAATGCCAAGGTTGGTTTTGACAAATCCAAGGCCAAATGCTATAAGTGTCTAAACTTTGGTCACTTTGCTCGTGAATTTCAGAAAGACAGAGCACCGGCTTCGGGTTTCACCAGACCTAGCCAAGGAAACAACCATGGCTACAACAACACAAACAACCACAATCAAAGCCACGGTGGTTCGTCCAATGCACTGGTAGCTCAACAGGACGACAACTTTGATTGGGGTGTTCATCTGGAAGATGCTATCATTACACAAACTCAGGTTGGTTTCATTGCTGAGATCATGGAGTTGATGGAAGCTGAGAAAAAGGAAGCTGAGGAGAAGGAAACTGAAGAAAAGGAAGCTTCTGTAGCTGATCAAGAGGAATCTACTACTGCTGTTGCTCTCATGGATATTGGAGAGGCAACAAGTTCATCAACTGAGGTAGATTCTAATCCTTTTTCTGTTATTTCTTGTTCTAAATGTCTAGGCTTAAAACTTGAAAATTCTAAGCTTCAAGACAAGGTCGAACCCCTTCGCATTACAGCTCTAAGTTATAAAGAAAATGAAAAACGTTTTAAAGATTCAATTGAAACGTTGAAAAAGGAAAAACGTGAGTATTCACTAAAAATTGAGCGATCAACAACTTCACTTGGATATTGCATACAAGGGGTTGGAGAAAAGGAACAATGAAATTAACAAGCTGCAAAATGAAATCTTGCAGTTGAAATGTTCTAATGAGAAGTTGAAAAACTCTAGTTTTGTGGTGGAACACTACGAATCTGTAGTGAGGCAAATGAATGGCTTAGGGCTGGGTACTAATGCCATTCCCCCACCAGTTAGCGGGAAGTTTGTCAACAGCTTAGTAGACATTGATCTAACTTGTCTTGATGAGTCCTCAGGAAAGGATGATTCCTCCAAAAAGGATGATTCATCAAGTAAAGTTAACTCCACATCTAATGAGGAGTTCTTTACTGCTTCTGATGATGGGTCGGTTAACACTTGCCCTGAAGGAGTAGTATCTGAGGAGTTGTTATCTGAACAGAAAGTCAAGAAAAACATTATCACTAATAGTGATAACTGTATTTTAACTGAACCCGATATCATTGAATCTAATGATAAATTAAAGGTAACGCTTTATGGGGGTTATAAAAATCTTAATCAAGTAAAGAAAGAGGCTTTTTCAGCTCACTATGGGCTTGGTTACAAAGAAAATTTGCAAAAATACTATACTCCCAAGAACCAATCTGTATCGGGTCAAACTCCTGTTCACAAACCAACTCCTCCTGCTCATAATGCTGAGTAATCTAATGCTAGATCTAATGAGCCTTATAGGAGGACTTACACAGATAAGAGGACTTGTTTTCACTGTGGCTTGGTTGGTCACATTTTTGTGAACTGTCCTTCAAAGAACCAAGGGAAACGGCCTATTGTTTCACAACCGGCTGTCATCCTTAAGTCGCCATCAGTGAAACCTTCCAAATGTCCAAAACAAAATGTGGTGAAACCACCAGTTAAATCGATGGCAAAGCCAAAGATCAAATCTGAGGCCAAACCATCTGTTTCAAGAAAGGTAAAGCAACCTGCTGTACCTTACGTATCTACCTCTGGTAGTACACGTACTGGTGAGAAACCTGTGGTGAAACTCTCTAAGCCACAGAGAAGGAGAAGGAATAAGAGGTTGAGAAAGCTAGAACAGCTGACTGGAGTTCAATCAGGTGAAGCTTCCACTAGTTCACCTGCTGTTGTTGAACATAAGTCTACTGTTCCTGTTAAGAAAAAGAAAAGGTCCTGGACTATCAAATCTAAAAATTCTCAATCTCCTAGTCCTAATTCTTTTAAAGATTCATCCATTTTGAACAATCATCACGACTGTGAGTTAAAAGAGGTAGTTTATTTTGAAAATGATGGACGACCCAAGACCACTATGGCTTGGGTCTCCAAATCTAACTAATTCTTTTTGTGATTCGTGCAGGGACGTCCGAAGGTACTATCTCTAACCGCTGGTATGTAGATAGTGGATGCTCCCGGCACATGACAGGAAACATGGCCTTGCATCAAGACGTGAAGCCATTCAGAGGCGGCTATGTGACCTTTTCCGGAGAGAAAGGCGGCAGTATCACGTGTCAAGGCGTGGTATCAAATGGTTGTGTCAGTTTTGACAATGTCAACTTTTGCGAGCAGCTGAAGCATAACCTGCTGAGTGTCTCCCAAATGTGCGACAAGGAGTACTCGGTGATGTTTGATAAGAATGAATGCTTGATTCTCAAGCCTGGTTTTGAAGTTCCTGAAGACTGGATTCTGATGAGAGCGCCAAGGACAAACGACACCTATCAGATTGATATGAGCGTGGCAACAACCACCTCATCAGTTGGTACTTGTTTCCTTACCAAAGAGACAGAGCTTGACTCTATCTTGTGGCATAGGAAACTCGGACATATTTCTTATCGTAAAATGAACCATCTTGTCCGAAACAGTTAAGCTGAGATTTACCGTTGCAGATGACTGTATGCCATGTAAAAAGGGCAAACAGCAGCGGAAGTCTTACAAGCCCAAGCTCCAAAACTCCATTGATACCCATTTGGTGCTATTACACATGGATCTGTTTGGCCCCATAAGTATCAGGAGTATTGGAGGTAAGTCGTTCTGTCTGGTTGTAACTGATGATTTCTCACGTTTTTCTTGGGTGCATTTTTTAGGTACAAAGGACGAGACTGCTGATATCCTTCAATACCTGATCCAGAGCTTGGAATCTTTTTGCAAGCTGAAGGTTAGAAGAATAAGAAGTGACAACGGAACTGAGTTCAAGAATAATTTGATGGAACTTTTCTGTCTCAAGAAGGGGATCCATCACGAATTCAGCGCCCCGTACACACCTCAGCAGAATGGAAGAACAGAACATTGATTGAGACTGCAAGGACTATGCTGTCGGATGCAAAGCTTCTTGTCACGTTATGGGCAGAAGCAGTTAATACAGCTTGTCACGTCTTAAACAGAAATATGGTTGTGAAGAGGCACAACAAGACTTGTTACGAGTTGATCAACAATCGACTTCCCAATCTTGATTACCTAGTTCCTTTTGGTAATCCCTGTTCCTTATTGCTACAATATAAAGACCGCCAGTCTAAGTTTCATGTAAAAGCGGTGGAAGACATCTTCTTAGGATACGTTGCCAACTCGCCTTGCAAGAGAGTGTACAATATAGGAACTCGTACTGTCGAGGAATGGTTTGAAGTGGATTGCAGTAAACACAACATTCCACCAGAACCAACAGGTCCAACTTGGGGTTTTGATTATGATGCGCTATTCAAGTCATCCAATCTTCCTGATCTATCTGCAGTTGACGTCGCAAATGTTTATGAATTATTGGGTGGCGGCGATGACTCCAGTTTCTTTACTCGTGCTACTGTACCGATTGTAACTCCTGATTCCAATGCTGCATCTACATCTAGAACTCTTAATGGTGATAACAGTGAAGATGTTCATGTTGATGGAAATGACGCTCAAGCTAATCCTAACACTAGTGTAGGAAATGAAGCTCCAGCTGATCCAATTAACATTGAATCTTCTTCCTCTGGAACACAGGAAATGGGGGAGTTAAGCACGAATCTCGGTTAAAAAATTCAGGAACCGAATGTACCAGAGACGAGAGTGCATAAGAATCATCCAATCGACAACATTATTGGTGATCCTCATGCCGGTGTTCAGACTCGTCATCGAACCATTACAGAGAACACTAGTCTTTACTCGGAGATACTTGACACTGGTGTCATGGAAACATGTCGGCATGCTGCATTCGTGTCCCAGTTAGAGCCGAAGAATGTGAAGGAGGATCTCGCGGACAACTGCTGGATTGAGGCGATGCAAGATGAATTGTCTCAATTCCAAAAGTTGCACGTGTGGGATTTGGTTGACTTGCCAAAAGGCTTTCAGCCAATTGGAACCAGATGGGTGTTCAAATGCAAGACAGATGATCGTCATGTGGTTATGAAGAACAAAGCAAGATTGGTTGTTCAGGGTTTTTATCAACAAGAGGGCTTGGATTACACGGAAGTATATGCCCTAGTTGCTAGAATTGAGGCCATTCGACTGTTCTTGGCTTATGCCACATATGTCGGCTTTAAGGTCTATCAACTTGATGTGAAGAATGCTTTCCTATATGGAAAAGTTCATGAAGAGGTCTATGTCACTCAACCTCCCGGCTTTGAAGATGCGCATAATATCAATAAAGTGTATAAGCTCGACAAAGCACTTTATGGTCTTCATCAAGCACCGCGGGCATGGTATGAGACATTATCTAAACATCTACTGTCAAATGGTTTCGACTGTGGACAGATTGACTCGACCCTCTTCATTAGGAAAGCAGGAGGTGACATTCTTCTTGTACAAGAATATGTCGACGACATTATTTTTGGATCTACAAATGAAGGGATGTGTAGGGAATTCGAGCAGGTGATGAAGTCCAAGTTTGAAATGAGTAACATGGGTGAATTGTCGTTCTCCCTGGGTCTGCAAGTCAGACAAAGAGAGGATGACATTTATCTACATCAAACTAAGTATGTGTAGGACATCTTGTCAAAATACAAGATGAATGATAGCAGTACTTATGGCACACCTATCCCAGTCAATCATGGTTTGCATCCTGACAAAGATGGAAAGGATGTGGATTGCAGATTGTACCGTGGGATGATCGAATCACTTATGTATGTCACAGCTTCAAGACCCGATATAATGTTTGCTGTGTGCTTGTGCTAAAGGTTTCAGTCTCAACCGAAGGAGTCACATATGATAGCCGTGAAGAGAATTTTCAGATACTTGAAAGGGAAACCTCGATTGGGTATTTGGTACTCTAAGCAGTAGTCATTCGACTTCAAAGCCTACACTGATTCAGACTATGGCGGTTGTAACCTTGACAGAAAGTCAACTTCTAGTGGATGTCAATTCTTAGGAGACAGACTGGTTTCCTGGCAAAAAAAAATCACTTTATCAAAAACAAAATAGAAAATGGAGAAAATTTCAAAGTTAACTTGAGAAAAGAGGAAATGATAGTACATCAGAAATGATCTAAACGTCCCAGACTGCTCATATGGGAAATGATTGCGTCATGCTTACTTAATTGTGTAAATTATTATGGTTTTAATCTGTTTATTTACAAGTAATTTGAATTGTCAGTAGGTTGTATGCGTCTTTGAATCACTAGTAGTGTGGAAACTTAATCTAAAATTACAACTGTGATTTGAACCCATGTTTGCTAGTGTGTGTGCGTAAAAGAATAGAAAAGATCATTATCAGATAAAGGATGTTAGATTTTGGCAATAATTTTCTTTTGAGGTCAGTTTCGGGTTATGTCGTTAGCACAATTAATGCGGTTCATCTCACTGCCCATACTCACAAGTATGCAATGAGAGATTGAATCAAGACATGTCTCTACATCAATTGTGGAGCGTGTATTCACCCTTGAATCACTCCTGATTCATTGAAATCAAATCCAGATAAAAGTTGGATTCCCTTACCTTAGTCAAACACCATATTCATTATCCCGAATCATCATACCGATATTCAATGAAGATATAAAATGAAACCAAGACAAATGAATCACTAGATTCTGAATCTTATGATTCCTGATAATCCTTATGGATTCTGCTTGATTTTTCCTATGCTAATTGATGTATCTTCATTCTGAAAATTTAGAAAATCATTGGGAAAATCTTAGATGCCTTGAGATAGTGCAATTTACATTATTGTAGCATATCAGTGGGGTACACGTTGTATATCTTATAATTAATACCTTAATACACAAGAACTTGATACAAAGATGCTTATAGTTTCAAATCTTATAATATTGTCAACTTGAATTACTTGTTTATGTGCTTATTATGTATGAATAAATAGTAATACATGACATGATCCCATATTCTTTGATGTTTATATTGTATCGTTTTTGCTATAAGTTAGCTTGATATGATCCTCTGCTCGTGTCTTTGATCAAAAATAGTTTGTGTAAATACATGTATATTTCTATCTAGAAAAGATCAAAAAGATTTTAAGTTTATGAACAGTTCAAACTTAATCAGAAAAACCAAATATATATATATATATATATTTGTATTTAACCTTCCTGAATTGATTTTGAATCCTCTTGATTGAATGTTGTTTATCTTGTTCGTTATTTGACTTGAAAAGCCTTCATAATTTGAGTTGAAAGTTTGCGCACTTAAGGGTTTCTGCGTACTTGATAAGTGCGCATGAAGTAAGCCCCGTGTGCTTAACAAGTACGCAAGAGTTAAGTCTTGCGCACTTGTAAGTACGCAGGAGTTAAAGCTTGCGCACTTAGCAAGTACGCAAGACCGTTTTGTGTTGGGTATAAATATGGCACTTAGAAAATTTTCAGACTTTTATCATTCAAACTCTAGCGCCTGTTCAATTCCCTCCGCAAATTTCCTCAAAAATTCCGAGTGTTCCAATTGATTTTTCATCCCGTTACTAGTATCATCTTTGTACTACAATCCATTGGTGAGAATCTAGACTCAATCCATCCACAAATTCATGATTTTGGACCGATTAAAAAAAAAAACTTAAAAATTTAGGGTTTAATCCGTGATTTTAGCCAAATTATTGGTTGTTTTGTTAATTCATGATAACTAAAACTTGCCTAGAATCATTAATCGACTCTTAATCGTCCGTTTAATCCTTTGATTTTGACCTTGGGCTTGGATTTGACCGTCGGTTCGAGTGGTCGTCGTTTAGGTCAAAATTGGACCAATGTAGCAGTGATTTGGTGTTGATGTTGGTTCCATGGGTCGTAATCACTGATTCCGACCTTGTGGTGACCTAATCTACCCAATTATTGAGCATCAGTGGATTTCTTAGACTTCTACAATTTTGAACAAGTACGTTTCTTGCGCACTTAGCTAAGTACACAGGACCAACACTTGGGAAAAATTTCTAAGTTTGAAAATTAAGCTTAAAGAGTAACTGCTATACTAAGTCATATTTATTCAATTCCAATGAAACTTGTTGTTCTGAATATGTTTTCTGTGTGTTTTTGCAGAATATGGCTTGTGCGTTTACGAATGAGTTCAATCTTCTAGCTCATACTCAACCGGAATGGAAGGGTGCAACACTTCAGTATCGAGAGATAGTTGATTTCTTGAACCGTTCAAGAATCAGCAATGCTATTTCAGCTGACCCTATCGTTTCAAGACCTTATCTCGAGCAATTCTGGGAGACCGCGGAGCATGATTGCACGGTAACCCCCAATGTTATAAGGGCTACCGTTGTTGGTCATGATATCGCCTTCTCTGAAGACACTATTAGACGGTCTTGTAATTCAGAGAACTTTCCACCGACCCGACAGCCTATCCTGACTACTTTGTGGATGGCTGTTGGAGGCAACGAATGGGGTATGTCAGTGCGAGAGACTATGCTTCTTATAAGAAAATGTGGGTGCTCGATCAATGGAGATATTTTGCCCACATCATGATCATGTGCATCTCCTCAAGAAAAGCTGGAAAGGATGCAATGGGTTATGACCTTGCTGCTGCCATGGTTGGCTTGTCTCTCAATAAGGGCAACAACTTCTCACGATACATATTCAAAGCCATCAGATTAACACGGCTGAGAGGTTCAGGTTCTTATTATACCCAAGGTTTGTGCAACTTCTGTTAAACGATGCGTTGCCAAACCTACCTGCAATTGGGGAGAGACTGCAAGTGAAGAGAGTGGACAAGAGGGTGTTCGCACAATTCCTTAAGCCAGGCAGTGTAGAACCTACCCCTGAGCATACAGGACTCTTTGGCCACCTAATAAATGAAGCATATGTGGCACCGGTTGACTGGAGATGGTATAGTCATGATTCAGAGGCAAAGTTGAGTGAACATTCAGATGAACAACAACAACAACAAGAGGAGGAAGTTGAAAGTAAAGATGGATTGTCTGATGGTGGAGACGAAGAAGAAGGTCATGATGGTGCTGAGGGATCCGACTCGGAAGAGACAGAGTCTGATTCTTCTGATTCCTATGATGCACCATCGCAGGTTCACCTGAGGAGAACGACGAAGGTCACCCTTCCTGAGTCGTCCTCAAAGAGAAAGCGACAGTCCTCTAGCAGCGAATATGAGCCAGATTCTGACTCTGACGCTGCTATTCAAAGGCAAAGACGTGAAAGTGTTAACAAGAACAGAGGGGATAGGCAACAACTTGCTATTCCCAGTGAGGTGGAGGTTACTACTCTGCAGCAAGTATAAGTTCCAGTTGCAAGTACTGACTCAGCCTCTACCCCACCTTCACAACAATTATACCGAATACAGAGGAGGAGGCCACAGGTACAACCTGAGGCGGCAGTCACTTCAATCACAGAGGAGGTTCCTATGATAGTGACCCTCCCTGTCACATCTGTCCAGGTGGCGGTGATTACTCCAATTCTCATGGAGTCAGTCACCATCACCCCTTCCATAACACCTACAACCGTCATCACATCCTCAATCCCAACAACCACCATTGAATCGATAAGTCAACCCTTCAACTACGAAGAATTTACTCAAGGGTTTGACTTCGATACTATCTTCTCCTCCCCAATTCACAATGCTGAAGCATCTACCTCCAAAGATCCTGATCCTAATGAAGAAAGGATAGCAATTCTGGAAACCCAAGTTGATGGTTTGTTGGAAACTATTCAGAAGTCAAAGGAGGAATCTGATGCTCAACAAGCACAAATTAATTCGTTGGTGGACGAAGTTAGAATTCTACGAAGCCAGATAACGGGGACAGACGAGAGACTGAAGAACATAATTGTCCAGAATGAGCTTCTAATCAAGACAAACAACATGATTCTGGGGCACATGTTGTCTCTCGAGCTGAGGTTTGATATGCAGAAGAAGGAGCATGAGCTGATGGTCAAACTAATTGCTGATCTGACCAAGAAGCTTGATGCTCAGGGGGAGAAAGATAAGGAGAAGGAGAAAGAGAAAGAAAAGACACCTACTGGTGATGAGCCTTGTCATCCTGTCGACTTGACAAAGGATGATGACAAAGACAAGGATCCCGAAGTCGGTCCTAGTGGAGGTGAGCACCAAGCTTTAGCAATTGTGCCCATCTCTGCTATTCCAATGGCTCAAGGGGAGTCTTCTCATCAGGAGGGTGGTGATACTTCTGGTGGTGGTGGTGGTGACAAAGGAAAGTCAACGGCTGATGTGCTTAAGGATCTATCTGACGATGAGATCTTTTACTTAGAGCCTGACTATTCCAAGGAAGCACAGATCGATGCTCTCTACAACCTAGAAGAAGGAGAGATCGACTCTGGTGATGATTGGGATGAAGATGATGAGGATGTAGTGATAGAAGTTCCCAAGGGCGACGGGGAAGGAGAGTATGAGTTAGAAGATGGAGAGATCTTTGAAGTTCCATCCTTCGAAGCTCAGCTCGACACAGGTTCAGTCGTGCATGCTAGTAATGTTGAAGCCTCGACTGAAACCTCCCCAGTTGACCCTACACCTGTGGATCTGGAGGCACCGAAAGAAAAAGATATGCCTTCTACTTCATCTAAGGGTCCAGCTCCTGTTTGGCAGAAGACGTCTATCATAGACAAACAAGGGGCAACAGGGATGATCTTGACTGTAAGGTTCGAGGAGGATAAGCAGTTGTTCACAATCAAAAGATCTCGGGGGGTTCAATACTTGAAACCAACCAGTGAAGCGTTCAACTCCTTACCCAAATATGACCTTGTGAACCTAGCAATCCGAGAGCTGCTGAGTCATTCTAATCACGCAGTGGCGATGGGTTTGTGGGTGGTTCTACAGCGGGAAGCAAGATCTGGGAAGTTTGATGTGTTCAAGCCTCAAGTGCCCAAGAGAGTCAAGTATAAGACAGCAAGACATCCTGTGACTAAGAAATTCTTAAAGAAATTGGTATACAAGCCAATGATATGTGAAACCAAGATTCCCCTGAGCAAGTTATCTCAAGATATCCTCAGTGACATGTGGTACTGGTACGTAGATCCAAATACGGGCGAGGCTGTGGTGATTAGAAAGGTGAGGTCAGAAAGTGGATGCTTAGTGCCGAGGGAACTAATCAGAGTATTTGATGAAGTCTACTTCATTAACTTCTGTGAAAGATCTGGAGGCACTAGCAGACATGTATTGCATGCATACGGACGAATGGATGAAATTCCTTGCTTCTAAATATGACAAGGTGATCAAGTTCTGCCTTGACTATAAGAAGAAGATGAAAACTAAAGATACATAGCTGTGAACACTGAAGACCGAAGACTGAAGACTAAAGATCGAAGTTGATCCAGAGCTGTTGTCAAGAGGGAGTTTGTTGAAGCACTTTCCTGTGACAAACACTCTGGATAGATAAAGTCTTAGTTTAGTACTTTCATGTATGTATTTGTCTTTATTTGTAAGTGTCTGTATGTATTAGTTATCGAGTTGTATTTACTTTTACATATTGACTGTTGCAGATTTATCTAAGTGTTTTGCGCACTTGTATGTGCGCAGGAGATAATTCCTGCGTACTTAGCAAGTACGCAAGAATACCTTTGCGTACTTGCTAAGTACACATGAGCAAATCGCCCTGCGCACTTGCTAAGTGCGCAGGCATCAGGTCGTGTATAAATAGGAATGGTTGACAGTAGATAAGTACGCAATCTTAGACGCAGTCATAGTAGCAAATACATAGAATTTGTAATCTCAGTATTTTTCTCTATAACCTTCAAGTGTTTATAATAGACGAAAGTTTAAAGTGATCTTCTTGTCGGTTTACTTTGTGTTATAAGACTCTCCACGTAGTATCGGGTATTCCGCACCCGATCCGACTAGTAGACCCACTTGCATGTGACGATCCGCCACACGAGGGACCTACATAAAGAAACTCCAAACTGCATGAATTTTGAAATTCCACCGGTCAAGAGTCTTTTGATGATTGTGAATCTTGTTTAAGTGGTAAGTTGACTAAAGCTCCTTTTACCGGTGTCGATCAAAGAGCCAAGGATCTGTTAGGACTCGTATATACTGATGTATGTGGTCCATTCAGAACAATTGCCTAGAAGTGGAGAGAGATACTTCGTCACATTTACTAATGACTTCAGTATATATGGTTATATTTATCTTATGAAGCATAAACATGAAACGTTTGAAATGTTCAAACAATACTAGAACAAAGTACAGAATCAGCTAGGTAAGACAATTAAGATGCTTCGATCAGATCGAGGTGGAGAATATCTTAGTCTAGAGTTTGGCGAACATCTTAAGAAATGTGGGATCATTTCTCAACTCGCTCCCCCTGGAACACCATAGCTTAATGGTGTGTCCGAAAGGAGGAATCGAACTCTATTAGATATGGTTCGATCAATGATGTGTCATACAAACCTCCCACACTCCTTTTGGAGTTTTGCTCTCGAAACTGCCACAAGAATCATCAATCTAGATCCTACAAAGAAGGTGGATAAAACGCCTTATGAGATATGGCATGGGGAGAAACCCAAGGTGTCCTACCTTAAGGTCTGGGGATGTAACACTTATGTTACCAGTGAATCTACAGATAAACTGAACCCTCGTGGCGATAAAGTTATTTTCTTCGGATACCCTAAAACCATTGGTTACTACTTCTACAATCATGTTGAAAACCGGGTTTTCATAAAATGGAGAGCTACCTTCTTGGAAAAGGATCTAGTTGCGCGAGGGATTGGAGAAAACCATGTGGATCTGGATGAAGTCCGAGAACCACAAGTAACCGAACCCCAAGTAGAAATTGTCAATCAACATGAGACTGTTGAAACTGAATCTGAAAGAGTTTAAGATTCAACTGTGACACAAAGCATCCGTAGAAGTACTAGGGATCGTCATGGACCCGACCGGTAAATCAGGATTCACGAGATTGATGACATCCTGATAGTTGATCAAGCAGAGCCTACTAGTTACAAGTCTGTGATCTTATATTCTGAATCTAAGAAATGGATTAAAGCCATGAGCGCCGAGATTTAATCCATGTATGACAACGATGTATGGGACTTGGTTGATCTTCCTCCTGGGTGTCGGACTATGGGAATCAGGTGGATTTTGAAGAAGAAAATCGACATGGATGGAAACATGCAAACCTTCAAAGTGTCACACCCCGCCCCAGGCACCCCCAGGACGCTCACGGGCTGCGACGCCAGTTGACACCATCGGTAGTTGCTTTGATTTCAGAGTTTGTTTTTGTGTAGCGGAATAACGTTTTGAAGGATCGTTTTGTAAGCAATCTCAACCTCATGGGTTGGTTTGTAAATAACAGAATCTCGTTGTGTAGACAAAAGATTATTTTACTAAAACACTTGGGTATAATAACCCGATTGTTTATACGTTGATTTTTTGTAAGGCCCCTAACCCGGGAGGCCTCACTTATTGGATTTACTCACCAAAACATAGTACTTAAACATAAGACATACAATATCACATCGGAAACGATTTAAAATCTCAACATACGCAGCGGAAACATAACATGTCTAAACAACTGAAACTTGTCAAATACAATTGAAACTTGTCTTAATCAACATAATCAAAAGAAACATAAACAAGATGCCAGATGCTGATCTTCGGGTAACTCTTCTCGCCAAGCCAAGCATCCACTTCCATCTACTGCCACCTACACTTAACTGATGTGCATACTAAAAATAAGCAACGCTGAGTGAGTTCTAACGTTTACTTTAAATCAATTATACAAAAGATTTACTAAAACATATATACTGCCAATAAGGCTAAACTTAACACACTTTACTTTTCAAACAGTTTAAAACGTATAATAAACCGTCAATTCCTCTTTACTATACTGCCCTCATGGCTTACATCCATGAACCGATAAGTACCTGGTCAATGCCCCCATGATCAACGACCATGAACCGACAATATCGCTTATCCGTCAATTCCTTGTCACTACTGTACCGTCCCCATGGTCAACGACCATGAACCGACGAGTACCTGGTCAATGCCCCCATGATCAACGACCATGAACCGACAATACCCTGGTCAATGCCCCCATGATCAACGACCATGAACCGACAATACCCTGGTCAATGCCCCTATGATCAACGACCATGAACCGACAATACCGCTTAACACTACGGGGAGGTTGCGTGGACCTCCCGAGCAACCGCCGTCACGCATCCCAGTTGTACAACCGTTAGCGAACCCAAAGGTTCTTACTAATGGGTAGAACCCATATCTGACATCTTGTACAAGTAACATCTGTCCCAAGGACCTTTATAGCTGGTACACATTCCCGAAGGAAAACTGTTCACTTTACTGTTCATAAAACTTTCTGTAAATCTTGTTCATAACTTAACATGTATTATGCCTTTGTTTATGTATATAAAAATATAGTAAACGCTTGCCATAAATACCTTTGCTTTTACTGAAATATATCTTAACACATATATCATGCCTTTGTTTATGTATATAAATATAGTAAACGCTTGCCAAATGATATATCTTGCTTTACTGAAAACATACTAGCACTTATATTATGCCTTTGTTTATGTATAGGAAAAATATAATAAACGCTTGCCAATAATATAATCATACTTTACTAAAATGTACTTTTGCCTCTTTTAAACTGTTCACTAAAAAATAGCTTTTTCCTTCAGTTTATAATATATAAAATATAATAAACGCTTTACACTAAGTATGCACACCACCCCTAAAGAAGGCAAAAATGGGATTAGAACTCACCTGGTATCTTAACTGCAATGATCTACTTGATCTCACACAATCTGGACAATCATAACAATTGACACGTATCAGACTTAACTCAACGCTAAATGGTTTCACTATTTCTGGCTAGGCGAACATACTGACTTCACTAATCGGCTATATATACCCATAGACTTCATGCTTGTGCACTTGGCAAGTGCGCAAAGCCTTGCTCTTGCTTACTTGATAAGTACGCAGACTTTGCTTCTTGCGTACTTGATAAGTACGCATGCTTTGCTTTGTGCGTACTTGATAAGTACGCAGGCTTTGCTTCATGCGTACTTGATAAGTACGCAGGATCCTTTTCATGCGTACTTGGTAAGTACGCAGGATCTGCTTCCCCGCAAAACCCTAACTTTCGTGTTCGGGTCTGATCACGTCAAGATCCCGGACTTGTTTTCATTCAAAACGTTTGCTTTTCATTAAGAAACTTAAATCTATGTTTTTCCTCCAGTTTAATCCGTAAAAACGTTACATTTTCCTCCAAAACCCGAAAAACCCAATAACGAACAAAAACTCAGATCTAGGAAAATCGGTTACCTGTAAACGCTTCTTCTTCACAGCTAATCGTTCCAAATACGTATGCCTACGGTCCTATGAGCTCAGATTCGAAAACCGGGACTTTCTCTCTCTAGACTCTCTCTCACTTTCTCTCTCTAGAAATCCGGATATGAGGTTGGGAGTGAGGGTTTTGGGCTGATTTTGAGGCTTATAAGGGCCCGACCCTTGCCCCTTTCGGCCCATACACCCCGGCCTAAGCCTGCTTCCCTTCTTTTCTTATTTAAGTTTTTAATTCTCATGAATTCTTTCACGCTCTAAAACTCGGGCTGTTACAAGTCTACCCTCCTTACAATAGGTTTCGTCCTCGAAACCTGTCATAAGCTATACTGATAGCAAATCACAGAATGGGTGGCATAAACCGTAGCTATGCAAGGCAGCTTGGTCATGAAGGCCATTGTGATTAACTACCACTGGGAGCTTAACCCTGGGCGATCTCAAATTCTAAGGCATCTAGACTAATGGGGCTAACTAATTTAGTAAGGAAATAATAACATAAACTTGCCATATCATAAATAAGAGCTTGCAACGTACCTTACTGAGTCATCTGGTAGACCCTTGCCTTGGCTCTGTTCATGTAGGGTTCCTTTTCTACACCCTTTCCCTTTCCAGATCCCCCCGCTTCCGTTTCCTTGGGTTTCCTACAATCTCGGCTCACGTGTCCCTGTTCCCCACAATTGTGGCATCTTGGCCTTTCCGGGCAGTCCCGCGATTGGTGTCTAAACTTGCCACACCTGAAACATCCCACCTGACCCGCCTTACACTCACCTCCATGTCTCCTTCCACATTTCCCGCATAGACCCTCAGCTTCTACCCTTGCCCTCCTATCGTTAGCACCCTGGAGTTCCTCAGCAGTGCGCTTAGCTGCTTGTTTCTTGGGTGATTTAGCAATGACTTCAGAGGCGATGTCATCGTACACAACTCCGCTCAGGACAACCACCGACTCAAAGGTACTCGGTGTGTTGGCCTTTACAAAGGTACGTATCCTTGGAGGCAACCCTTGAACATAATAATGAATCCTCCTCTCCTCTGTCGTTACAAGATGAGGCACCAGGCGTGCCAACTCGTTGTACTTTGAAGTATATTGCCGGTGAGTCATGAGTCCGGTTTGGAGAGTCAAGAATTCCCTTTCCACCTTATGGACCTCGTTCTTAGGACAAAACTTTTCAGTTACCAACGCTTTCAGGTCGCTCCACCTCATCAATCTGACCGGTTGGTCACCCTTAGCCTGTTTCACAGTTTCCCACCATTGTGCTGCTTCTCCTTTCAATGACTTCGCAACGAACATGACTGCTTGTTCCGGTCGACATTCACTAAGATGAATGGTCGAATCCATGCCGTTAATCCAATCTAAGGTATCTGATGCTTCCTTCTCCCCAGTAAGCACGGGTGGATCACAACCCCGAAACGCCTTGTAGTCGCAGCCGCGAGCAGGCAGTGCAACATTTTCTACCAGATTTGGTCATCCCATTGTTGGAAGCACCACAGGCTCTTCAGTTGTGTTAGGGCTCTCCTTGGCCTTCCTCAAGGCTTCGTCCAGTATGGTCGGTAAGGTTTCCTTCAGCAGTCGGGTAAACTCACGGCCAATAGCCGCTTGCACGGCTGGTTTAAACTCAAACGGTTGGTCATCTCCTTTCACATGTTTAGCATTGTGCTGACTAATCTCTGTCTCAGTATGGGTAGTGTGAACACTCCCCTCAATCACTTGGTTTGTGCTAGCTCCACCGTGGCGGCCTGTACGCCCACCACGTCTTCCTCCTCCGCCCCCTCTAGTTCCTCGACGTCTAGCCATTTCTAACTGAAAGATAGAGAACAAAAGATTTAATTTCATCATGCTAGGGAAAATGTAGAACACAATAAGTAAGTTAAGATGTTAATATACACTGGCCATCTGCAATTAACCATTACATCACATCTTGTTTTCTATTTATTCGCTTTCATGGTTCCACTAAAGCCTCTATTCTTATCTTGACACTCTAAAAGGTAAACTTTACTTACTATACGCTTCTGATGCTTTGGCTTGAGTTACCCGTACTGGCATCCGCTACTTGGTCCCATTCTCAGTTTAAGTCTGGACATCGGGGATGTCTAAATCTCTCAAACTATGGCTCTGATACCAACTTGTAAGGCCCCTAACCCGGGAGGCCTCACTTATTGGATTTACTCACCAACACATAGTACTTAAACATAAGACATACAATATCACATCGAAAATGATTTAAAATCTCAACATACGCAGCGGAAACATAACATGTCTAAACAACTGAAACTTGTCAAATACAATTGAAACTTGTCTTAATCAACATAATCAAAAGAAACATAAACAAGATGCCAGATGCTGATCTTCGGGTAACTCTTCTCGCCAAGCAAAGCATCCACTTCCATCTACTGCCACCTACACTTAACTGATGTGCATACTAAAAATCAGCAACGCTGAGTGAGTTCTAACATTTACTTTAAATCAATTATACAAAAGATTTACTAAAACATATATACTGCCAATAAGGCTAAACTTAACACACTTTACTTTTCATACAGTTTAAAACGTATAATAAACCGTCAATTCCTCTTTACTATACTGCCCTCATGGCTTACATCCATGAACCGATAAGTACCTGGTCAATGCCCCCATGATCAACGACCATGAACCGACAATATCGCTTATCCGTCAATTCCTTGTCACTACTGTACCGTCCCCATGGTCAACGACCATGAACCGACGAGTACCTGGTCAATGCCCCCATGATCAACGACCATGAACTGAAAATACCCTGGTCAATGCCCCCATGATCAACGACCATGAACCGACAATACCCTGGTCAATACCCCTATGATCAACGACCATGAACCTACAATACCGCTTAACACTACGGGGAGGTTGCGTGGACCTCCTCCCGAGCAACCGCCGTCACGCATCCCAGTTGTACAACCGTTAGCGAACCCAAAGGTTCTTACTAATGGGTAGAACCCATATCTGACATCTTGTACAAGTAACATCTGTCCCAAGGACCTTTATAGCTGGTACACATTCCCGAAGGAAAACTGTTCACTTTACTTTTCATAAAACTTTCTGTAAATCTTGTTCATAACTTAACATGTATTATGCCTTTGTTTATGTATATAAAAATATAGTAAACGCTTGCCATAAATACCTTTGCTTTTACTGAAATATATCTTAACACATATATCATGCCTTTGTTTATGTATATAAATATAGTAAACGCTTGCCAAATGATATATCTTGCTTTACTGAAAACATACTAGCACTTATATTATGCCTTTGTTTATGTATAGGAAAAATATAATAAACGCTTGCCAATAATATAATCATACTTTACTAAAATGTACTTTTGCCTCTTTTAAACTGTTCACTAAAAAATAGCTTTTTCCTTCAGTTTATAATATATAAAATATAATAAACGCTTTACACTAAGTATGCACACCACCCCTAAAGAAGGCAAAAAGGGGATTAGAACTCACCTGGTATCTTAACTGCAATGATCTACTGGATCTCACACAATCTGGACAATCATAACAATTGACACGTATCAGACTTAACTCAACGCTAAATGGTTTCACTATTTCTGGCTAGGCGAACATACTGACTTCACTAATCGGCTATATATACCCATAGACGTCATGCTTGCGCACTTGGCAAGTGCGCAAAGCCTTGCTCTTGCGTACTTGATAAGTACGCAGACTTTGCTTCTTGCGTACTTGATAAGTACGCATGCTTTGCTTCGTGCGTACTTGATAAGTACGCAAGATTTGCTTCATGTGTACTTGATAAGTACGCAGGATCCTTTTCATGCGTACTTGGTAAGTACGCAGGATCTGCTTCCCCATAAAAACCCTAACTTTCGTGTTCGGATCTGATCACCTCAAGACCCCGGACTTGTTTTCTTTCAAAACGTTTGCTTTTCATTAAGAAACTTAAATCTATGTTTTTCCTCCAGTTTAATCCGTAAAAACGTTACATTTTCCTCCAAAACCCGAAAAACCTAAAAACGAACAAAAACTCAGATCTAGGAGAATCGGTTACCTGTAAACGCTTCTTCTTCATAGCTAATCGTTCCAAATACGTATGCCTACGGTCCTGTGAGCTCAGATTCGAAAACCGGGACTTTCTCTCTCTAGACTCTCTCTCACTTTTTCTCTCTAGAAATCCGGAAATAAGGTTGGGAGTGAGAGTTTTAGGCTGATTTTGAGGCTTATAAGGGCCCGATCCTTGCCCCTTTCAGCCCATACACCCCGGCCCAAGCCCGCTTCCCTTCTTTTCTTATTTAAGTTTTTAATTCTCGTGAATTCTTTCGCGCTCTAAAACTAGGGCTGTTACATTTTTGAAATCAAAACCATGACCAGAGTTTGTAAAATCTACAAGGAGGTATTCTGCCTAGAAAGTCGAAATCCTTTGGGCACCTTAACCTTGTCTTTTACCAGGTTCTTCCTTTACATAGTACGAACCTGTATAATATATTTTTTGGTTGCACCGGGTCTAGGTGTGTGGCCCTACCCGGCTATGCAACAAAATTGTCCCCGTGACTAGTCCCGGTAAGTTGAGATCATTTTAATCCTTTCATAAAAACATTTGGAAAATGAATGTCAGCTATGTGCTGGTGAATATTTTATGACCTCAAAATCATTTCATAAACATGGCAAAACAATGAAATTAAATAATTAAACATTTCTTCGTTGGAATCTAGTTAACACATCACTTCTTTCCTTTTCCATTTGTGTATACATTGGTCACGTACTCGGGGGCTACGCAGTGTCACAGCACCACGTTTCACGCAATCACCCGACCATACAATGCAACCCCGCCCGGCCCAACCGGATCTGGAGCGAGTATAAATATTTGATCAAACTTTACGTACACTTTTCTTCCGTGGGTAACAAACATCTTCTGGAGTTGAACTCAACCCCAACTCTGGGATGATTATAAATAAGTATTTAATTTTCGTGTTTTGCCCTTTTCGTAAACGTAAATAGTTTGATCGTTGCGTGAGAGTATTTGTAGCACACTCACGACATAAAACCATTTTAACAGACTCGTGTTCACAACGTAGACTAGTATTCAACTAGGTTATGGAAGTGGAAAGATGGAAATCTTAGTGTGTAATAGCTTAGAAGTCAGTTCCTAAGCTTGAGTATCCTTACTTCGACCTTCTATGCTTGTCTCGGACTCTTGCGGCTCTAAATGCTTAAGTACGGCTTATAAACGAAGACCAGTCGGACTCGGAGGAGCGGCTTGGGAGTCGGGACAGCTACGGGACGCTTAGGGGCAGCAGGATCAGAGAGAACTTGAGATTTTGTGTTGGATGTGTGAAAAATGAAGAGCAAATGAGCTCATATTTATAGGATGGAACTGACCACGTAGCGGACCGTTAGCCAGGGCACTGGCTATCCGCTACCACCCAATGTTGTCCGTATGCGTGACACGTGGTGACCATGCAAACCAGATGTGCAACACGTTTGTAGCGGACCATGTGGGTCTGCAGTGGCGGTCCGCCACCGACCACGCGTCACTAGGGTTGACACATGTCCTACTTGTGTCTGGTGTAAAGGGTGCCTAGGGACATGCGTAGTGGACCGTTAGCCAAGCAGCTAGCGGTCCGCCAGCCATGTCCTTCCGTAGCGGACCGTCACAGTGTGTGATGGCGGTCTGCCACGCCTTCAGGGGTAGAGTCCTTGAGTCCCATAGCGGACGGTTTCTTAGTGGGTAGCAGTCTGCTACCCTATGATTTTCAGAATTTCTATTTTATTTTCTATCTTTCGGGTTTCCGTCATTTCCCTTCCTTTCTTATAATAATCCCCGACAATATTGGGACCGTAATTTGGCAGGTGTCACACAAAGCTAGTTTAGTAGCGAAAAGCTTTACTCAGACTCAAGGAATTGATTATGAGGAAACCTGAAATGCCCCAAACCGGGAACATCTCATAGTTGGCACAAAACATAATAACATAATTCTTAAACCATAAATCAGAATCTATTACATCGGAAGTCTTGTTTCAAACATTCAAATTCATAACCAATAAGTAAATATTGTTCATTCATAAACATTTGGGAACAGGAAATGTCAGTATTCAGCACAACAATCCGATGTCAATGCTAATCCAGCCCTCACAGCTCCTTTACTTTACTTTCTCTTTACCTTTTCTACCTGTTATGCATACTAAAAGTCAGCTAACACTGGTGAGTTCTATCTTTACTTTAAACTTTCTTTAAATAGCTAGTTTTATAAAAATAAAATAAGCTTTCTTACTTTACTTTAAAAACAACTTTTCCTTTGCCTTTGCATTTACTATAAAACTTTACATCGTTCCAATTTATAAAATCGTTCGGTTATATCTTTCATTTAAAACTTTACTTTCTAGGTAACCGTCTAAGGTGTCCTCCATTACTCTTTGCAACTTTACGGTAACCGGCTAAGGTGTCCTCCACTACTCTTTGCAACTTTACGTTTCACTCGTACAGGACAAGTGACTATAACATACTTTCACTATCACATATGGATTATTACCCGAGGGTAAGATCCCTTTGCTCGATTACACCTCGGGGTAAGATTTTTACTTTGCTGCGCCCACACATCAGGGTGGGACTTTCTCTCTTACACCGAAGTGAAGACTCCTTTGCCCTCTCACACCTCAGGGTGAGACTTTCTACTTTGCTTGCTCACATTTCGGGGTGAGACTTCGAATTTGCTTACCTGCAGGACTTTTTACTTTGCAACTACAATGCAACTACTATGCAATTATACTATGTCACATAATATAATGCCATTGAAACACATAACACATAGACAAATAACACATATTAACACATAATCATATAATATGGCATATGTCACTGTCAATGTCAAGCTGCACTGAGGTGCAACTTTTTTACCATTCTTAACTTTGCTTTACTTTCTTGAAATTACATTTCAAAGATAATACTATATTCTTTAACTCTTTACCTTTTCTTTTTATAAAAATGTTTTTTTATAAAAAGCTATGTCTTTCTCTTTCATTTTATAAAAATAACATTTCTATAAAATACTATACTTTGCCTTTCAAATCTTATTACCAGTATGCATGCTAGCCCAAAACCGTTAGGGAAAAAGGGCAATAAGAACTCACCTGACTATGGTATTCTACTTGTATTTGACATCCTCTCTATTACTAACACGTAAACTGATATGTACATAAGTCAAGACATGGATTCTATCATTTATATACGAGAGTCGGCCAAGACTACTACTTAGCGACACTCAAGAGTCGGCCGAGACAGTCACCAGCGACTCTTGAGAGTCGACCGGGAATATCGCCTGAAACACTTGAGTATTGGCCGAGACAGTCGCCAGCGACCCTTGAGTGTCGGCTGAGACAGTCGCCAGTGACTCTTGAGAGTCGGTCGGGAGTATCGGCTGTGACACTTGAGTGTCGCCTGAACTTGCGTCCAGGACTTGTGTTAGGAGGGTCGACCCTTTGAGAGTCGGCTCTCCCTTCTTCTTCTTCCTCGTTGAGAGTCGGCACCTGCAGGTGGCCGACACTCAAGAACACACCTTCAATCCAGGCATGTTTTTGTTCCAAAACTTAAATATTTTACGTTCAAAACATTTATCTAGCTTCCATGAAGCTAGATCTATACTTTATTCACCCTTTTACATGTAAAAATCTGACCTTTATCTTAAAAACCCATGAAAACCCTAAAACACATTTCAGAACAAAAAACTGAGATCTGAGGTCGTTTGTTACCTGTTGATGCTGGATTCTTCCTTCTCCAACCTTCACCAATGTCCAGCAACAATTAGAGGTGCAAGATGAAGGCCAACAATGGTGATCTTCAAGCTTTCTTTCTATATATGGTAAGATGGTGAATGATGAATGAGGGAGATGGAAAGGGTGGCTAGGGTTTTACCCTACTCCTTCCCTTGTGTTTCCAAGGCCCGGTCCAAGGCCCAACTCCTCTTCAAGCCCGCTATCGTTTTATTCCATCATTTATTACTTTAGCTCGTAACCCGCTTTATACGTTCGGTGTAAATTTCGGGATGTTACAAAACTTTCTAGCCCTTAGCCATGCTTAAATCGATTAGAATCTTGCTTATCATTGCTGCGTTTTATGACTACGAAATATGGCAAATGGATGTCAAAACCGCGTTCCTAAACGGACACTGATAGCGTGTTTTAGTGTGTAAAAATACATATGTATAAATGTATGAATATACATCCCTGGTAATGGCACCAAAAATTGATGTTAAATGAAAGAGATGTAATTAATACATATACATATACTATTCTTGATGTTCGGTTTAGAGTTAACACAAAATCAGGTTTTAAATTTATAAATTAAAATGATAATTACTTCAACTTAAAACACACACAACAGACAAGTGTACCTATCGTAGCATAATATAGTGTGGGTAAGAACCAAGTATCGAACCATGGACACGGATTCCTTACTCAATCCTCACTATTGTCTGACTAGGGTAATAAGTTGGAAAAGGGGTTTGGTTTTAAAAGGAGGAAAATGAAAATGAAAGTAATTAGGAATATTCTCTCGTTTAAGGTGTTGCTCTGGTTGTTATCACTTGTTAATTAACGTTTCATTTTAGTAAGGTTGGTCATAGTTACTAGTACTAACCCTTTCGATGGGGGAGTTAGTAATTCGTAACAGAACAGTGGATACGGTCGACTAACTGTTCCTAATAACTCCCGGAATCCTAACGGGGTCTCAAGTCCGTCGGCTGTCCCGGGAATTATTATCCGGACTAAGATTATACTGTCGACTGACGTACGTCAAGTCGTGTAACTTCCTTTGGAAAGTTGGAATGCACAACTCCCTCCAGAGCTACTTTATGAACGCGCGGACCTAACAATTTATATTCTTAAATAGTTGTCTTTACATATAAAAATATTTTACATAAATATAACTTTCATTCTCAAGATCAAGCCTCATGGCTCCCGCTAGAAGTCCTCTACAAGCTAACATAAGATAATCAAAGAAATACTGACATGAACCACAAGGTCCAGTTAGGACTCGAATGACTCGTTGAATACCCAAACCTCCAATCAACCCATAAGACTAAACCTATGCTAACTCGGCCGTTGCTAGCACCGAGATTTGTATATAGACCGTACAAACTCGAATAAGATTTCAAATAAGAAGTCTTGCTTAAGAAACTCACAAGATTTAATGTTATTAAGTTGGTTTAAAGATTACTTATTGTTGTTTTTTTAAGATATATAAAATAAAGACTTCAAGAACATAACATACTAAAAATACTTCATTAATTAATTAAAGTTCAACCAACCCAAGTAACGCAAGAAGACTAGCCACGAATGACCATACAAGTGACACCACTAACCCTTAGATCATGTGTAGGAGTTATCCAACACTAAGGGAGAGTAGGTATAGGTTGCTTCTTGATTACTTGTAACATCCCGAAAATTTGAAAAGTTAAGGGTTCGGGTTAGTGAGTGACCCGAGTCTATATTAAACTAAATATGGAGCAGGGTTGGTCATGCATGGGATGTATTAACAATATTTAACGGACTCGGTTAGCCGAAGCAGGAACTGTTTGGATTCATTATGACGAAATTAGAACTAAAGGGACCCGGATTTTAAACCTTAAAGGTTTAAAAAGAGATTTAGAGGAAAACCCTAGGCCATTCGGCCTAGGGGGAGTTCGCAACGGCTGGTGCAAGAAGAGAGGAAGAGAAGGAGAGCTAGCCAAAGGAGGATGGAACCAAGGCGGTGGCGCGGAGGTGGTTTACGGAGGTGAGGCCCAGGAGACTTTCAGGTAATCCTAGTCCTTATCTCATTCCCTTATCATTTTTGTTGTTGCATGGAACCCGGTTAGGGTTTTTAGTTCTTGAACGAGGTGGTCCGGGGGATGGCGTGAGACGACGGTCACGGGTAACAACGGGTTGAGCGTGGTGATCGGTTGTGATGGTGGTGGTTGTGGCCAACGATGGTTTGAAAGTGATGATGGTAATGACCCGGTTACGAGTGATGGCGTGTGACGGGTACGGCCGACGATAGAGGGAAACGGGGTTACCCGTAGGGGCAAAGCCCGATGCCGAGAGGGAGAGAGAGTGGTGAATCAAGGAGGAGCAGCGGGGGGATGGTGGTGCCCGGTGGCTGTGGTGACGGTAGTGGAGTGGTGGAGTCGCTCGGATAGGGTGTTGCGCGACAAATATGGTGGCACGAGGTGGTGGTGCATGGTCCATGGTGCACGGTGGAGGAAACGGAAACCGGGTAGGGTTTGTCAATAAGGAATATGACGGTGATGAGTAGCGTGGCGACACATAAGGTGGGGACAGGAGACATTGAGGAGTCGGTTAAGGCTTCCCTTTTTGCATGGGTTGCATGTGGATGAGAAACCCGACTCATGTACGAGTGACCTGTGCGGCTAGGTTTGTTGGATTGCACATGTGCGTGCATGCATGGGACGGAACACAGTTTTGGGTATTTGGGTTCTAAGCGGGTCGAGGATGATCTGGTACGAAGGTGACATGAAACTAGGGTTTCATGGAGTTGGATCGATGTAAGGCCCCTTTCCCGGGTAACCTCACTCTTTGGATTTACTCATAAACATATTCATAAATACTGAACTTAGATTAAAAACATTCACCATTCAATTACATATCATTCATCATTTAATTACATAACATGACATAACTTGACAGCGGAAGTCTTAACACATATATTAAAGTGGGATGTCAGTCTTGTGTCGGGTAACCTTCACGCCACCGCACGACCTTTTCTTCCTTTACCTGAAATGTATACTAAAAGTCAGCTAACGCTGGTGAGTTCTAGTTTAAAACTATTAAGTATGATCATTCTTTTCTTTATAAGTATACATAATTATATACATACATTTCTACAAATACGTATTCATAGCTTTTACTTTTCTTTCTTCATTCTTATGTGATTACATAGATATGTACTCACTTTTTCTTTGCTTTATTCTTATGTGATTACATAGATATGTACTCACCTTTTCTTTTTCCTTAACATTCATTGGTCATACACATAAGGGTGATCAACCCATCTTACGGTACGTATATCACAAAGACATACGCCCTTGAACTACCGTCGTAGCCCTTTTACTCGTCCGGTCCTAGAAACCGTCCGCCTTAACTTAGGTCAGGCCAACCTTCCGCCGTCCTTCTTTACCGTCCTACCGTCGTAGTCCGTCATATTCGCCCGTCTGCCCTAAGGCATCCGTTTCCCACTTGAACTAATTATGCAGCCGAATATTGATTTAGCGTCTTACTCCACCGTAGTGGCCTTTATTTAGTCTACCTTTCTAGACTTTCTTTCCTAGCTGCATAGTAGTCAAGTGGTCGTCCGTCTACTGTAGTAGTCGTTAACTTCTTTTCCGATCATAACGTATACATACATTCTTAACATGCAATATATGTTTATAAAGCAAGATTTCATTTATTTACGTTATACCATTCTTTCATTCATTCTTTGTAAACATACGTGTCGTTCTTTGTTCGTAGTTCATAATTCATTTTCATATGTATCTACACATATACCTTACTATATCACGTATGATCACTTTGACCTTCATATTATTTATTCATTTAGCGTATACACTTCAGCCCCAAAACCTTTATAAATCATTGCACATAACATAGAAAGGGGGCACATAGAACTCACCTGATGAGTAGTTTCTGAAATTCACTAAGCTGGCTACTGAGCGTCACTAATGTCACTCACGATCTGTATAATAAAGTCATACTCGTAAGGTAGTGCTCCTAGATGACATTAGACATTACTATGCTTGAACTTAGTAGTTTCGATGGATTTGCTTTATCAAAACTTGGTAGTTTCGATAGGTTGCTTCTGTCGAAACTTGGTAGTTTCGATAGGTTGCTTCTGTCGAAACTTGGTAGTTTCGATATGTTGCTTCTGTCGAAACTTGGTAGTTTCGATAGGTTGCTTCTATCGAAACTTGCTAGTTTCGATAGGTTGCTTCTGTCGAAACTTGGTAGTTTCGATAGGTTGCTTCTGTCGAAACTTGGTAGTTTCGATAGGTAACTTAGGTGTAATCTTAGCTTCGGATCGTGGGCTTATATCGAAACTATGGTAGTTTCGATGGGTATGCATATATCGAAACTGAGTAGTTTTGATGGGTCTGCACATCGAAACTACTGCACATATCGAAACTAAGTAGTTTCGATGGGTCTGCACATATCGAAACTAAGTAGTTTCGATGGGTCTGCACATCGTCTTCCCCAAAAATCTGAAGATTTGCATGCAAGTCTGATCGAGTCAATATCTAAATTTTTCTTTGATCACAACGTTCGTTTTTTTCATTCTAGATGCTATACCTAAGTTCACTTTCAAGTTTCATCCGCAAAATCGCTATCTTTTTAGCCAAAACCCGAAACTTCCCAAAACGAACAAAAACGAATAGTGTGGTCGAATCGTTACCTGGATTGAAATTCTGATTCGGAGGAGATGATCACGAGCACAGCAGCAACGTTCTCCTGAATTCCCGAGTCGATCCGTCACTTTCTCTCTCTAGACCCGAGCTCTCTTCTCTCTCTCTAGAACTTGCGTGAGTGGGGAAATGAGCAGAGAAGAGGGCTGCCTTGCCTCTTATATGCCTGGGCTTCCCTCGGCCCATTGAAGCCGAGCCCAAGCCCGCTCCCTTTTGTTTAAATATTCCGACTAAGTCACCGGTCTCGCTATATTTATTCGTTTTATTATATTTTTTTTTGGGATGTTACAAGTCTACCCTCCTTAGAAAGGTTTCGTCCTCGTTAAACAGCTAGGGATATAGTCCTCTCATTTCATCTTCTTTTTCCCAAGTAGCTTCTGAACCCTTTCTGTGTTTCCATTGTACTTTTACTAATAGGATTGACTTATTGCGTAGTCATTTTTCCGCTCGGTCAAGAATGGCTATTGGTTCTTCTACATAGTTTAGACTGTTATCCACTTCGATCTCGTCGTAAGGTATGTGAGCCGTGTCGTCAGCTAGGCACTTGCGTAAGTGCGACACGTGGAACGTAGGGTGGATTCCACTAAGCTCAACGGGTAGGTCGAGTCTGTAAGCAACTTGACCCACTCTTGCTAGAATCTTGAAAGGTTCGACAAACCTTGGACTTTGTTTGCCTCGTTTTCTGAACCGAATGATTCCTTTCCACGGTGATACTTTCAACAGTACCATGTCCCCTACTTGAAACTCTAAATCCCTCCTTCTCTTATCCGCGTATGATTTCTGTCTGTCTTTAGCGCCTTTCATTCGAGCCTTGATTTGATCAAATTTCTCGGAAGTAGCTTTGACCACTTCGAGACTTGCAAAATCCTTCTGTCCAATTTCCCCCCAACAAACCGGGGTCCTACATTTCCTCCCATATAACTTTTCAAATGGCGGCATGCCAATAGTTGTGTGATAACTGTTGTTATATGAAAATTCTGCCAATGGTAGATGGCTGTCCCAGCTCCCACCGAAGTCAATGATACAGGCCCGGAGCATGTCCTCCAAGGTCTGAATGGTCCTTTCAGATTGACCATCGGTTTGAGGGTAGTAAGCGGTGCTGATGTTCAATCTAGTGCCCATCGCTTCATTGAATTTCTTCCAAAACCTTGATGTAAATCTAGTATCCCTGTCGGACACAATCGACAGCGGCATACCATGTCTGTTCACAATTTCCTTGATAAATATTTCTGCTAGTCTTTCTGACGAAGAAGTCTCACGTATTGGTAAGAAGTGAGCACTTTTCGTCAAGCGGTCGACGATCACCCAAATGGTATCATTGCCTTTAGCTGTTCGCGGTAGCTTGGTAATGAAGTCCATCGTGATCTCCTCCCACTTCCATTTCGGTATTGGTAAAGGTTGCATTTTACCGCATGGTTTCTGGTGCTCGGCCTTAACTAGTGAACACGTTAAGCACTTGTTCACGTATTCAGTCACATCATTCTTCATGCCAGGCCACCAGTACTCTTTCTTCAAGTCTTGATACATTTTGTTTGTCCCGGGGTGGATAGAATAACGAGACTTATGGGCCTCATCGAGTATTTTGGCTCTAAGCTCGCCAATCTTAGGTATCCACATCCGGCCAAACCTAGTTCGTACTCCGTATGCATTTGCATCTAAGTTCCCTTGTTGTCCTACTATTATTTCCCATTTCACATTTCTTTCTAACAATGCTTCATCTTGTGCCTTTGATATTTCACCCATCAAGTCTGGTGTTATAACCAACTGACACGCTTTGATCCGGATAGGTGTCGATTCTTCCTTTCTACATAAAGCGTCAGCCACTACGTTTGCCTTGCCTGGATGGTACAATATCTCACAATCATAGTCTTTCAGTAGCTTTAACCATCTCCTTTGTCTCATGTTTAATTCCTTTTGCTCGAAAAAGTACTTCAGGCTTTTGTGATCGGAGTAAATGGTGCATTTAACTCCATATAGATAGTGCCTCCATATTTTCAACGCGAAAACTACTGCTGCTAACTCTAGATCATGTGTTGGGTAGTTAACCTCGTGAATATTTAGTTGTCGTGAGGTGTAAGCAATTACCTTTCCTCGTTGCATAAGTACGCAACCTAATCCCTGCCCCGAAGCGTCAGAGTAGACTACCAAGTCCTCGTTTCCCTCAGGTAGAGTCAAGACTGGAGCTTGGGTTAGTCGTGCCTTAAGTTCTTCAAACGCGTTGTTTTGGGTTTGACCCCATTCATACTTCACTTCCTTCCGGGTCAACTTAGTTAGCGGCAAGGCTACTCTTGAAAAATCTTGAATGAATCTTCGATAGTAGCCTGCCAATCCCAGAAAACTTCGTATCTCAGTTGGTGTCTTTGGGATGTTCCATTCCTTTACTGTTTCGATCTTTGCAGGATCTACCATGATTCCGTTTGGGTTTATTACATGACCTAGGAATTGGACTTCCCTAAGCCAGAACGCGCATTTGGAGAATTTTGCGTACAACTTTTCCTGCTTTAGCGCTTCTAGTACTTCTCTTAGGTGACAGTGGTGATCACCCTCGCTTCGAATATACCAGTATGTCGTCTATAAAAACTATCACTGATCGATCCAACATTGGTCGACACACTCTATTCATCAAATCCATGAACGCTGCTGGCGCGTTAGTCAATCCGAAGGACATCACGAGAAACTCATAATGCCCATAACGCGTGCGAAACGCGGTTTTTGGTACGTCTTCCTCTCTTACTTTCAACTGATGGTAACCCGACCTAAGATCGATCTTTGAGAACTAACTCGCACCTTGCAGTTGATCAAAAAGGTCATCTATTCTAGGCAGCGGGTATTTGTTCTTTACTGTCCTCTTGTTCAGTTCACGGTAGTCGATGCACATGCGCATACTGCCGTCCTTCTTCTTTACAAATAGTACCGGAGCGCCCCATGGTGAGATGCTCGGTCTAATAAATCCTTTCTCGGTTAGTTCCTCTAGTTGAGACATCAATTCTTTCATTTCTGACGGAGCCAATCGGTAGGGGGCTTTGGCAACGGGCTCAGCTCCTGGCAGTAAGTCAATCTGAAATTCTATTTCCCGATCGGGTGGTAACCCAGGTAGATCCTCAGGAAATACTTCCGGAAAGTTGCACACCACGGGTACATTCTTGAGTTCATTCGTTTTCATTCTATCATCAATAACATATGTCAAATAAGCTTCGCAACCGCGCCTCATGTAACTTTCGGCCTTGATCATCGAGATGATGTTCGGCATCGTGCAATTCCAATCCCCACAAACCGTAATTGGACTCCCGTTAGGAGCTTTGAGGTGTATCCTCTTACGTTTACATATGATTTGAGCTTCGTTGGTAGCTAACCAATCCATACCCAATACTATATCGAATCCTCCTAAGGTGAGAAGGAATAATCTAGAAGGAAACTTATGGCCCTCTATCTCTATGATACAATCCTCTGTTACTTGGAATACTGCCAAATTTTTACCCACGGCAGTTTGTACGCTAAAGGCCTTCACTATGGTGTTGATAGTGCAATCCAGTTTACGGCTAAATGCATTTGATATGAAGCTTTTACTGGCACCAGAGTCAAATAAAATAGCAGCATTTTCATCATTTACTAGAAACATACCTGACACAACATCAGGGTTTCCTCTTGCTTCTTCCTCAGTCAGTGCGTAGGCTCGAGTCTTAGCCTGCGGCTGTTCCCTTTCCTTGTCTTTTCCCGAACCAGATTGGCCGGCCTTCCTGCAGTTCTTTGTCAGATGTCCAAACAATCCACATACTTGACACTTGACGTCTCTTACACATTCTCGAGAGAAGTGCCCCGGCTTCCCGCACTTATAGCATGTGGTGGTGCCGATTTTACATTCGCCAAGATGTTGCCTTCCACATCTCTTGCATGTTTCATATCCGTCCATCCTTGGTTTCTTAATTTCAGCTGTTTCTTTCCCTTTTCCGGTGCCTCTAGACGGGTTCTCCCACTTTCTCTTTTGTGTCTCAGCTGCCGGGTCCTCATTGGCATAATCGTCGTAGACGATTCCAGACAGGTTGACTACCGACTCGAAGGTCGATGGTAGATTAGCTTTTACATGAACACGGACCCTTTGCGGCAGACCCTTGACATAGTATTTGATCAAACGATCTTCAGTTTCCACCAGGTGTGGTACTAGTTGAGCTAGTTCATTGAATCTTGATGTATACTGGCGATGAGTCTTGTTGCCAGCCTTGAAGTTCAGGAACTCGTTCTCCACACGATCGATCTCATTCTGTGGGCAGAACTTTTGAATTATGAGCTTTTTCAAGTCTTCCCACGTCATCTTGTTGATAGCATTGGGTGACTTAGTTCTTTGAATGTTCCTCCACCAACTCAGTGCTTCGTTGGTGAAAGAATGAGCAACGTACTTAACAGCTTGGTCTGGTCGACACTCGCTGATGTTGATGACAGCGTTCATCCTCTCGATCCATTCGAACGTGGCCACCGAATCCTTGGTTCCATCGAACTTAGGTGGGTCTCCGTCCTTGAATCCTTTGTAAGTACACGCACGATTGTTTGATGTCACTTTTACTTCATCCCCGTCACTATCATAAATTTTCTCTTCATTGTTACCTTCATCCTCTTCTTTGCTTTTCTTTATTGCCTCGGATAATAGATCAGGCAATACCTTCTTCAAAGTGAGCACAACTTCACGAGCAATAGCATCCCTGACTTCAGGTTCCAACTGTATAGGCCCTGGACTGTCGTCCCTAATCGGGGTCACTTCTGTTTCGTGCACACTTTCGGTGTGCTCTGCATGCACACTCTCTTCTTCTTCTTCAATTATTTGGTTCAAAGGAGGCCTACCTCGTCGGCCAGTGCGACCGCCACGAGGTCCGGTTCTTCCTCCACCAGCCATAGCTCTTAATTTCCTGATAGTTAAAAAGGGAATACATCAATGTCATTTCTTCAGATTGTAGTTTCGAACAGTACGAGCAAGGCAAATTCTTAATTACAGTGACCGGTTTGTGATTACTAATTTACATTGCTTTTCGGGTTCAAAACTCTTCAAATCAGTCATGGCATTAACATCTATTTGTTCTAAGTTATGGTATCTATTCTTATGCAAGAGCATTAACTTTACTACTTACTTATCGTGCTGGCGTTGGTTACCCATACTGACATCCGTGCGTTGGTCCCATAATCAGTTTGAGTCCAGACATTTAGGGATGTCTGAATCTCTCAAACTATTGCTCTGATACCAACTTGTAAGGCCCCTTTCCCGGGTAACCTCACTCGTTGGATTTACTCATAAACATAGTCATAAATACTGAACTTAGATTAAAAACATTCATCATTCAATTACATATCATTCGTCATTCAATTACATAACATGACATAACTTGACAGCGAAAGTCTTAACACATATATTAAAGTGGGATGTCAGTCTTGTGTTGGGTAACCTTCACGCCATCGCACGACCTTTTCTTCCTTTACCTGAAATGTATACTAAAAGTCAGCTAACGCTGGTGAGTTCTATTTTAAAACTATTAAGTACGATCATTCTTTTCTTTATAAGTATACATAATTATATACATACATTTCTACAAATACGTATTCATAGCTTTTACTTTTCTTTCTTCATTCTTATGTGATTACATAGATATGTACTCACCTTTTCTTTGCTTTATTCTTATGTGATTACATAGATATATACTCACATTTTCTTTTTCCTTAACATTCATTGGTCATACACATAAGGGTGATCAACCCATCTTACGGTACGTATATCACAAAGACATACGCCCTTGAACTACCGTCGTAGCCCTTTTACTCGTCCGGTCCTAGAAACCGTCCGCCTTAACTTTGGTTAGGCCGTCCTTCTTTACCGTCCTACCGTCGTAGTCCGTCATATTCGTCCGTCTGCCCTAAGGCATCCGTTTCCCACTTGAACTAATTATGCAGTCGAATATTGATTTAGCGTCTTACTCCACCGTAGTGGCCTTTATTTAGTCTACCTTTCTAGACTTTCTTTCCTAGCTGCATAGTAGTCAAGTGGTCGTCCGTCTACCGTAGTGGTCGTCCGTCTACCGTAGTAGTCGTTAACTTCGTTTCCGATCATAACGTATACATACATTCTTAACATGCAATATATGTTTATAAAGCAAGATTTCATTTATTTACGTTATACCATTCTTTCATTCATTCTTTGTAAACATGCGTGTCGTTCTTTGTTCGTAGTTCATAATTCATTTTCATATGTATCTACACATATACCTTACTATATCACGTATGATCACTTTGACCTTCATATTATTTATTCATTTAGCGTATACACTTCAGCCCCAAAACCTTTATAAATCATTGCACATAACATAGAAAGGGGGCACATAGAACTCACCTGATGAGTAGTTTCTGAAATTCACTAAGCTGGCTACTGAGCGTCACTAATGTCACTCACGATCTGTATAATAAAGTCATACTCGTAAGGTAGTGCTCCTAGATGATATTAGACATTACTATGCTTGAACTTAGTAGTTTCGATGGATTTGCTTTATCAAAACTTGGTAGTTTCGATAGGTTGCTTCTGTCGAAACTTGGTAGTTTCGATAGGTTGCTTCTGTCGAAACTTGGTAGTTTCGATAGGTTTCTTCTGTCGAAACTTGGTAGTTTCGATAGGTTGCTTCTGTCGAAACTTGGTAGTTTCGATAGGTTGCTTCTGTCGAAACTTGCTAGTTTCGATAGGTTGCTTCTGTCGAAACTTGGTAGTTTCGATAGGTTGCTTCTGTCGAAACTTGGTAGTTTCGATAGGTAACTTAGGTGTAATCTTAGCTTCGGATCGTGGGCTTATATCGAAACTATGGTAGTTTCGATGGGTATGCATATATCGAAACTGAGTAGTTTCGATGGGTCTGCACATCGAAACTACTGCACATATCGAAACTAAGTAGTTTCGATGGGTCTGCACATATCGAAACTAAGTAGTTTCGATGGGTCTGCACATCGTCTTCCCCAAAAATCTGAAGATTTGCATGCAAGTCTGATCGAGTCAATATCTAAATTTTTCTTTGATCACAACGTTCGTTTTTTTCATTCTAGATGCTATACCTAAGTTAACTTTCAAGTTTCATCCGCAAAATCGCTATCTTTTTAGCCAAAACCCGAAACTTCCCAAAACGAACAAAAACTCATAATGTGGTCGAATCGTTACCTGGATTGAAATTCTGATTCGGAGGAGATGATCACGAGTACAGCAGCAACGTTCTCCTGAATTCCCGAGTCGATCCGTCACTTTCTCTCTCTAGACCCGAGCTCTCTTCTCTTTCTCTAGAACTTGCGTGAGTGGGGAAATGAGCAGAGAAGAGGGCTGCCTTGCCTCTTATATGCCTGGGCTTCCCTCGGCCCATTGAAGCTGAGCCCAAGCCCTCTCCCTTTTGTTTAAATATTCCGACTAAGTCACCGGTCTCGCTATATTTATTCGTTTTATTATTATTATTTTTTTTGGGATGTTATAATCGAGGAGCAGACGGGACTCGGGGTTTTATTTTATTGCTATACGTTATCTAACGTATGTTTTAAACGTATCCTGATCGTGTGATCATACGTTTAATAGGTTCGGAGTTTGAGCAAGTATGCACAGATCGGAGCTAGGATTTAGACTCGGTATAACCAGTGAGTTTCTAATCCCCCTCTTTTAAACGTTTTTAACGTTTTCGAGGCTATCGTACATACTTTCTATACATGTTTTATTGTATTAAATGGGTAAAGAACCTTGGAGTATAACCCGATGAGTTTATGGAGTTAAATAGTTAAATGTGAGGTTAAGGGACTGTGTGTCTCCATAGGACGTGCGTGTTACAGGTGGGTATATGGTTACGAGTCGTATGGTGACCTAATAGGGGTGATTCGGGATTGTAATTACGGGTCGTACGGGTATGACTAGGAGGTGTCATAGGGTGTGCATGTACGGGGTATGCGCTTAAATAATGAGAGATAGTATTTGTATGTGTGTTGTTATATTAGCAGTGTATTGTGTTATGAGTTAGTCGGGGCGAGTCGGGATATAAGCTAACCGCTTATGAATGTGTGTAGGATACCTTGTCTTAGGGCTATGTGTGAAGTGCAGGTGCAGTTAACGAGTCATGTGCATAGATTATGATGTTATGTGATTATACTTGTGTTGTGTGCATTGTGTCGTTGTCCTTATGACACATCGGGTATTGTGTTTGCGTTACTGTCATTATGACACGGCAAACGGGATTGTGGAGGACGAAGTCCTTCAGGAGGTCACCAAAGGTGAAGATGTCCAACAGGACATTGATGAGCTCGGGGTGTGTCGAACGCCCTGAAGAGGGTGCAGTAATGAGGTATGTGTTTGTGTGCTTATATATTTGTGTTAAATTGCATACAAGCGTTGAGTTATATTTATTGTGCATGAGATAGTAATAATGTGGTGAGTAAAGTTAGATTGACCGTTTTGTTAGGATTGTGATGTAGTGTTTATAACTGTTATGTTAGTTGATTTGTAAGAGCCTTGGTCAAGACTGAGTAAGTTGATGTCTAGAGACTTGTTGTGTTAACCAAGTGTCGAGTTAATACAGGTACTTGAGTATGACTTATTAGTGTAGTAAGTTCGTCCTATGTCGATGAGACGTCGGGATTATTATTATTATGGGATGAGTCTTGGGTAATGAACTATTATGGGATAACGTGTGATAACAGGGGTTATCTATTTGTTAATGAATTGTGGATCTATTTTATAAGGACTGTGGATCCTGAGTGAAGCTTAAATAACTTTTGAGACGAGTTGGCTTTTAATTAAACTAAACTAGTAGAACTCACTCAGGGTAGTTGACTTTGTGTGTGCGTTAGATTGTTTTGCAGGTGAGTCTGCTAGACGAGGTATCTTGGCTTGGGAGCGGTGCTACTCGGATTGGTGTGCAAGCATTTGTGAGGTAACTTAATGACATCAAATAGCAATTAATGTTTTAGAAAGACTTCCGATGTAGTTTAATATATTTAAAAAGGAGTACTTTCAAGAGAATGACCCGTTATGAGAACCAACTGTAGGGTGCCCAGTTTGGGGCCTTACATTACTCGAACGAGAAGAATCATTCCATATTACAAGACTAAAAACATAAAATAAACAAATAAAACCTAAAACGGACCAAAACTGAGAGAGCTTCGGCCCTAGCAGAGCACTAGGGCCTCTATACCCCTCAAGTTTGGACATCTAAAAGACTAGAATGAGCTTGTTATTTATAGGCTAAGATTTTGGCAATGCACGGGCATGCAAAGTACCCTTTTCTTTCACGTGCAGAATCTGGCAGCTTTAGGGAGTACAGGGAGGCAAAAGTGGCTTTGCACGGCCGTGCAAGGCGATGCACATCCGTGCATTGCCTACTTTTGCTCCATGTTGACTTTTTGACTTCCTAGTTTGACTTCATGGGTTCAGGTTCGTCCAGTTAACTTCTGGATACTGATTTTCCCTTGATTTTGAGTGATATCTTCACGTTTTTGTACATTAAGGTGTAGGTCCACATGACTCATCTACATATCGATCTCATGACAGGACGTCTCGATAACATGGAGTGCGGAATCCTACCGTGTTAACGTTTGTATACGAATTGACAATAGAAACAACAGGTAAATAAACTTCTCTTTGTATTCCACAACACAGAGTTTACAAATTCACAGAATACAATCGTTCAAGCCCCCTAGAACAGAACCTTTAAACATCTATATATAGACACAAACCTGCTATAGGCGAACTTAACAAGTTCGCTCCTAAAGATGCTTAGGCGAACTTGTTAAGTTCGCCTCTCTATGAACTTATACAGAATTTTATCAATAGTTACAAAACATGTCCTAACAGACTCCCCTTTAACTGTTGCTAACAATTCTATCAATTACAAGTCAAAGACTCTAAGACTAAGACATAAAATCTTATGCTCCAACAGACTCCCCCTTGACAACAGCTTTAGAAGATTGTCATCTGTCTTCATATATCATCAAACACACTGTAGTCTTCGTCTTGTGCATCTGCACTTTCTCTTTCTATCTAGAAAAAAAATTGGGAAAAGGAACCCTTGTCAACTTCTGTCTGCAATATTCAGTTTTTGCAAAGGAGAACAACCAAGAATAACCAACAATTAAGATTTCCATGGAAGGTGGAAAAATAAAATCTTTTTGATTTTTCAAACATAAGACTCTCAAAATCTTTTTGGTTTTTCTTTGTACAAACTAAAATGTAAAATACCAAATCACATCTTTTTGGTCGAACATCACGAGTAAGAAGATCATATCAGTAAAAGCAATGCATCAATCACACATTTTGGATAAACATCCCTAAACATTCTATGGGTATCCTATCCAGATTCATTCTTTCATTTCTATTGTTTGAATTTCCAAACAATTATATGAAGTAACATCTTTTGAATCAGATAAGATCAAATCTTTTAAGCTTCAACCAAAACATGTAATGATACTCGAAGAACTTCAAAGAAGATGGGATCAGATCATAACATGCTTATAATAATTTACATACAAATTTGCAACACATAACATGTCAATCTAAGTGGTCAATATTATAAGAAGTTAAACCATTAGTATCTTTGTCCCATGTTCCTGTGAATTAAAGTACCATTTATTTTGTAATACGTGTACCCCACAAATATGCCAACAGAAATTTAAATGTGCACTATCTTCAAGACATATAAGATCATTGCAAGATAATATTCAATCTCCAGGATGAATTATACCGATAAACACAGGAAAATATCAAGCAGAGAATCAGAATGATTCAGAATCGAATGATTCAAATGTCTTGGTTTGGATGAAGTATCATGATTCATAGTAACAGAAAGATTGTACCAATAGAAATCTTCAACATAAGATTGATCAAGGAATCGATTGATTCAATGACATAGGGTAGCATGATCAAACTGTTATCTGGATATATTCATTGGAATCAAGATAATGATCCAAGGGCTAGTATATGTTCCAACAGATGTTGTCAGAAACATATCTTAGTCCAACTTCACATTGCATCTTTTTCGGGGCATGAGCAGTGAAGTGAACTGAAAAATTGTGTTTAACGACATAACCGATACTGGTCTCATGAAGTACTTTAAATATTATATTCTTTATCTGATAATGATCTTTTACACACACACCCGGCATACCATGGGTTCAAATCACAGTTGTCACAAAGATCATTATGTTGTCACACTACTAATGGACCAAAGATACTCATAGCCTGTTGGCAATTCAGACTACATGCTAGTATCCAAATTAAAAATATAAGCATCAGGCATCAATTTTTTTTTTAAGCATAAGCAGTTATGAAGTTATCATTTCCCAAACTGTGCAGTCTAAAAAGTTCTGATCAATACATTTATCACAGATATATTAGATAAGCATCATAAAGTCCAACTAAGGTCATGTGTGACTGAACATCTACTGATGTACTATCATTTCTCCTTATAACTTCAAGTAATGTCGATTTTAACTTTTTCAATTTGTTTGGATTTTTCAAAATCTTTTTCACAGAAATTAAAACAAACGAAAATAAACCTTCCATGAAAACATTTTATGAAAAACATTTTACTTGGTTACTTGGGATTAAGCAAGTTAATCAATTAAAAACTCAAACCGATGTAATCCTGTAATTGAATTCCTTTGCCTTTATCACCAACACACATCTGTACTCCCCCTGTCCTATAGACTCCCCCTCAACTAGTCAAATGGTTACATCAACGACTTTATGCTCACCATTGTCATCCTAAGTTTCAGGTTATCATTTGGACTTTGTAAAACTCTTTCCAAAACATTGTGTGTGACATATTCTCCCCCTTGAGCATCAAGTCGTTGAATCAAATAGATTCTCAGTTATCAACAACTCTTTACTCTTACAGATGCCATTCCCTATCATGTGCTATGAAGAACCACTATCAACAACCAAAATGGTATCAATAGTCCCTTTTGTTTAATCATGCACAACTAACAAGAAACATTACTTTGAAATTGGGACCCAAGCCATGGTAGTCATGGGTCGTCCATCTGTATCAAAATAATAAACCGCACTCCATTCATAATCGAATCTCTCATCGATTTTCGGTGATTGCTCCGACAAGTCAGAAACAGAAACTTTAGATTTTCAAACATACTTCTGGTCATTAAGTTCTTTTTGCTTAAAATGTGAAGTGTTTGAACATTTTCTTTCATTTGAAAATTGATTTGATTGTGAAAACTCTTGTTGTTCTAAAAGTTTTCTCAATCTCCTATTTCTCCTCCGTCTTTTAGGTCTAGAAAGCCTAACCTCAAATTTCGAATTACCCTTTGGTGTATCATGAGGTTTAACCACATTTGGGTTAACATAAGGCTTACTAGGAGTTCTTACCTTTTCTGGAGTAGCAAGTCGGTTACCTTTGGCATTGTGAGGACAATTGATCTTAATGTGACCTACAAGACCACAGTAAAAGCAAGATCTCTTCTCACTATATTATCTCATATAAGGAATCTTCACACGATAAGATGCACTTGAAGAAGATTCGCCTACATGCACTTCTTTTGGAATTTGAGAATTAATAAACTTTTTCTCAATAGGTTTTGATTCAGACTTCATCTTCTCAGGAACTACATGCTTCTTCCCTTTATTTTTGTAAGGACAGTTCACCACAATGTGTCATATCTCATGACAATGAAAACATGTACGCCTGTCTTTATAATCTCTGACATATGTAACTCTCCTTGAGTTTGAAGAACGTCCAAATGTATTATTTCCAGATGAATTAAAATCAACCTTTGAGTCTTCTTTTTTAACCTCTTTCGGTATCCCCTCTACCTTAGCTTCATCAAAATATTCATCATCACTCTCATCAGAATACACCATATCTTCATATGTGACTGGATTCACTTTCAATACAGTCTTAGGATCTAAATCCTCATCTTTTATAATCTCAGGTGTAACAGAATAATTTCCGTTGAATGGTGGAGGAACATAACCAATACCACTAGTTTCCTTCCCCTCTTCTGTATTATTAAAATATCCCAGTAAGAATGATGAATTTCCAAAGCTTTCTAACTTTCTGTGTAATCTGATCACATTCGCTTTAGATTCAGCTAGTTCTTTATCTTTCTCAGCAAGATCATTATTTTGTTTCTCAATTTCTGCAAAGGACATATCCAGGTGATATGCCTGCTCTTTGATCTTCAAAGTCAGAGAACTTATATCCTTCTTCAGTGATTCTATCCTTTCAACACACACATTCTCGTTATCTTTTAATTTCTGATTTACCGTGTGCATGGATTTCATATCACAAATGAGGTTGATGTTATCATCCATAACCCTCATCATTTTATCCTTCACTGAAATACAGGTAGAACAAAACGTTTCAGAGTTAGAAACTATCGTATCCTTTTCTTCTAAAGAAGATGCACCAGGAGCCATGAATACGTCATCATTAGCTTCACCCTTTTGAGCAACAATGACAGGCTTTGTATCAATTTCTGATTCACGTAGATCATCTTCAACTGTATGAAAGCTTTCTTCAGTCATCATATCACTCTCAGTAGATTGAGTACTTTCACCAGAACGAATACTCTCACTATCAGTTAAATCTGTAGAAGAATCACTTTGAGAATCACCCTGCTTCTCCGATACTTCTTTGATCAAGACCACAAACGCTTGAGAAGTTGCTTCACCATTTTTCTTCAATGCTTCCCATAGATCTCTTGAAGTTGGACACTTCCCGAGACTATGAATGATTTCTTTTGGTAAAGACATCGTTAAAGTTTCACACGTTTTCATCTCTTGATCAAACTTCTGCTTTTCTACTTTAGTAAGAGCTGTCACTGGTTTAGGAACATTATAATATCCCATAAAGTCATAAGTAGTATGCACATATCCTTCAAATATGGGTGTCCAAAAATTTTCATCAGTGTCTGATACGAACTGTTCGAACCGGACTTTCCAGCTACTTTAATCTGAAATTGACATTTTGAAATTTTTGCGAAAATATCCGGAAAAAAATTTCCCGCCAAAATACTCTTTTTTAAAAAATTTCAAAAATGATTCAAAACAAGCACGAAAACTTTCCCTAAAAAAATTTGGACAAGAAAAAATTTTTCGCCAAATTATTTATTTATTTTTTTAAGAACATTAGCGAACTAGATAAGTTCGCTTGAAGTTACTGTCTGAGCGAACTTAATAAGTTCGTCTGAACTTCACTGAGCGAACAAGACCAAAAGCGAACTAGATAAGTTCGCCTAATCAATAAGTTCGCCTAAACTGAGTGAAGCGAACTTGATAAGTTCGCCTGCAACAGAATCTCAGCACTAAGTTCGCCTGGTGCTGTAACAAACTCAGGAGGAAGATTCTTCAACCCAAACACGAACAACAAGTACCGAAAATCTTCATTTCTCACAGATTAGAAGGAATTTGAAGAAATTGGACCGTAGGATTAGGTATTTTATGAATTAGAACACTTCTATCGGATTAATTTCACCAAAAACCACTTCAAATCCATGAATTTAGCAGCAAAATCAACTTCAAGAACTTGAAAACCACATGGATACAAAAAACTTATAAAAATGATCAATTTCTTGTCAAATTGTATACAAAATCGTCACGAATCATCAAGAATCAAACACAAATCACGAGCAAATGCTCTGATACCACTTGTAGGTCCACATGACTCATCTACAGATCGATCTCGTGACAGGACGTCTCGATAACACGGAGTGCGGAATCCTACCGTGTTAACGTTTGTATACGAATTGACAATAGAAACAGCAGGTAAATAAACTTCTCTTTGTATTCCACAAAAACACAGAGTTTACAAATTCACAGAATACAATCGTTCAAGCCCCCTAGAACAGAACCTGTAAACATCTATATGTAGACACAAACCTGCTATAGGCAAACTTAACAAGTTCGCCTCTAATAGACTAGGCGAACTTAACAAGTTCGCTCCTAAAGATGCTTAGGCGAACTTGTTAAGTTCGCCTCTCTATGAACTTACACAGAATTTTATCAACAATTACAAAACATGTCCTAACAGACTCCCCTTTAACTGTTGCTAACAATTCTATCAATTACAAGTCAAAGACTCTAAGACTAAGACATAAAATCTTCAAGCTCGTTGTCACTAGAATATGCTCCAACATAAGGGTAATTATCCTGTTGTAACAAAATTGAATAGATTAAGTATCAATTCTCATCATATTGTCTCTAATTATGATGAATATGAGAATAATTATGCATGCAAAATATGTATAATTTACGTCATATCAGACACCTTACTGAAGATGTCTATATGGTTTAACTGGAAGGTTTTGAGGATCCAAAGAATCCTAATATGGGATGAAAGTTAAAAAAATCAATTTATAGATTGAAACAGACGTATCGAAGCTGGAATCTTCGCTTTGACCAGAAAATCAAAGAGTTTGGTTTTGTCAAGAACGAAGATGAACTGTGTGTTTATAAGAAGGCAAGTGGGACATTTATCACTTCTCTAATTATGTATGTAGATGACATACTGCTCATTGGAAACAATGTTCCTATGTTACAAGACGTGAAGTCTTGGCTAGGGAAGTGTTTCGCAATGAAAGATCTTGGCAAAGCCGCCTATATTCTCGGAATAAAGATCTATAGAGATAGATCAAAGCGGCTTATAGGTTTAAGTCAAAGTACATATATTGATAAGGTTATTCGACGCTTTTCAATGCAATATTCCAAGAAAGCATCGTTGCTCATGGCACACGGAACCAAACTGAATAATAAGCAGTGCGCTCAGTCGGACAAGGAAAAGAAGAAGATGGAAAGAGTTCCATATGCTTCTGCTATTGGTTCCATCATGTATGACATGTTATGTACTAGACTTATTGTATCGTACGCATTAATCATGACTAGTAGATATCAATATAATCCTGGTGAGAGTCACTGGATAACTGTGAAGATCATCCATAGGTACTTGAGAAGGACTAAGGATATGTTGTCGATATATGGAGGACTGGAAGAAGAACTAGCTGTTAAATGTTACACTGATGCTAGCTTCCAAACGGATTGAGATGATTCTCGATCTCAGATGGGATATGTATTTGTTCTGAACGGTGGTGCAATTACTTGGAAGAGTACCAAGGAGAGCATTATTGCTCAATCCACCACCGAGTCACAATACATTGCCGCTTCAAAAGTTGTAGAGGAGGCAAATTAGATGAAGAAGTTCATTGCTGATCTCGTGGTAATACCTAGCATTCAGAAACCAATCGAGATAATGTGTAACAATTCTGGTTCCATAGCTCAAGCAAAGGAACCAAGGTCACACCATAGCACGAAGCACATACTCAGGAGATTTCATTATATTATAGATATATTGGAACGGGGAGACATCGAGTTAAACAAAGTTCACACATATCATAATCTAGTGGACCCGTTCACTAAGCCTATGCCTCGAGCTAAACATGAGGAGCATGCTGATATGATATGTCTTAGATTTTCTAGACATTGGGTTTGATCTGTAATTGAAGTATTTGGTGCTTTCGAACAATATAGATACATTGGTACTTTATTTTGATTTAATGGTTAAATGTATTATAAATAGATGTTTCTATGTTCGATATTTTATACGTTTTAGAATCCTTGAATATTGTATTCTAAATGTCCGTAGTCGATCAGATTAATGGGAATCAATCTGAATCTAAGACTATTGTGAATCAGATGGTTGGTTCATTTGGAATAAAAGTCCAAAGAGTTGGAGAGCAAATTCATATATATTCATTAGAGAATGAATATTGAACGTAACTTGTTTCAAAACTATCTTCATGGATCGATGTCTTAAGAAGTTTTTAATATGGTAAAATCTATCGGTCCTTCGACCCGAGGCACATTTTTGAACCAACTTTGACTAAAGTGTGTTCTTTGATATCTAACGTTGTTCCGTGAAAGGCAGTAATAAGGGTATGATTGGTAATAAATCTGAAGTTAAGTGGGAGTAGTATGTGGCCAAAGGAATTATGTTCTCCTTTGATTAGGAGTTGGACATTCTGGCGCCCTTATTAATTCGAACTGGTATAAAGCGTGTGGTCACGTTCAAACTAAGAGTAGTTTTTTAGACCACTTTGAATTAGAGATGAGAACAAGAATGGCTGAACAATATATGAGAAATGACTTATATCCATGTCTCATGTTCAATGGATGGCCTAAACAGAAAGAATAAATAGATATGTTTACCATGACTGTTGTGTTTGTTTAAGTAAAGGTTACTTGAACACAAGGAAATAGTTGACGATTGTAATACGTCATACCTTGCTAGGGGTAGTGATTTGCAGCTACGTATCCACCACTGTCTAAGTTGAAATGATTAATCGATGAATCGTCCAAGTGGGAGATTGTTGGATATTAGATGTCCGATCATCAAATATATCAACGTTGCTATAGAGGTACGATCCAAAGAGTTACACTTTGGACAACGAGCAATTAATAATATTTAGTTGTAAACATTATAGTTCAAGAAACATAATTCGGTGGATAAATATTTAGAGAAATATTTAGACGGTTGATTCGGTAATTAACTATTTAGAGAAATAATTAAAAGGCAAAGGTTTAAACGATTAATAATTAAACGTTAAACGGTTATGATTTACTGATTATTTGTAATTAGTTCTCACACCCCGCCCCGGGCACCCCCGGGACATTCACGGGTCGCGACAACAATTAGCAGCAACGGTACCTGATTTTATTTCAGAGTTTGTATTGTGCAGCGGAATAACATTTTTTAAAGGATCGTTTTGTAAATCATTTCCAACCTCAAGGGTTAGTTTATAAATATCAGAATCTCGTCATGTAGACAAATTATCTTTTATTAAAACACTTGACTAGGGGTGTGCACGGTTCGGTTTGGTTCGGTTTGGTTATTAGCCTTAACCAAAACCAAAACCGAAGTCATCGGTTAATCTATTTATTAGCCAATCGGTTTTTGGTTAATCGGTTCAGTTTATTCGGTTAGTTTGTCGGTTTTCGGTTCGGTTCGGTTAATAACCAAAACCAAACTTCGGCTATAATTTTTGCTTAGCAATACATGAAATGGAGGTATAAATACATGAAATGGATGTACAAATACATGAAATAGATGTATAAATACATGAAATGAAGGTATAAAACATGAAATACATGAAATTGAAGTATAAAAGCTAGAAATATATAAAAATATGGATGGTTCGATTCAGTTAACCGAGGGGAAAAAAAACCGATAACCGATCTTCGGTTAATTCGGTTTTTGGTTAATCGGTTTTCGGTTAATTCGGTTTTCGGTTAACGGTTCGGTTATTGCAAACCCCTATACTTGGGTATAACAACCCGATAGTTTGTTTACATTGTAATTGAAGTCAAAACCTGACCAAAGTAAGTAAATGCTACAAGGAGGTATCCGCCTAGGGAGTCATAATCCTTTTGGCACTTATCCTTGTCTTTTTTCCCAGGTCCTTCTCGTGCATAAAGCGAAACTGTATAATATATTTTTTGTTACACCGGGTCTAGGTGTGTGGCCCCACCCGGATATACAACAAAACTATCCCCGAGACTTAAGCCCCTGGCCAGTCCCGGTATGTAGAGGTCATTTAATCCTTTCCTGAAAATATTTGGAAAATGAACGTCAGCTATATACTAGTTAATACTTTATGACCTCAAAATCATTTATCAATGGCAAAACAGTTGAATTACATAATTAAACATAATTCCATGGAAGAGAGTGAACACATCACTCCGTCCCATTTTATGTGCGTATACATTGGTTACATACTCGGGGGCTACGTTGTGACACAGGCGCCACGTTTTACACAATCACCCGACCATACATGTCAACCCCACCCGACCACTATGGATCCGAAGCGAGTATAAACATTTGATCAAACTTTACGTATACTTTTTCTATTCGGGTAAAAAACATCCCCGGGGTTAGATCCCGTAGCCAATCCCCCCACGGGATGGTATGCGTAAGTATTTAATTTTCGTGTTTTGCACTTTTCATAAACGTAATAAGTTTAATCATTGCGTGAGAGTGTTTGTAGCACACTCATGACTTAAAACCATATTTTGACCTTGGTTTAGAAGCTCAGAAAGATAATAATCTTAGTGCTATGTTTCTTAGAAGTCATCTCCTAAGCTCTAGCACCTTTACTTGTTCTTCTATGCTTGTCCCGGGTTCCTGTGGCTCTAAATGCTCTAGTCCGGTAAATAAGCGAAGACCGGAAAAACGCGAGAGAGCGGCTAGGGAGTCGGGACAGCGGGAGAAGGCTCGGGAGCAGGGGAGGAAGAGAGAGTTCGAGAGTTGGTGTTGAGTTTGTGTGAAAATGGAATGGGTTGAGGCCTCTATTTATAGGATGATGTCCAACCCGTAGCGGACCGTTAGCCAGGGAGCTGGCGGTCCGCTACCGCCCAGGTGATCCGCATGCGCGCCACGTGTTGGCCATGCAGCCCACGCGTGCCATACGTCTGTAGCGGACCGTGTGGGTCTGCTATGGCGGTCTGCCACCGACCACGCGTTACTAGGGCTAACGCATGCCCTACACGTGTCCAAGATACGAGTCGTGTGGAGAGGGTGCCTAGGGATGTGTGTAGCGGACCGTTAGCAATGGTGCTGGAGGTCCTCCAGCCAAGCCTCTTCCATAGCGGACCGTCACACTCAGTGATGTCGGTTCGCCAAGTCTTCAGCGGCCTGGTACTTGTCGCTCGTAACAGACCGTTAGCGAGTGGGTAGTGGACCTCTACCCTATGTTTTTTAGAATTTCTAATTTTATTTTCTATCTTTCGGGTTTTCGTCATTTCCCGTCTTTATATAATTATATCCTCGGAAATATTGAGACTGTAATTTGGCAGGTGTCACATTAGTAAAGCTCGAGGGTTAAAAGTAATTAACAGTTAATTACGAGGGAATTAAGAGTTGATTTCCAAGGGGTGCGGTTTGTAAGTTAAGGGATTATAAATATATCCTTAACATCAAACCCTAACTAACCTAGTTGCCTCCTCTTTCTCTCTCTCTCTCTTGCAAAAATCTCCCCCCGCCTCTTTGCGTTTTTCCGCCCGTCGCCAGCCACCGCACGCCTCCGCCGACCACCGCCGTCACCGTCTTAGCGCAAATCCGTTAGACGGGTTCCGTTGTTGTGGGTTTTTGTGAAAGAGTCACTAGCGAGACGTTCGTTGATTCAAGGTGTGAATATTTCGGTTATCGTCAAATGTATAATCTCTAACCCGCTATGGTTAGATTTATTTTATTGTTTATACGCATGTAATCGGATCACTGACGGGATCCCAGTTTAGAACCACTAACATGTACAAATGCTTCTGCTTTGCAAATCTGATTTGTTATTATTAATAAGATTAATTAAACTATTTTAAAAGTTAAAACTGGTACATGGATTCCCAGCAATGAACTCTTTTAGGGACTGAGCTTGTTGGATTTGGAGTTGTCTGTTGATATGTCCTAAATTATACATGTTTTGCATGCATAATAATCTCCATATTATGGTACTAATTGAATAATAACCTTGCAATTGATACTTAAATCATTTATATTTTATAATTGCATGTTAAACAGCATCCCGAGAGAAAAAGAGCGAAAACGTGCCAAAAACGTCAAGAACTCAAGCTTTCTCTTGAGATAAGAAGGATCACACCCGAGCTTTGACCCCCCCCCCTCCAAGAAGTCAAAATTGGTCAACATAAGTCAACAATCAGCAAAACACAAAAGGAGGGAGAAAAGAGGGCATGCACGACCATGCATCCCATTGCACGACCATGCAATGCTTGCCACGTGTCCCAAGATGCCCTCGTACCCTGCCATGTGTACCTTTGATTCCCTGCGTGTTTGCACGACTGTGCAAACCAATGCACGGTCGTGCATTGGCCATCTGGAGGCCTATAAATAGGAGGCATGGGTTCCTTATTCCACACATCAATCCAAAGAAGAAATTACACTCCTATAGTCTGTTTTTTTAGTTTGTAGTAGAGAATAGAGAGGCTCTTCCGCTTTGTTCGCAATAGGGTAGCCTAGGGAATTTAGCTCTATGCTTGTTCGTATGGCTATTCTTGGCTAAACCCTTTGTATTGCTTGGGTGAAGATGGAGTTTGGAGTATGTTAATATTTAACTTATTAGTCTAATGGTATGTTTATGTTCTTTAATCATTCTCTCTTAAAACCACCTTCATGGTGGACTTTTTATCTTTATCTAAACTAGTCTTTAAACTTGTGAGTGTTCTTGATTTTAAAGTGTAAGACCGTAAAACCTTTTTAATCAAACTTCTCTTAAAACTTGTACGTCTTTATACAAGCGGGTTTTGATAAACCAACACTTGGTTGATCTTGGTAAAAATCGTACGTCTTTATACGAACTTTGTCAAGAAACCAATAGTTGGTGAAATCATGTTGGGAACGGTATGTCTTGATACATGGTCCCATTGTTGCACCGCATCCCGGTGAACAAAGTATAATCACTCTTTTTACTAAAAATAAAGGTATTTAAGTTTGATATCTTAAACCAACTTGGAGGTATATCTTCAGCATACGAATGTATGGATCTATTAAAGAGTTAAGGGTAATGATGTCCCTAACTGGGAGTCTTACCATTTTATTATTAAAGAATATAATTCGTGAACCAAATGTTGTGAGAATGAAGCTCTAGCGGTGTACCGTTCACACTTTTGTATTAGTCATATCATCGGACTAGTTAACATAACATTCTCATATATCAAGCAGATTCGAAGCCTAAAGCAATACTCGTTGTGATCTGATTATTCTTGAGGTATTTACTTTTCTGTTATTTACATTTTTGTTACATACTTCACGCACAATTTACATTCTCTGTTATTTACTTTACCGTCATTTACGTTTATGTCATTTACTTTTCCGCTTCACAAGCACTTAACACCCACTCATTAATTAAACCGGCTAAACGATAACAAACGTTGAGTATTGGAACTCGACCGTGTCCATTGGTTCGATACTTGGTTCTTACCTAAACTATATTACACTGTGATAGGTACACTTGCCTATTGTGTGTGTTTTTAAGTTTAAGAATTTATCATTTTATAAATTTAAAACCTGAACTCGTGAAAACCTTTTCAATATATAATAAAATATATATTATATTTTATTAAGTTACAAAAATGACACATCATCTGTATTCTCCAAGTCTTAAGTACCAATCCCTAAGCCTTCCTTGACATCTGGTAAGGAACCTTTTCATGACCATCTCAATTTCGTAATATTATAGCTCATCGGAACACCATGGTAGCATTTCAATGCTCATTTCGCGCCATTTTGAAAACGGAATATCATCAACGGTGAAATGGTGCTTTGAATCTGACCTTGGATATCGGTTTTTCCTTTGTGGTATTGTTTCTGAAGCAGCGTCTTCTGCATCATATTCAAAATTATTTTCGACTGTGGGTTCTGGTTCTGTTAAGAATAGGTGTTCAAAGCGTCTGTATGGTTGGAATCATTATCAGAGAAATGATCGATGACTGGTGCATCACAAGGCAGTACTTTCTAAGTATCTTTCTAGATTAAAGTATGCAAGAGTCTAGAGATGAGGTTTATCTTTTTAATAGGTTTGGGGCTTTTGAGGAGGCTACAATAGAAGTGTCATCAAATGAGGGGTTTAAGTTACTCGTAGAAGCACCTCTGGTTCTGCCTGATGGTGGTCTCATAACTTTGTTTTTGAGTTTTTCTTGCTTTGTAGACCATAAGGTAAGGGATGGTGATGGCTGAGAGAATGGTGGAGAGGGTAAGGGTTGTGGTTCAAATGCAGTTCTGACAAAAGGTGTTGTCGGTAATCGCCATGGACCATCGACTAAAGTTGAAACCCTCCGTTGTTTATGTTGCCTTTCAAGATCAACTAGTTGTGATTTAAGGAACTTCATATCTGCTTCTTTGTGGGCAAGGTTATTTGGGCTTTGTGAGGCAAGAATGCTTTGAACTATCTGGGGTAGTTCTTGATGAAGTCCCTGAATTCTGCTTTTAACATCAATTATTATACTTTCTAAAGTGTGATTTTTAGTGGCAAGGGCTTCCTGGATTTTTGAGAAGTTTCTCTGTTGGGCAAGTATGTCCTTGAGAACTTTGTTCTGAGCAACAACATTTTCACTTTGCCAGTTTAAGGTGGCTTCTACGGAAGTGGTAGGGTTCGAAACGCCAGTTGGACCCATAACAGTGGGAGTTTGGATCTTCTAATTATGCTTGGTGTTTTATTGAGGGTTATCAAAAGGAGTTAGTGGTGGGAATTGGATTTGATACTCGGGAGATGAAGCAGTTGGAGTAATCATGTGGCATTCTGGTTTAGGCTGCTGGGGAGGACCATTGGATGGTGGTTTGAGGTTTGGTGTGGGCTTAAGTGGTGGTGTACTATAAAGGACATATTAGTTAAATTTTATTAATGACTCACCATGTGGGGCCAACACAAGGATCTCCTGCTTCATACCTCTTCTTCAGCGACCTTTGTGACTCTTTCTTCCTTTTTAGGACATCTTCGTCATACTCGACTTTATATGCTTCATCTAAGCATTCTTGCCAACTACAAACACCGTAGGGATAGTGTGCAACCATATGTTCTGGGGTTTGTACTTTCTCAATCATGTGGACTGTAGGAAATATATTCTTTCGTTCTTGTGTTGAGAATTTGAATTCTACAAGTCCATTTTGGTAGCGAACAAATTCTGGAGCTGTTGTGGTCTGAACTTGGGCCTGATGGATTTGCTCGTAGATTGTAATCCATTTTTCAGGAAGAAGTTTTGTTAGTTCTTCCCTAGATAGCTGCATTGGGACATATGTACATGTTGGAGTAGCATTTGAATCAACACCTATGAGGATTGCATCTCCTAATATTTCTTGTCCATGAACCATAATATCGAGTGAATGATTTTAGACACGATACGTCATTTGGAAATGGAACGTTTCTTGGAAAGTGTTCAATTGGGGAGTCCCTCCAATTTGGATATGGGCTTTTAGTGTCGTTTGCAACGACGGATCATTGTGTGGCATGTTGAAATTTGTAAGGCCCCAAACCGGGAACCCTATAGTTGGGTCACATCACAGGGTATCCTTTTAAAAACACTTAACTCTTTATGAAAACATTCAGCGGAAGTCTTAACTCAAAACAAGATTTTATTTTAAAATCATTATTATGTTTCCTAACCGTACGTACGAATGCATACACACCAGCACAAGTAACACCGCTCCCAAGCCAAGATGCATCGTAATCAGAACTTACCTACAAAACTGTCTAGCGTACATACAAAGTCAGCTACACTGAGTGAGTTCTAATAGTTTATAATAAGTAGAAAACCTTCTCATCACAAATATCATTTAATTCAACTTAGGACGTTCCAGTACTTTATAAAACGGTTTGTCGTTTATTAACATATCGGTAACCCACGCTACCTACAAATTCCCATAAAGGTCCAACAACCCAAGACTCAACCCATAACTATAACCTAGTAAGTTTCACCGACATGGATCGAGCTTACTACACTACTATCTTGCAATCTATCGTATCAACACGAAGTCCGGTTAACTCAGCCGACCCCTAGACATAGTCCTGACAGGCCCTAACCAAGACTCTCACAAGGTCTACAAACACATCAGTCATAAACACAACATCATACCAACACAGTAGTCAATCTAATGCTTAACACCGGAAGCAATAAAATCATAGCACAATGAATATGAATTAAATTTGCATGAAATTAAACCAAATATTATGCACAAAACAATTACCTTCGGAGGATTTCACCGGTCTCGTCATAAATTCCCTAGTCAGGGTTACCCTCGTCAGGGTATTCATCATAATCTGAGCACCCCACTGGGTCTCATCACCACCCCTAAAGGGAATTTGTCACCCGCAGTGACTACCCGAAGGACCTCGTCCTTCAACCATCGATTTGCCGTGTCACAAGGACAGCGACGCTAGCCCACACAACAACAAGCAAATGACACATAACAACACACAAGCATTTACTATGACTTATTACCTAGGCCATAACCATATATATGCACCCATAATAATACATCCTAGTCGTATCCACACAACGTCTAAACTCATCACCCGACTTATCCCGAATAATTCATTATACTACACACATGCATCATACCAACTTCTAGCCCATACTTCCTAAGGACACCATATATACCTTTAGCTTTGTTATAGGATATTTAATTCATAAAACTCTTCAGGTTTAACCAAAACTCGTAACACGTTTATTTAATAAAATAAAACATGCATGTATGTACGATAGCCCCAAAAACAGCAAAGGCGGTAAAAAGGGGGATTAGGAACTCACTTATTGTGAAGCTCCAAGTCCTTGGTCTGCAACCCGTCCTCTCACTCGAAACCCGAACCTGTCAAATGTATGATCACCTGATCAGATTACGTTTAAACACTACGCCGAATAACACATAAATATAAATAAACCCTGACACCCGTCTCATCTGCTCGTCACACATTCCCCACAACTAGTTCCCGAGTTCACTTGAATCAGGTCATCCTTGACCCGTTTAGAATCCAAACACACGAACCGGGTTCCATGCATGCATGCACGTAACAAGGCCATGCAAACCCTAACCGGCAAAACCCTAATTGGCTTTCGTCTCCTCCACCGTGCACCACCATGCACGACGTCTTCGTCTTCTCCGTAGAGCCAACTCTAACCCACTAACATCACTGTTACCCTCCCCGATGGACTCCACCCGTGCCATCCCATACGCCGGATATATTACCAACGTCGTCATCGTCGCACCACTTCCATCCTCGAGCATCGACACCGTTGAACGCCATCGTTAACGTGTGCCGTAAGCACCATCGGCATCCCGCCGGTCACCGCCGGCTGCTGCCGACCCCAACAGACCATCTGCTGGCTTCGGCCACCGCGTCACCCCTCCACAGCTGCCACCAGGCCTCCCCCGTGGATTGATGTCGTTTTCTGTGGCTGTCTCCTCCATCGTGAGTTACGCGAGCACCGCCACCACTTCGTTGTGCGCCACCCTTCCTTCTTCTTTCTATCGGCAGCCGACCACCATACCTACCCACCGTCGTTCACCCCCACAGCCTCCTCCCTCCGGCCGTCACTCACCTTCCCGACAACCATATACGCCAAACAAAAGCATGAATCGAAAAAAAGTAAAACGGGATTACCTTCACATGTTTCGGGTATCACACGATCGAGTTATCACCATTGCACCGCCCCGTCCTCGATCTCCCTTCTTCTCCGCTCGGTTTCCCTCTCTCACATAGCCTTCTCTGTCTCTTTCTTTTTCTCGGCCGTAACGCCCCGTAGGTGTCACACCCATAACACAGGATAGTCATCTAACCAGAGTAGTACCTCCAACAGATATGTTCCCAGGTAAGAGCGACAGGTGTAGGAGAGATTTATACACCGCTCTTTCCTAGACAGAACATTCTGTTCATCAGATAACTACATACCGGTTTAAGGTCGCCTTCTAGTTACTGTGACATTGATACCAAAAACACACAACGGAAGACTTAACATCATAACTTATTTCATTTCATAATATAACGTTTGTACAATAGGGACCGACTTGCAAAATACAACATAAACAACACTGGACTTATAGCTCACAAAGAATCATGCCATCCACTCAGGCCTTATGGTCACACAGGGACCTACGCTCAGTCATCCCTATTCCCAAAACATCTTTACATCTCCTTTGAAATGCCAACTACCAGCTAGGGTTTGCCTGTGCTCAAAAACATTTGAAAATATTTTGGATCAGCTTAACGCTGGTGAGTTCATAAACAAAATCATATTTACGGTTATCTTTGATACAGGGATGAATGCCCCGACAGTTCTTACAACCATCCCCTCCAATCCATCACCCAGTATCCTCTGCTTTACTCGGGTTCTGAATCTACAACATGCATATAAACAGAGACCTTATGGCACGCTAGTCCCATACGTACCAGATCTCAAACAAGAGGATCGGTCTTGTCCCTAGGTCCCACCTCAATCATGGCCATAATAAGTACTTATTATAGGATATATGCACGGATAGTATTGGGATCTTAGATAAAAATCATTTACAAAACATTTCATAGAGCACAGTTCAGAAGAACTCACCTCAAGCAAAACCTCCGCCTTTATTGAATATAACAATCAACACTTCGACAGAACCCTAGATCATATTCCACATTATCATAATCAATACCCCTATCTTAGGTTTACATGAAGAAACCTCAAGGTGTTTAGAAACCTCAAGGTGTTTAGAAACCTTACCTCGGTACTATCTATGGCAATTTGCGGACGAATTACGAGAAACCAGACTTTCGAGAGCGGACCAGAACCTCGGGAATCGAGCTACCAGAGCTTATGTGTGTGTATTTGAAGGTGTTTGTGTGTGCCAAGATCTGAAATCGATCCATCTATTTATAGGCTGATTTCGGCCTCATATCGGGCCGTTATGTAGGGGGATAGCGGTCCGCTATCGCCCTGCCTGCGTCAGCCCTACACGCGTCCTGCTCCTATTGGACCGTCCCTCATTTTACGGCTGCCGGACCGCAATGGGTGGAGATGTCGATCCGACATGGTGCCACGCGTTAAATCTCTACCGGTGAGTCATAGGACACGTGTCAACACCTCCTTCATACCTTCGTCAACACATATTGGACCGATATAGATTGAATGTCGGTCCAACATCCGCCTCATTTTCATAATTTTCACTTTTAGTCCTCCATCTTTGGAAAACTTTCAGAGTATCCCCTGAACTTTGTCTTTTGATACTTTTAGCCTTTATTTGACTTGGGATTTATCCAGATGTTACACTAGGTCATCCACGACCTAGGGTTTTCCACTTAGGTGGGTTTTTAAACCCCCGCATAATACGTCTAGTCCCTCCTTTTCCTCTTTCATGTGTTTTGATTTCAAACTATACGTCAAATGGTAAACGATTCTTTTAATATCGTTCAATCGAGCTTTACGTGAAAATCATACTAACTTCCTCGCTTATTAGGTTTCGGGTTATCCATTAGCCCCAACCGTTAACTTATGGGTTTCTGGGATGTTACAAAATTGGGTAGAATGTGACAAAAATCGTTAATGCATTTAACGTGGTTTGAATGGTACCAATACAAGCGTGTTGGTATTCGACAAATCTTCTGTCAACTAGGGCTATGCGAGAGAACCCCGGTAAACCTTTTCTGCCATGAAAAGTAAGGGCAACTAGGTAAGTCTGATGGCACCAAAGTGGATATGTGTGTACCCTTTAGGCCTAGCAGATTCTGGGAAGTTCGAAAGGAAGCGATAACGTAACCAGGTGCTCAGAAGTTGTGGTAGGAGTTGATAGGAATCAAAATTAGAAGTTTAAAAAAAAAAATTTTAAGATGTGAATTAGATGTTAATCCTATTAATCAAACGTAGAAGTTTTGACTCTTCTGGATAGGGGAGCTGGACGGTTTAGAAAAGACATTATAAGGATTAACTAAAGGCATATTAGTAATGGTACTTTGGAATCATCGGGTACATAAGAGATCTCATACAATTGGTCTGTTTTAGAAACGGATGATCGTCTAAGACAAGAATTAGATCATGGTAAACTAGAGTCTGGATACATGACTGGGGTTTAACTACCAAAGACATTAGTAAGTCTTCTCCAACTTATATCTTGAGATTGGCAGCGACTTCTCCCACGTCGACTTACTGACTCATAAACAAGTTAGACATGTTTTAATGTAGAAATAAAGACTGATGGCTACAAAACTTTCTAAGTACAAATGTTGCTTACCTCAGAGTTTGCTGTTGACCAACAAGCTGCTGCGGATAAGCTTATCTGCAGCGGATACTTGTTCTTCTGCTGAAGAATAAATCTGCTGTGGATAAGCCTTATCTGCTGAAGACCAAAGTTGCTGCTGATAGGCATATCATCAGCAGCTGTGGACAGTTGTGTCTTGCTGCTGATCTCTAACTTTGCAGCTGATAGCCATTTCCACTGAAGATCAAACGTTGCAGCTGACTGGCTTCGACAAAGCAACCATTACCACTGACAACTTTCTGCTGCAACACTGACACACTCCATGCAGAAAGAATGTCACTGGTGCAGACAATAAAGAACTACAACGCTCTTCTCCAAGCATGCAAGCAATGATGCCTAAGAAGACGTTTGAGTAAAGTTAACTTTTGTAGTGTTTATTGTCATTATATGTAGAATAGCTTCAATACAAGATCAACGGTTTATGTTAGATCTGATCCTTAGAATCAAGGGTCTGTCTTGATTCTAAGTTACTATATAAGTAGTACTGAGAGTCATTGTAAGGGAGTGCTTTTCTTAGAGTTTTCTCTGTAATCTTGTAACCATTGAAGCTTAATACAAATTGCAAAAATTAGTACTTCTTGTGTTTACTTGTTTACATTGCTTAGTTGTGATTGTTTCCGCCAATCTCAACTAGAATAGAACCATCTTTTATTTACCGATCCAACAAGTGGTATCAGAGCTTTGGCTCACAGATTAAACAAACTCACACTTGTTTAATCATTATTCGATTCTATTCTAAACTATCTCTTTGCTAAAGTCTCTCATTATCACAAAGCAAAACAAAATGGCACAAAACAATGGATTTAAAGATATTAGAAGCATCTCCAGACCACCAAGACTGGTGTCTGGAGAAGACTATGATATATGGAAGAACAGAATGGAAAGCTTCTTCTTCTATCAAGAATATGGGATGTGGAAATCCATTAAAAATGGACCATACATACCCATGGTGGCCTCAACTGATTCTGGAGGTACACTGGTTCCCAAAGAATCCTCCAAGTACTCTGATGAAGACATCATGATAATGGAGGTAGATTTCAAAGCCCTGGGAGCCATCCAGATGTGCTTACCAAATGAAGTTTTTTATAACTTCAGAGGTTATAAAACTGCAAAGGAGCTATGGAAGGCTCTTGAGAAGATGTTTGCTGGTTCAGAAGAAGTCAAAGAAAATAGAAGAGACATCCTGAAGCAGCAATATGAAAACTTCATCTGGAAGGAAGGTGAGTCTCTAACTGTTTTATATAACAGATATATATCTTGTAGGTGAGCTGCAGTGCTCAAAGGTGAAGCTGGACAATGAAGATATTCTCAAGAAGTTCATCAGGTCTCTACCGAGTTGTTGGACACTCTACACAGTGTCCATCAAAAGAACTGAGAATCTGAAGACTTTCCAGATGACTGAGCTCTTCGGAATGCTAAAAACCTATGAGCTAGAAATGATTATGGCAAAAGAAAGAAGCTCAAGCTACCAAACAGCCTCAACATCCACCACCACCTCTTCTGCCATCCACTCTGACCACTCAGGTCCTATTTCAAGCAACTATTATCCTCCTATAGTCACTCATCCCCAAACTCCAACCTCTCAAACAAACACATCACCATTTATCCTAGAAGCTTCTCCTCAAACCTCAACCTCTGCTGCTTTTGTTTCAGAAAACTCAAGCAACATGTCCTTTATCAAGGAGGATCTGGAATGCTTCCATCCAGATGACTTAGAAGAAATGGACATACAGCACTCGTATTCCATGCTCTCTATAAGAGCAAAAAGGTTCTACTCTAGAACCAGAAGACCCATTCCAAGTAACAACTCCAACACCAGAGTTGGCTTGGATAAAAGCAAATTAAGATGTTACAACTGTAACCAATTGGGTCATTTTGCTAAAGAATGCAAGGCACCTAGGGCAAACCCAGTAGCTCCTCAATCAAGACAAGCTCACCAGGCCCAACCAAGACAACAACAACAACAGCAACAAGCTACTCCTCCAGCTCAAACTGCAGCTTGTGCAGCTGTTGGAACTTCTGACTTTGACTGGAGCTTCCAGTATGAAGATCTGCCTACTAACAACCAAGCTCTTATGGCAGATACAACTGAGATACCGCCTTAGGTATATGAACATCTCTATTCCCAAGCTTGTATTGATAAGGTGTTAGGCTACAGAAAGCATAATCAAAACCTTATAGATCAAAATGAAGAGTTTCATCAAATGAAATCTGAATTCACAAAAGTCAAAAAAAGTTATAAAGAAAAATTAACTGCCTAAAGAAAGAGATTTCATTACTAAAACATGAACAACCCAATCTTGAAACTCAGATTGATGATCTACTGGCTAGATTAAAAGCTACCAGAGCAGAATTGGCAGAACATAAAGTTCATGTTGAAAAATATGAATTTGCATCCAAAAAGCTGCAAAGACTTTTAGATGCTTAAATTCATGACAAGGTAAAAACTGGTCTGGGTATCATGCTGAACAATACCAAGCCGTTGCACCTCCTACTGACTACGTTGCCATCCATGAACCAAGCTTCAATCTCTCAAATCTTGAAAAGTCCAACCAAGATCTTGATCCTTCAAGGCATGAACCATTGGTGCAAGAATGCACTACCTCGTCAGAGTCTGAGTCAACTTGCTCAGAGTCCACTAAAACTGAGGAGGCCTCATCACCAGTACAAGTACCAGCACCGCCTGTTCTTGAAGTCATTCAAACAAGTGCTCCTGTCCCTTTACCAGTTGTTCAGTTTCCTATGCCTTTCAACCAAATAAAAATCAGTTGTCCTCCAGAAGGAAGATAGCTAACTGTTGAAAAGGGACAGTCTTCAACCTCCACCAACTCAAAGCCTCAAAGAAAGGTGTTTGACATATGTCATGCGCCTGGAGAAAGAGTTTCATATGTTCAAAAGACATTGGAAGAAGCCACCTTTGAGCACAACAAATCTCACCCCTGGAACTTCAAAGACTTGTTCAAAAGAAAGGACTATGTTTACCTTTCAAGGGACAAACTGGCTAAATCATGCTTTGTCTGTGGCAAATACAACCACACTGCCAGCACCTGCTTCTACTACCTTCAGCAGCAAAGAAACCTCAAACAACATGCTTTTGAGAAGACAAACAAGAACAGAAGAAGCCAAGGCAACTCATTTCAGAAACCCTCTTTCCCCACCAAGGAAGCAGCTGCCAAAGCCTCAACAATCTTGCATCATCTGTGGTGAATCAAACCACTTTGCTGCAAATTGTGAATTTAATCCCTTCAACCAGATCCTTCATCAAGCCCATCCTAAACAAAATCCCATCAGTATGAGAACTTCTACAGAGAAGCCCTCCGTCAACAAGGTAAAGAAGGATAAGCATACATTGGTTGTTGAACCATCAGCAGCCAGCAAAAATGTTGGTAATCAAGCCAAGCCCAAGAAATCAAAGGACAATCCTTCAGCAGCAACCAAGTCTGCTGCTACTCAAGAAAAACCATCAGCAGCAACAAAATCTACTGCTGATAAGCCGAAGTCCTCAGCAGCAACAAAATCGGCTGCTGATAAGCTAAAGTCATCAGCAGCAAAATCTGCTGTTGATAAAACAAATCCATCAGCAGCCAAAGCAACATCAGCTGCTGACAGAGCAAAGAGAACTGGAAAACCATCTCCTCAGCAATGGAAAGCCAAGATCCCAGCTTCTATCCCTCCAAGAATCATCATTGGCTCTGTTGAATGCACACATGCTGAATCTGATATTTCGAGAACCCTTTTCTTCAAGGATGCAAGCTCTTGGATTCCTCCCACTAACTAGATCTCTCTCCTGTGCAGGGGCAGCTAGGTCACAAGAATAACACCTGGGTGGTAGACAGTGGTTGTTCTAGGTACATGACAGGCAACAGATCCATCCTCTCCAACTTCAGACACTTCAATGGAGGATATGTTGCCTTTGGAAGTGACTCAAAAGGAGGATCTATAACTGGACAAGGGACTGTGTCAAATGAAAGAATGAGTATTGATAAGGTAAATTATGTCAAAGAATTAGACTTCAATCTCATGAGTGTTTCCCAGGTCTGTGATCAAAAGCATTGGATGCTCTTCACAGACAAAGAATGCTTTGTACTATCTCCTAGCTTATCCAAACCTCCTCCAGAAAAGATTTTATTAACTGCTCAGAGAAAAGAAAATCTTTATGTGCTTGACATGAATGAGGTCACTCCATCTGGCAGTGTATCCTGTTTTCTGTCAAAAGCTTCAGTTGATGAATCAACTCTCTGGCATAGGAGATTAAGCCATGTTAACATCAAAACTATCAACAAATTGGTGAAGGATAATCTAGTTAGAGGGCTTCCTGACAAAGAATTACAGCTAGAAGATCACTGCATTGCTTGTTTGAAGGGGAAGCAACACAAGAGTTCTCACACGCCCAAGACTTTGAATACAAAAGACACTCCACTACAGCTGTTGCATATGGATCTCTTTGGGCCTACAAATATTATGTCAATGGGTAAGAAGTCATATTGTCTAGTGATAACTGATGACTACACCAGATTCTCATGGGTATACTTCTTGAGAACTAAAGATGAAACTGTTGAAATTCTCAAATCCTACATTATTAGGGTAGAGAATCAAAGCAATCAGAAGGTAAAGATCATAAGGTGTGATAAGGGCACAGAATTCAAGAACCACACTTTGAACTGTTTCTGTGAGAACATGGGAATAGAAAGGTAATACAGTGCTCCAAGAACTCCTCAACAAAATGGAGTTGTTGAAAGAAGAAACAGAACTCTAATTGAGTCAGCAAGATCTATGTTAGCTGACTTAAAACTGCCTCTCACATTCTGGGCAGAAGCAGTAAGCACAGCGTGCTATGTGCAAAATAGAGTTCTCATAGTCAAGTCTCTCAACAAGACACCTTATGAACTATGGTTCCAAAGAGTTCCATACATTGGATTTCTAAAACCTTTTGGATGTCCATGCACGATTCTGATCACACATGGGGTTCTTCCTAAGTTTGGTGCCAAATCTGATGAAGGATATTTTGTGGGCTATTCCTCTCAATCCAAGTCCTACAGAGTATTCAACTCAAGAACAAGAATTGTGGAAGAATCAGCCAATGTGGAATGCAGAGAACACATTGTCTGTGAACAGGGAAAAGGCCCAAACTGGCTTTTTGACATAGACTCCTTCTCCCAAATATTTGAGCCTCTCATCTTCTCAAATATGGAGTCTTCCTCTTCTCAAATATGGAGTCTTCCTCTTCTCAAGTACCTGCTTCCACTTTCTCCTCTGACTACAGACTGGATTTTCCAAAATCTTCTATCAGTCTGAGAAGACCATCCATTGATCCTCCATCTGTTATGGAAGCCATTGAAGCAAGTGTAGCCAGAACCACACTCTCAAATGTCACCTGCAGCAGCCTGTCTGAAAATGAAAATTTGAATGAAGACTCTTCGGTAAATGATGTAGATGCTATTGCAGATAATACTGATGTAGTTGTTGATCTTGAAGACTCTTCAACCATGAATGAAGAAATCCCTTATCAAAATCAAAGCAATCTTGAGCAAGGGATACAGCTGGAGGTGGTACCAGCACAAAGGATCAACAAGGAACATCCTCTGGAAAATATTATTGGCCAAGTTCACCAAGGAGTTCTAACAAGAATCAAATCTCATGAGGCCAATATATGTTTGTTTTCATGTTTTCTATCTCAGGTGGAACCCAAGAAGATAGATGAAGCTCTGCAACACAGCAGTTGGATTGAGGCAATGTAGGAAGAGTTGTTGTAATTTAAGAGACAGGATGTATGGAAGCTTGTTGATCTTCCACCTGGTCAATCTCCCATTGGCACAAGATAGGTATTTAGGAACAAGCAAGATGAGAGAGGCATTGTAGTCAAGAACAAAGCCATACTTGTAGCTCAAGGCTACACTCAGGAAGAGGGAATTGACTATGATGAAGTCTTTGCTCCTGTTGCCAGGCTGGAGGCCATCGGAATCTTCCTTGCATATGCTGCATCCAAGAATTTCATGTTCTATCAAATGGATGTCAAGAGTGCATTTTTGTATGTGAAGATTGGTGAAGAAGTATATGTCAAACAGCCTCCAGGCTTTGTAGATCCTGCACATCCTAACCAAGTGTTCAAACTAGAAAAAGCTCTATATGACTTACATCAAGCCCCAAGAGCCTGGTATGAAACTTTGTCTGGATATCAACTAAGCAACAACTTCAGAAGAGGTGCCATTGACCAGACCTTGTTTATCAAAGATGAAGGGGGAGAAATCTTACTGGTTTAAATCTACGTAGATGATATCATCTTTGGATCAACAAGGAAGAAGCTGTGTAAAGACTTCGAGATCCTGATGCACTCAAAGTTTTAAATGAGCTCAATGGGTGAGCTAAATTTCTTTCTGGGTCTTCAAGTCAAACAAGTCCCAAATGGAATCTTCATCAGCCAATCCAAATATATTTAGAGCATTCTGGAAAGATTCAAGATGGATGACTGCTCTGCTGCAAGAACCCCTATGCAAGTGCACCATCAGCTGACTCCAGACAAAGATGGTCAAGACACTGATCAACATCAGTATCGTGCAATGATAGGGTCTCTCGTGTATCTCACTGCCTCAAGGCCAGATATCATGTTTGCAGTATGTCTATGTGCAAGATTCCAAGCAGCTCCAAAGATTTCACATCTTCAAGCCGTCAAGAGAATTTTTAGATACCTAAAGGAAGCTCCAAGACTTGGGCTATGGTACTCTAAAAATGATAAGTTCAATCTGTATGCAACTTGGACAAAAAGTCCACTTCAGGAGGATGTTAGTTTCTGGGAGGGAGACTGATTTCATGGCAGTTGAAGAAGCAAACATGTGTTTCAACCTCTACAGCAGAAGCAGAATACATTGCAGCTTCAAGTTGCTGTGCACAAGTCATCTAGATACAAAATCAAATGCTGGATTATGGGATGACTTTCATGGAAACTCTAATTCACATTGACAACATGAGTGCTATATCAATCACAAACAATCCGGTGCAGCACTCCAAGACAAAACACATTGACATCAGGTATCACTTCATAAAAGATCAAGCTGAGAAAAAGAGAATTATTTTAACCAAAGTTCATACCAATGAGCAATATGTTGAATTATTTACAAAACCATTTGATGAAGCTAGATTTAGATATTTAGTTGAATCTATTGGTATGATGAACTTTTATTAAAATATGTCTCTAAAAATTTGTTTTTGTAAATATGTTTGTCTTTTGTTATAAATAAAAGTTACAAGTCAGCAGCATCCATTTTTGCTGCTGACAGGTTTAATAATCAGCAACAAAGATCTTGCCACTGACCGCTTTAAGTTATCAGCAGGAACAAGTTTCCTGCAGATAGCTTTAAGGCAGTCAGCAGCAACACCCTTGCTACGGATCAATGCATCCATCAGCAGCAATAGAGTTTGCTGCTGACAGACTTAACTATCCGCCGCAACCAAGCTTGCAGCGGATAGGATTAACCATCTGCAGTAACCAAGTTTGCTGCTGATGGGTAAAAGTAAGTCTAAATTAACTTTTAACCGCTGTAAAAATTACTTTCAGTCTTTACCATGACTGCTATAGTGCATTACAGCTGTAACAGTAAAAAGTGAATGAGGTTGTACTGTACAAGTCATTTTGCTTTTCCCTCCTCTGTCGTTATAAGAACATATCAAATTTCCTTACCACCCCTTCACGTTCAATTTCGCCTTAACTCCCATCACTTTCTCTCAAGCCCCCACAACATTCAAAGCCTTCCATTCCTAACCACCCTTCAAAACTTTCTCTTTCCCTCCAAACCAAACAATGGCAGAGGTAGACATAAACCATCCAGATGATAAGTTCTCTTCATATGACAACTTCACAGCATACTTAATAAAAGGGAAGAAGTCTGACAGGTTTGATGACATGATTGACTTTCTCTGTCGATCAAAAATATACCATGCACTCACTGTCAACCCACCCATTTACATTCCTCACATGGAGGATTTTTGGAGATCTTCCATCTACTCTACTGAACAGGGGATACCCCAAATTAAAGCCAAGGTAGATGGCAAGGACATCACCATCTCTGAAGCCACTCTCCGCAAACACCTCAAGCTTCAAGACGAGGGGGCCGCCATTTCGTACTCAAAAGAAGTCTACATGAGGACCTTTGTATCCATAAGGTACACTGGAAATCAGCATGAGTATACAATAGAGAAGGCACTGATAGGACCCCCATGGAAGTATCTATGCCACACTCTTCTACAATGCATATCTCAGAAGAGAAGTGGATGGCATCAAGTGAGCTCTGCACTTGCCTCTACTGTTCACGGTATGGTTACTGGACAAGGATTCAACTTTGCATATCTCATCTTTGAAGGTTTGAGATACAACCTTCAAGAGGGTGCAAAGCAGCAATTTTTCATGTACCCAAGATTCTTGCAGGTGGTGTTTAATAATGAAATAAAAGAACTTTCAAAACCTGCAAAAATCTATCTTATGCTGGGTCATAAAAGCAACATTTTTCAAAGCATGAGAACTGTTTCCAAAAAGTTCTCAGGGGTCAATGTTCCATTGTTATCTACAATGGTGAACATACAAAGTACCCAGGGTGATAGTTCAGCAATCCCAGCTGATATTGATCCCACACCCTCCTCCTCACATCCTGAACAACCATCTGCTTCCACTATTCGAACCCCTGTGCATACTACTAAGGATGCACAGGTACAAAAATCACTTACATCTGTTTTGGATGTTATCGTTCAACTGGAACAAAGGGCCCCAGTTGCAACAACATACACTAGAAAAAGGAGCAAGACGACTCCTTCTCTTCTTGTCTCAAAGGCCCAATCCCAACCTCAAAGCCCTCATTCAGAATCCCAACATTCTGATGAGAATATCAAAAGGGATAGCCAAAACATTAGAGAGACCTCCTTGGAAGTTTCTCTATTAGGATAAGGATCACATCCCGTATCCATAGAACAACCTGCTGAGCCATACCTTTATTTCTCTTCTCTGAACTTAAGTGCAGAGGCTCCTTGTCAAGATGATATACCTTCTCCAACAACCACTATCTTGGAGGTATTGATTGACTTGGCTGTTGGTGCACCTAACCCAAGTTCACCACCCAAGAAGGTTCACTCTGGTGGTACTGATAGAGTGAATGTGGAAAGGGTTGTCACTACTCCTGGTACATCAACTGCCCAGGAGGACAGTGACAACATAACTAAGACCCTAACCAGGGCAACTCACAGTGAGGATGTTTCCTTTGAAACACTCTTCACTGAGAGGAATCCCAGGTGCCAAGAAAACCAGGGTGATGGGGATGCAGAGGCTAGGCCTAAGGCCCCATCTAGCTCCAAGGATTCCACAACTGTGGATGAGGACAGACTGAAACTTCATAATATGGAATTGACGTCCAGGGTAGCTATGCTAGAGGCTGAAGTGTCCAAACCAAGGCACCAAGTCTCTATGCATGAAGCCCATCAATGCCTAACTGTGCCTACTCCCTCCCTTGTATCAGTAGGAACTCAAACAGATGCAACCCTTTACACTGATGCAACCAAAAAGGGGGAGATAGTTGCAGTAGAAGATGATGCTGACAGCCTAGAAGAATGGATACAAGAGCAGGCCGCATTTCAAAGTTCATTATTCAAGCCTGCCTTTGTTCAAGTTCATGACTTGCCAGACTCAGTAGATGAAGAGGAAGAAATCACTGAGGACTGGAAGTTGGTTGTCAGAGCTGTTGATGAGGTGTTAAAGGATGAAAGTCAAAAGGAAGACACACCTCCATCAGTCAGCATAGTTCCTGAAGCAGCAGCAATAATAAAACAAACCACTGCCCCCCAATTCACACTGTCTGCAAATAAGCTAGAATTTGACTCCATACTAGCTTGGTGGTATGATGATTCAACTGAGAGATTCTGGATTGGGAAAGAGTTCAGCGGAGTAGAAGAGCTGAACTGGAATGCACTAAATCCACTCCAAGTGCTTGAACTGTACCTATCCAACTGCATCAACACCTCTACAGATCTCTCAGCAGAACTTGCAATCAGCAGGTTCCAAGACCTAATGGAGGAAAATCTGCCCTGGTTTGAAACACTATTAGAAGAAGCAAACAGGGTGGCCTATCCTAAAGACAGTGCAGAATCTTCAACAGTAGCAAAACAAAGACTGGCTCATAGAAGACTTGACTTAATCAGGAGCAGCACTTTAACAGAAGAAGAAGTTGTCTGTTGGAGAAGATCTCTGTACAACAAAGTGGTCAGAGATGTGGAAGTGCTAGGATGGTCGAGCACTGGGTCTTTTGACTTCACATTCTTCCTGAGTAATGGATCATCTCTCTCAATCAACATCAATGAGATCCTACTCTTAAATTCAGACTTCCTGCATAAGGTCTTCGAGATCAGAACACACATCTGCGATGTTAATTCCTTAGAGAGTCAAGCAATGATAAAAACCATCAAAGCTCAGCTTGAAAAGGAAGGTCTACTTGCAATGGATGCCTCCGACTCCGACTCAGACCTATCCTTCCTTTCCTCACCTACAGTCAGACTAAACACAGAAGAAGAATCCAAAAGAAGAGAAGAGGAAAAGGTGAAGGAAGGGTGGAAAGAAGTAACAGGTCCTGAATGGGAAGAAGATGAAGAAAGTGTCATTCCCTTGTCCATTCCCCAAACTGCCAATGAAGCTGAAGCTGAGATCCCAACAGCATCTCCTACATCTGCTGTTGTGGTCCATGAAGCTGAAGCAGAGGCATCCAGCAAAGACAAGGGGAAGGGACTTATGACAAAAGAAGATGAAGAAAGGATGGTGAAGGAAAAGAAGGAAAAAGGAGGAAAGAAGAAGAAGAGAAGAAGAGGAGATGGTTGAATTATGAAGAGCTCAAGACAGAAAAACAGCCATTCTCCTCAGAGAACAAGAGATCCAGCTGTATGCTAAGCAGCTGGATGATCTGAAAGTCAAGATTCCTGCAGCTTTCCAAATACAAGAAGATGAAGCTCTAGCTCTTCAGCTGCAGGAACAACTAAATAAAGAAGAAGAAACAGAGCAGAAAAGAAAAGAAGAGGCTAAGTTTAGAATTACTGACTCTAAACTAGCAAAAGAGAGGAGTGGATAGAAGCTCTTGTTTCTCAAGGTGAGGATGCAGACTACCTTGAGAAGTTATCCAATAAAGAAATCTACAGAGCCTTCATGGGTCAGCAAGGTCTATTGGCAAATAAGAAAAGGGCTGAAGAAGAAGAAAAAGCCAAACAGAAATCCAAGAAGACCATTGCCTTCAACAAAAGATCCCATGAAGAAAGGAAGGTCATGATTGACTTCCTAAAGGCTAGAGGAGAAAGTGGAAAAAGGCTGGGTCCCATGAGTTTCATGAACCTGCAAGCTCTTTACTTTAAAGTCAAAAAGGAAGAGGAAGAAAGACTGGGGAAGAAAGGCTCAATAAAGAGGGTAATCAATCAAGAAGAAGAAAGGAAACCAAAGAAACCCAAGCCTTCTCCCTCATCCACTGTTAGGACATGTTTTGTAACTGTTGATAAAATTCTGTGTAAGTTCATAGAGAGGCGAACTTAATAAGTTCGCCTGGTTTATTAGAGGCGAACTTGTTAAGTTCGCTTAGTCTATCTGAGGCAAACTTGTTAAGTTCGCTTAGCCTAGTTCGCCTAAGCATCTTTGAGGCGAACTTATTAAGTTCGCCTGGTGCAGAACTGATGCTTATAAATAGACAGTTTATAAATTCAAAACTTAGATCGGACGGAACAGAGATGATATCAGGAGGAACTGATTAGAGACTGAATATTGTAACCTGATATTGTGGTGGAAATACAAAGATTTTATTTACACCGTTGTTGTTGATTGAGTTACACGAGCACGTTGATCATGGATTCCGCAGTTATCACCGTGTTGTACCGCGAGTCTAGAGATCCGTCACGCACCGAATTAGGGGGAGAATCTATTTGTTTCAACGACTTGATGCTCAAGGGGGAGAATATGTCACACATAATGTTTTGGAAAGAGTTTTACAAAGTCCAAATGATAACCTGAAACTTAGGATGACAATGGTGAGCATAAAGTCGTTGATGCAACCATTTGACTAGTTGAGGGGGAGTCTACGGGACAGGGGGAGTACAGAACTGTGTTGATGACAAAAGGCAAAGGCATTCAATTACAGGATTACATCGGTTTGAGTTTTTAATTGATTGACTTGCTTAATCCTGAGTAACCAAGTAAAATGTTTTTCTTAGAATGTTTTCATGGAAGATTTTATTTTCGTTTGTTTTACTTTCTTTGAAAAAGATTTTGAAAAAGCCAAACAAATTGAAAAAGATAAAATCGACATTACTTGAAGTTAAAGAAGAGATGATAGTACATCAGTAGATGTTCTTTCACACATGACCTTAGATTGACTGGTTGGTGCTTTATGTTAATATATCTGAATTATATGTTTTGATCTAAACTTCTGAGACTGCACAAATAGGAAATGACAGTGTTGTGTATGCATATAATTTGAATTGTCAGTAGACTAAAAGTGTCACTGAACCATTAGTAGTGTGAAAACATAATTTCATATGTTACAACTGTGATTTTAACCCATTTTATGCCTGGGTGTGTGCGTTAAAAGATCACTATCAGATAAAGAATATTAGTTTTTAATAAAGATTTTCCTATGAGATCAGTTTCGGGTTATGTCCTTAGCACTAATCATTCGATTTGCTTCAGTGCCCATGTCCCGAAAAGCATGCAATTTGAAGTATAATCAAGATATGTACTTGACAACATCTGTCAAACATATACTAGCCCTTGGATCATATTGATAAATCATCTTTATTGATTCCATTGAATTCATAATCCATATAACAGTTGGATCCACGTACCTGAATCTTATGATTCCACATACATAAGCCAAGACACTGAATCATTCGATTCTGAATATCATTGATTCCTATACAATCCAATTTGGATTCTGCTATTCATGTGCTAAGTGATGTCTCCTCATTCTGGAAATTCGGATAATCTTTAGTAAAATCTCATATGTCTTCAAGATAGTGCATTTACTTTCTGTTGGCATACTAGTGGGGTACACATTGTATTTCATACTTAAATGGTACCTTAACTCACAAGAAAGTGGGAATGAGATGCTTTAGTTTCAAATCTTATAATATTGACAATTTGAATTTGTGTGTCATAGCGTGATCCTATTTTCTTTAAATGTTTATCGTGTATCATAACATGCAATATGAAAGTCTTGAAAGGATAGAGTGTGATAATCTTGAAAGATATTAGCTTGATTGGTCAAGGCTTGAAAGAATGACATAGGATACAATTTGATATTATATGGATTTTATATCCAAGATGTGTGATTGATATCTCATATATACTGATATGATCTTCTTACTCGTGATGTTTGAAAAAAAAAGATGTGATTTTGTATTTTACATTTCAGTTTATATAGAGAAAAACCAAAAAAAAATTGTGTTTCTTATGTTTGAAAAACCAAAAAGATTTTATTTTTCCAGCTTCCATGGAAATCGTAATTGTAGGTTATTCTTGGTTGTTCTCCTTTACAAAAACTGAATATTGCAGACAGAAGTTGACAAGGGGTCTTTCTCCCAAGTTTTCTTCTAGAAATAAAGATAGAGTGTGCAGATGAACAAGACGAAGACTACAGTGTGTTTGATGATATATGAAGACAGATGACAATCTTCTAAAGCTGTTGTCAAGGGGGAGTCTGTTGGAGCATATTCTGGTGACAACGAGCTTGAAGATATTATGTCTTAGTCTTAGAGTCTTTGACTTGTATTTGATAGAATTGTTAGCAACAGTTAAAGGGGAGTCTGTTAGGACATGTTTTGTAACTGTTGATAAAATTCTGTGTAAGTTCATAGAGAGGCGAACTTAATAAGTTCGCCTGGTTTATTAGAGGCGAACTTGTTAAGTTCGCTTAGTCTATCTGAGGCGAACTTGTTAAGTTCGCTTAGCCTATTAGAGGGGAACTTAATAAGGTCGCCTAAGCATTTTTGAGTCGAACTTGTTAAGTTCGCCTGGTGCAGAACTGGTGCTTATAAATAGACAGTTTATAAATTCAGAACTTAGATCGGACAGAACAGAGACGATATCAGGAGGAACTGATTAGAGACTGAATATTGTAACCTGATATTGTGGTGGAAATACAAAGAGTTTATTTACACCGTTGTTGTTGATTGAGTTACACGAGCACGTTGATCATGGATTCCGCACGTTATCACCGCGTTGTACCGCGAGTCTAGAGATCCGTCACGCACCGAATTAGGGACCTACATCCACCACTTCCTCTATCCAAAAACCTTCCTCTCTCCATCCTAGACCTCCCTCCTCTCCACCCACAAAGTCCAAATCCTCCCACCCAGCTCCTACTCATCAACAACCTCCCAAGAAGAAAAGCAAACCTACTACCAAACTAGAAGACTCAAGAGAAATCGTCAACTGGTTCTACAGCACTCAAGATCAACGGATTGAAGTCTTCAAGGGAAGAACAGAAGAAAGAAGATCAATCTATACAACTGTTGATGAAGTATTGCAGCTTCCAGATTCTGATCTAAGAAGAATGATGGAGCTGGGTGAAGCTAATGAGCCTGAGAATGAAGGTGGGAGACATCTGTTGCTGGTGATCAAACATCACTTCAACCCCAGCAAAGATGAAATTATTGATGCCAAACCTCTCCAATCCCACTCTCCATTCATCAGCTGGTCCTACAATGCTGAAAAGGATGAGTTCACATTGACAGATGTTAAAGGACAGAAGATGAGGTGTTCAAGCAAGGCCATCTTCAAAATGGCAAGAAAAGACATCAAGACTCTATCTGAGCTTCCTCTTAACAATCCCAGCAAGGACCAGAGAGGATATGAGGTTGCAAGAATAGTCAGCAACATGGAAAAGCTTCAGCAGCAAAAGAAGTAATAGAGTTTTGGTAGCATCAGTCCAGGGGGAGTTTGTAGAAATAAAGACTGATGGCTACAAAACTTTCTAAGTACAAATGCTACTTACCTCAGAGTTTGCTGCTGACCAACAAGCTGCTACGGATAAGCTTATCTGCAGCGGATACTTGTTCTTCTGCTAAAGAATAAATCTGTTGCGGATAAGCCTTATCTGCTGAAGACCAAAGTTGTTGCTGATAGGCATATCATCAGCAGCTGTGGACAGTTGTGTCTTGCTGTTGATCTCCAACTTTGCAGCTGATAGCCATTTCCACTGAAGATCAAATGTTGCAGCTGACTGGCTTCGATAAAGCAACCATTACCACTGACAACTTTCTGCTGCAACATTGACACACTCCACGCAGAAAGAATGTCACTGGTGCAGACAATAAAGAACTACAACGCTCTTTTCCAAGCATGCAAACAATGATGCCTAAGAAGACGTTTGAGGAAAGTTAACTTTTGTAGTGTTTATTGTCATTATAAGTAGAATAGCTTCAATACAAGATCAACGGTTTGTATTAGATCTGATCCTTAGAATCAAGGATCTGTCTTGATTCTAAGTTACTATATAAGCAGTACTGAGAGTCATTGTAAAAGAGTGCTTTTCTTAGAGTTTTCTCTGTAATCTTGTAACCATTGAAGCTTAATACAAATTGCATTTATCAGTACTTCTTGTGTTTACTTGTTTACATTGCTTAGTTGTGATTGTTTCCGCCAATCTCAACTAGAATAGAACCATCTTGTATTTACCGATCCAACATTTAACAAGTGTCTAGACTGAACCTCCAGTTCTTCAAGACCTTACCAACAAATTGATGTTCTGATGTGAGAGATCTGTGCAAAGACAGCAGTCACAGAGCATACTAATCAGAATCATAGTAAGGGAGAACATGAGCCTTATGGCTCCGATACCAATGAAGAGGGAGGGGAGAAGGAGGAGTGTTATGGCTGATCTATGTAAGATATTTATATTTAGCAATGTTTATATATCCTGTTTTATTTTATTAAAATCGATGAAAATTCTAAGGTTTGACAAACTTAATAAAAAATAATAATGTGAGTGGATTGAAATATAGCTATCCACACTCGAAAGGAACAACACCGATGACTTTGTAGACCTCACTTTTGCTTTTTATTTGCTTTTTATTGGCAAGACTCATAAACACAAGGGTAGACTTTATAAAAAAGATAAGGCTTTAATAATGTTTTACAAATTATAAAATACCTACACGGATATTATTTTGAATTGTTAGATTTGTATATTTTTATTTTTATAAACTAATAAAAGAGTTACTTTCTATAAATTTCAGGAGCTTAAATATAAGACAAGTATCTTTTAATATCTTTTTCTAATATAATTTATTTTGATGATTTAATCATTTAAATAAACAAGGACTTTTAGAAGAAAAAAAATTAAGGATAAAATTTAGAATATAATATAAAAGATTAAGTCTAAATACTTATGCATAAATTTAGAGAAAGTCAATAGTATTTTTTTTTTATAATTTGCATAAAATAATATATAAATGCATTTCCTTTTAGTCAATATAAATTGGTATTCACAGGAGCCAAACAAAATATTTAATCTATCCGGCATATTTACTCAATAAGATATTCTTTTGACAAATAGAATATTACTCTTAAATTAATTAAAATAAAAAATATTAAATTCTAAAAACTTAAATTTAGAATTATGAAATGTTACCAAACGATGTATAAATATTTTTCTATACTATATAAAAAATACAAGTGCGTAAATCTGTTTCTACATAACATGTCATTTGTTTGTTATAACTTATCAAAAAGAATAAATAATTTAATACATTTATCGATTTTGTATTTAGCAAAACTAAAAAAAAATTGAAATCTCAATAAAATTATTTTAATTAAAATTGATTTTATTAAATGAATAAAAATAATTTATTGAAGTTTCAAGTGTTGGATGGGATCTGTTTTAATAAAATATTAAAGAACAAAAATAGGTTATATTGTAAACTATTTAATTTAACTCCATGATGAAAACCAAAATCATTACCCATATAATTAAATGTAACAAAATAAAAATAACCATAATTATTCATTTCATTTCAACCCAGTAAACAGACATTTCCTCAATTTCATCACAAACATTTCACTCCTAGCTATTCATTTCATTTCAACCCAGTAAACAGACATTTCCTCAATTTCATCACAAACATTTCACTCCTAACATACAAATATTGATTATCTTTTACTACAATCAGCCATCATCATCATCATCATCATCATCATCATCAACATCATCATCATCATCATCATCATCATCATCATCATCATCATCTTTCAACAAACATGAAGATCTTAAACTTTAAACTATACTTAGATCTCCTACCCCCCCAAGTTTATTCATCAATTGTTGAAGAACAAAGGGATAGAATAAATCAAGTACCATAAAATCTTTTTTTTTCTTTTCTTTTTTGTTGGGTGGGGCAACAACTTGGTAGAAAATAAGTCATCAAATTACCCACAAAGGTAATGTAATGTTAGTAGTAGGGTGCCTGCCATATGCTATAATTATGTAATTGATGGTATATACAATTCTCACCATACTTTTCATCTTGTATCTAACAACTTGTTTTCTAACAAAGGGACTTCCACTTTTACGGCTCCGGTTCTGAGAGCGCGATGAATAAGCAGACTCACCTGTCGTCTTAGATTGATGTTGTCTACAAGGATCTCTGACAGCATCTTCCTAAGGTCGCTGTTCGTATCCCCACCAGCAGCAGTTGAAGCATCATCTTGCGCTATAATTTCTACCTGGAGATATTTCCCAACAAAAGCATGTATAAAGATCATCCCCCAACTAATAATATCTTATTCGTTTAAATACATTTTGGAGAACTTTTGACCGTTTAGCCCATTTGACTTGTTCCATTTTAGTTTAACCCTAACATAAGCTTTTTTCAGAAACTATATTGTTTTTGTCATCACACGTTAAGCCTTGATTGTTTATAAGAGGGAAAAAAGTGAATGGCAACAGAATAGAGTGGGATTCGTAGTATATCACATGTGACTCAACAGTTTCTCTATCTCCTAAAGTGGGGGGATAGTTGTACCGTCCGGTTGATGATATTTTAGGTTATTATAAAGGGTGTACCCGGTACTTGACTTAGTTCCCGCATTTGCGCAGGGGTCGGATCGCTTCGCGATCTGATGTACGCAGCCTTACCCTACACTTTGTGCAGGAGGTTGTTTCCCACGGCTCGAACCTGTTACCTCAAGATCACAAAGCAGCAACCTTATTGGTTGCTCCAAGGCCCACCCTCTATTTTAGGTTATTATATTAGAAGTAAATAAAGATATACATAAGGAAATCCATGTTTATATGTATGTATTGTTACAATTTATGAGTTGTTAGGTGCAAAATGTAAATTTTTTGGAAATTTTAATGAAGGCATGACTATGTGATGTATAGTGCATACACGTGCCATTTTGAAGGATAAATCAAGTTAGAAATTTGTGAGACAGCTATGTGCATAATCAAGTAGTTGAAGGTCAGCCTGATGGCCCATTTCGACCCATACTCATGATGACGGATGACCTACTCAACTCAAACCTGTTTTGACTCATTACCCAACCCACCAATCTTGCCCACAGTGGAAAATGCCCCGTGTATAACATGCGTATGAAATGTACCTGTGCACGGAGGGCTTCTATCTGATCATCAGATATTTTAAGGAGCTCCAAAGCATCTTGCATTGATGGAGAATCAATGACTAGTTTATCTTCACTTTCATTTACCAAATTCATGCTGCACTCTTGAATCCGATGGTGAAGAACATCAAATTCATGAAGCAACTTCCCTCTAGCAATTTCCTTTTCCTCAAACTTCTGTTTTTCTTCTTGGAGTAGTTTCTTACAAATTTTAAAATCATAAAATAATTATAATCTAAATATCATTTCAATCAAGCATTAGTATTAAGACCGGACGAGATTGCAGGTATTCTTAAATGATTTCACAACAGAAAAAGTATCTAACAAATGCTTGTTTAAAGTACTAAGAGACAAAATACCTCTGAACTCTAATAATCACACTACTTAAATCATCCAACTACATAAAACCATTATTAAACCAACCAAGTTTTGAAAATCCATATAATAACCATGGTTTCTAATTACGTTTTATGAAGTCCAATGGCAAGATTAGAAATGAAGTAAATCGTGTTGCTAATTATTGCAATTTTCCTATCTGATATATGAAGAGATGAAATACCTCTGCATCTGACATTCCAAGAAGTGACTGATTTAGCTGATGTTTTAAATCTGCAAGTGAATTTCTAAGAGACTTAACCTCTTTAACAAGAACTTTGATATCCGCTTTAGATTTAACTTCTAGTTCTTGATGTTTCTTCAATAGTTGGTCAAACTTGTTTTTAGTATCATCCAACTCCTGCAGTAACCTATCTTTTTCTTCAATCACAGATGTTTTTGGCGGTTCTGTTTCTCTCTTCTCATCCTGGATAGTTTCACTCATCAATTATTATACATCATAGAATTACTTCTAGAATGAATGGGTAGAAATTCAGGTTGTGTTCTATTCCAAACACCCAAACAAATAGCTTAAAAAGAAACAGGTCAAACGGGTCATGTTTTATCTCTAATGGGTGAGAAAAATATAGCTTAAAATATGGGTCACACTAGCTGAAAAGTATTCTAAAGTCGATTGTTAATGCATAAAACCTCCCAAGTCGTTTTATTCAAAAGATTAGATTATTAAAATAGTATAATTATTATTATTGTAATAATATTTGACACATTAAGCTTTACAAAAAAAATAGTATTTATTTGAGATTGAGGGTGTCATAAAACCTGTTGAGACTTCAATTTGAACTCCATTTCTATGGATTTCCGTCTAAGTTCTTCCATATCCCACTGCATTTGAGTAACTCTTTCTCTTTCCATTAAAATAGCTTGATGAAGGTTCTCTTTATTTCTCAGTTTGGTACTCTCTAGTTCCTCTTCCAAATCCTTGACCTATGAATATACATAAAGTTGCAGGCAAAATATTATAGAATCATGTTTAATACAGTTAACATTTTAGCATAAATATAATGACAAATGCAATACTGTCTTACAAACTATTTAAGCAAAAAAGATACCAGAATTCCACTTAAGGAACGGTGAAAAACATTTAAGAATGAACAGTAATTTCAAGAACACCTTGGTCATAAGGTAATCTTTGACTGCTATTTCTTGGTTCAATCTTGATATTACATCTTCCATATCTGTTTTGGCAGTTCCCAGTCTCCTCTGCATACTAATAAGAACCCTATTCACCTTTTGTTGCTGCCCCAACGGAAGCACTAAATTTATATCACTTGAAGGATGTAAATTATCATCTGCCAACGAGCTAGAAAACTCCATATCCGGTAATGAACTTGTCCCATTTAATAGCTTCTTGGGATTCACAATTAACTTACCGTGTTGTTTATCAGCCACATAATTCCCCCCTCCATTCCTGTTTTTATCACCGCCTCTGTTAATCTCTCGGGAATGAATTGTATGAAGCCTAGGATATCCTTCAACCTGCTCTAAAATAGCATTTCCCATTAATAATCCCTCATCAATATTGGACATACCGTGTTTGACTAGTTTTTCTAATGGGCCCGTTAAATCTTCGTCTAGAGATAAATCTTCTGTACCGGCTTCAGATATATTATCTCTTCCTAAGCTTGAAGTTCCAATTTCAGAAGTTTCATAAGCATTGTCACTACCATAGTCTGGTGTCACTGGTATGCTACCAGAAGCCATGGATTCAATGTTGTTACTTGCAGAATGGTTTCCTTGTACAATTTCTGGGTTTTCGTCTTGGAATGCTGAAAACATATTGAGATCATTAATCAGAAATCAAAGTTCTAATGTGCTGAATGTTGAACGCAGGCACATTTTGTGTGCTTAAAGTAGAGGTCGCAATTTTGACCTTTTTTTATATACTGGTCCGATTTTGGATTGTGTTACTTTTTCTTTAAAAAGGTAGAATATAAAATTTAACTAAAAGAGAAACAGGTTGGAAGATGCCTAAAGTCTGTTTTTAATCATACAACCTCCTAAATAGTTTGATTCAAAGATTTAGATTGCTATTATTGCAATAATATTGCTTTTGTAATAATAACTACTCGTTAAATATTTATAAAAAACAGAAAAAAAAGTTTGTTAATCATCCCAACCAGATCGAACTCATTTTCATTAATAAAAACGACCCATTTCAACCCCAACCCGTTTTGACCTGCCCATATTTCCACCTATAACAAAATTTATGCAAGGAGAAATAGGCAATAACATACAAGATCGAGCAGCAGATTCTAGTTCAAGAAAGGATGCCACTACAATGCTTCTTGATACATCGATGTCGGATAGCAACTTTGTCATCCACTCCTCCAATGTGCAACGCCTCTGCATATAGGGAACATATGAATCTTAAATACCCCTACAAGTTTTCTAATCTCTAATGATATATGTCAACCATAAGCAAGGTTTAGGTGGTGTTTGGATGAGGGTTTCCATAATATTGCAACTTCAATAACAATCATATAATCAGTTGCAATAAGCTAGGGATAAGTAGGACATTTAACACTTATCTCAATAACCAGCTTTCTTACTTCAAACAACTCCTTATCTGCTTTTCCAAATATGAATATTTTGTCACAAAATCAGAATGATAGTGAGTTTTTGCCAAACACTCATGATTGTTATTTACAACTTCATAATGCAATAATCACTTTTAAGAGGTTTTTTGCAATTGCGTTTCAAAACTAATTGCTTCGACTCAAATTGGTAATAGTCAGTTTTTGATGTACAGATAAACAGATAAAATGGTTTAGGGGTCAATTAATCAGTTTTGGGTAATAAGGTTCATACCAGTGGCAATAAAACTAATTATTAGAGGGTTGGGTTAAATAAAATTTGTTGTCTACCAATTCTTTTAACACAATTTAAGAGACTTCCACTCCAATTTCACATGATGTCACTCCTTTCTTTTTTCACAAGAATGCTTGTTTAGTCATTTACCTATTAGTTCCTTAAATAATCAGCAGTTGTTAAACACTTTAAGCAAATATCTGAATAATACAACTTTAAACAACAGAAACACTATCTTTTGTAGCCTGTTTTATTACAACGGATTATTTCATTTCATAATTTAATATCACAAAACCACTTGAAGCACACATCCAAACACACCCCTAGTCACTTCCATATAAATTCCTAAGCAAATACTCGAGCTTGGTCAACAGGTCTTGCTAAGTATTCATCTCCCATTTTACTGATATTTTTACTGCCCATTTAGTTCAATAATAATTTTTATACTATTAACCAAAGAACTAAGATAACCATCAATATTGACAAAATAGACTTGTAGACCAAAGCAATGCCATTTTTTGGCATTTATAGGTAAAGGATAGCTACCTCGTCCAACAACGTTCGACTTTTTAACCGCAAGAATCCCTTTGGTGGTGCTGCTGGGAGATTCTTTTGAGGAAATGCTTTCCTAAGCTGGAAAAATTAAGTAAAAAGGTAAAATGAACCATACGAAGAACATTAAAACTACTAATTAAGTACAGTAAAATGAACTATATGACAAAACTAATGTACTTACAGTAAAACTACTAATTAAGTACAATAAAATGAACTATATGACAAAGTTAATGTACTTACAGTAAAACTAAGTACAGTGAAATGAACTATATGACGAAGTTAATGTACTTACACTAAAACTACTAATTAAGTACAGTAAAGTAAACTATATGACGAAGTTAATGCACTTACAGCAGCAAGTAACCTTAAGAAATCGTTAAATCTTCTTAATACAGCTCGTGTTGTTGTAACCCCTTGCGGTGATTGTAAACCAACCACAAGCCTGTAAAACTGTTTTAAGAATGTTAATATGTGGAATAAACTAAATCATAAAAAAAAATTATAAATATGTATTGAGTTGATGAATTTTCCCGTGTTCCAACAATAAGAAAGTTATAATCAATTACTCAAATATCAAGAAAAAGAAAACCAATCTAATAAGTCATTGGTCATATCTAAGTGTTCCTTAACAGATCGAGAACAAAACAAAGGCCTTAATGTGCATAGACAAATATAAAATTGCGCACTTTAATTAAGCATAAGAACCTAGTCCAAACACTTGGATTACAAACAAAATAGCTGAGTTCTTTAGCTAATACCAATCCGGTTGCCACCTCTACCCACAATCATTGTAATTCATTGAAGAAAAGGTGATCAGTAACAGAAGGAAAACAAAATCTATTCCCTTACAAATCAGGTCAATCTCCGCTCTAGACTTCTAGTTACTAATCTCAGATCTCAATTTGCCCAAGCCTATGTTCTTCTGCATTAGTTCAGAAATATAGTTGAGTTTTTGAGTTAAGGCTGTATTCCTTGCAATTTTCTTGACAAAATAGTAGTTAAGAACATAATAGACCAAATCAGTTTGGAGAGTATTATTATTGGATTGTTGCAAAGAGAGAGTACAAGAGACATATAAAATTATAAATAAGCTTAGATACACTAGGTAACCAACCTAACCCTATTAAGAAACTAAATGAAACTAATCACGATAAACATTATCTAAAGATAATTAGTAACAAACCCAAAACATTATTGTGTCTAACAGAACATATCTTAGAAATATTTGGACAATACCAAGATAGACAAGATAAAGTGATTTTGTTAGACTTGCGTCTAGTTCCTAGTTACAACTGTTTTCAAGAACAAAAGAATACCGAAATTAATTACTGTCAAGATATTACTAGTCCAAAATTAAAAAAATAAATTATAAGTGAGACAATTTTGACTCATTTACTTAGGAATGGGTTGATCTGGATAAATTCAAACAAAATAGTTGGCTAAAAGGAAGTGGGTCAAACATGCCAAATGTCACCCAACGTGCTGTTTAATGTGTAAATCATCTAAATCGTTTTATTCAAAAGATTGATTATATTAACATTGTAATCATTTTCGGCAAACCAGTGATTTATTGAAAACTTAGAAACTTTGACAAATGGTTTTCAGGTCAACCTGTACAAAAGATTACCCACTTTGACCCGTTACTGACCCGCCTATTTTGCCAACACTCACATAAATCGTCATCTAAAACTTCTGTAAAGATAAACAATTGTGAATACCACAACAGAATCTGAGTCTTTAGATTTCGGAAGGACAACCCAGGTTGGGATGGTGATGCAGTAACTCCATCCTGTGCTAGGATCATGTGGCCAAACTGTGTCCCGCCCATTCTGCATAATTTGAAGTTTTCAGACAAAAATTGACATAACATAACAAGGTTAATGATGTAAAAATGAAGAATGGAACATACTACAGATAAAAGTATCACAGATTATAAATAATTTGAGGGGATGTAAGCCATCTTAGACTCCTCAAATTTAGATATATATAGATCAATTAATATAACTAAATAATAATTAAAATCCAAATTTATCAAGAAGTCATTAACATACGATAGTGTATGGTGTCTTTCATAGGATTTAGGAAATGCACTACCCTTGCAAGTTTTACAGTCAACTTCCTAAGGTTCCCTTATGATATGACAATTTTTTAAGAGGACAAATACAATTATTTTCTCCATATGGCGTGTAATAAGTTCATTAATTGCTAGCAGTACCTGAAACTCGCTGCTCTTTTCCATAAAGACGCATTCAAGATTTATATCCTTATGCGGAAGTGCTAGAAATATGGTGAATATAATTCACAATCTTTCTAAAATGATTGCCCATGCTTCTAATATATACTCTTCAACTCCTCCATTGATGAATGGATGTACAATTGTACAATACCAGTTCTGCTCGTGAAAATCTTACATAACCAAACACAGTAGATATGTTTTTTGCTTTGTTTATGGCTTTTTACTTGCTGTTCACAGTTACACTTAACATCTATTACTCGTTAAATATTTTCATACACGTGAGTAAATTACATGAAGTAACAATTCTAATCATCAGATAGTTCCAACTCTATAACAGTAAAGCACAATATCAGGTTTGCCTAGTCAATTTCCGAGGAAACTAGCATGATTTATCATAGTACCCCCAGGGAAACGCAGCTCGAAATCTTTTTAAAAAGGTCATAATTTCTTCAGTTATGAGTGTTGAATTATAGAAAGTTTCAAGGTTCCATCACAATTATAGAACTCCAAAAGGGCTTCAAACCCACCCTGATTATCACTAGAACAAAATTATGGCCCATAATGGAAATATAAGGCCTAGGGCAGTATTAATTTTGATCATTAAAGTTGTATAACTGGAGTATGAAGGTAGAAATGTTATGCCTAAGCCAGTGTGTAAACCTAAATTAAGAGAGGGCAATCACTGCATCCATCTTCACTAATAAGCAATACATTTTATGAGTAGATGAATATGGCATCTAGACTAGGATCATGAAATTGAGCTCCAAACACAAACATTGAATTCCATAAAACTACCACATAAATCCTGATGCAACAGAAAAACTCAAATTCTTCAATCAGAGATTTAGGCAAATTAAAAACTGAAAGAGAATTTAATCGAAGAAAAAAGATACCCATTTCTTAGGCGGAGGGCTCCAATCCATCCCTAAAGGCAAAGGGGAAGTCCCATCGTGTCTATGCTTCGGAAGACTCCTCCGCCTTTCCATCTTCCGATCGATTGCTTTCTACGCACACAGAACCCTAATTTATCCAGAGAATTAACAATACAATTGATTGCATCAAGGACTAGGGTTTTATCAAAATTAATCAGATCGGAAAGACCGAAGAAACAATACTCGGAAGTGGACAGGTGTCCTGAATTGGAACAAGTGTGATTGTTGTCAGTACTCCAATTACTTTTTGACGAGTTCAACAAGTCGGCCACTACTCGCTCTTCGATCGATTGAGATTTGAGAAAGATGGATTGTGCTAATTTATTTGCTTAGTGGCGAAAGCAACAAGGAAGGAAGGAGATGATTGCGGATTTGATCCAATTCCATGGGAAATTTGATTACATCTCGGGACTGAATGGAATCAAGTCGTCGCTAGTGTTGATCGAGTTGTAATCCAATAATGCATCGTATGGATGTTGGTTAGTTTTTTTTTATCTTGATATTTTAGGATAATTGGGTTTTTCAGGGCAACACCTAGAACATCCAGGGCAGCTTACCACAGGAGGAATCCTCCAACTGGATAAACCCCCTGATATGACCACAGACCCATTTTTTGCAGTTGCTAGGATTCGAACCCAAGACATCCACTTTGGGAAGTCTTGGTGCTACCATTACACCAAATGGCCAACGGTTGTTGGTTAGTAATAAGTGAAACTTTTACTCTATTTTTTTTAACGGCTAACGAATACTATAAGTCCGTTCATCCTGGTAAACCTATTGGGGAAAGATCATTTATGCCCGCGAACACAGACAACGCTGGTGACCCGACCCATCCACTGTCACACCCCGTCTAAGGCGGAAACACGGGTTCTAACAGTTGTTTGGAATGACGAACACATTGTTTACAAGAGATGTAGCGTCCCAGAAACTCACCCGATGGGGTTCCGCTTAAGGTGGCTCCGGTCGGAAGAAAGGAGATCTTGTCCGGATCAGCCTTACAACCGTATGATACCAGATCTTCGTCTTATCGAGCCCGGATCAAATCTGCATCCACATGAAACTCTAGTTAGAGGACCCGGGGGGATTTTCCCGATGGCCCTTCGACGCTCAAGTCAGCCTTTTCATCATATATGAACACCGTATATGTGTATTTGTATGTATATATATCAATATCTAGAGAGAAGGATAGTAAGTAAGCAAAGGGGGAGGAGGAAAAACCTGGTATTGTGAGGAATATAGAGGTCTTGATGCCACCCTAATGGGCCTTTTTCATGATGGGCCTTCGGGGTGGGCCTATCTGCACTGGGCTTAATTGTAAGGACTCAAACCAAGCACCCTACATGTATTTGATATGCCATAAATTATACATGTTTTGCATGCATAATAATCCTCACATTATGGTATTAATCAAAAAAAGCCTTGCAAATGATACTTAGTAGGTTAATATTTCACAATTGTAGGTTATTCGGTGTCCCAAGATAAACAGAGCAAAACCCAGCTTAAAGAATGAAGAAATCAAGCTTTTGGAGGACCAAACCCGAGCATTAACCCCCAAGAAGTCAAACCAGGTCAACATAAGTCAAACCAGCAGCTAAAAGACAAAACTGGAGAACAGTAAGGCAATGCATGGCCGTGCAATGCCATGCACGCCCGTGCAAACCCTATCTTGCTTTCCAAGGGTCTAATACACTGTCCCGTGTACCCTGTTTGATTCCCGAGGTGTTTGCACGCCCGTGCATTGCTCATTTTGAGGCCTATAAATAGATGGCTTGAGTTCTTCATTTGACACACCTTACAAAAACCATCCATACCTCGAGAACACACCAGAGAGAGTTTATTTCGTAGTTAGAGTAGAGAGTAGTGAGTAGAGGGGTTCTTCCTCCTTGTTCCGCAATAGGGGAGCCTGCGAAACTCAGCGTTACGCTAGCTAGTATGGTCATTCTTGACTAACTTCTTTGTATTGCTAGAGTGAAGATGAAGTTTGGTGTATGTTAATGTTTAAACATATTAATCCAAGTGATGTGTTTATGTCTTTAATCATTCATCCTTAAAACCACCACTTGGTGGGCTTTTATTATTGTCTAAATCCGTCTTTATATTTGTGAGTGTTCTTGATTTTAAAGTGTAAGATCGTAAATCCTTTTTAATCAAACTTTTTTTAAAACTTGTACGTCTTTATACAAGCAGAGATTGATAAGTCAATGCTTGGTCAACACTATTAAGGTCGTACGTCTTTATACGAATTTATTATGCGATCAAGAATTGGTGAACTCATGTTGGGAACGGTACGTGTTTATACTTGGTCCCATTGTTACACCGCATCCCGGTGAACAAAATATAATCTACCTATTTAACTCTAACACAAAGCATTTTACGTTCGATGTCTTAAACCAACCCGGAGTTGACCATTTGAAGGGTTGAGGGTAACTGTTGTCCTTAACGGGAGGCACTACTACTTTTTAAATATTTTAATTTGCAAATCAAATGTCGTGACTTGGTGGGCTTTTATTATTGTCTAAATCCGTCTTTATATTTGTGAGTGTTCTTGATTTTAAAGTGTAAGATCGTAAATCCTTTTTAATCAAACTTTTTTTAAAACTTGTACGTCTTTATACAAGCAGAGATTGATAAGTCAATGCTTGGTCAACACTATTAAGGTCGTACGTCTTTATACGAATTTATTATGCGATCAAGAATTGGTGAACTCATGTTGGGAACGGTACGTGTTTATACTTGGTCCCATTGTTACACCGCATCCCGGTGAACAAAATATAATCTACCTATTTAACTCTAACACAAAGCATTTTACGTTCGATGTCTTAAACCAACCCGGAGTTGACCATTTGAAGGGTTGAGGGTAACTGTTGTCCTTAACGGGAGGCACTACTACTTTTTAAATATTTTAATTTGCAAATCAAATGTCGTGAGAACGAGACTCTAGCGGTGACCCTGGTCACAAAATTGTAGTAGTCACATTACTAGATTAGTCAACTTAACATTATCACGTACCAAGCGGATTCGAAGCCCAAAGCAATACTCTTCGTGACCTGATCATTTCCAAGATATTTACTTTTCTTCTATTTACTATTCTTCTATTTACATTCCTGTTACACGCATCATGCAAGTTTTTACTTTTCTGTTATTTACTTTACCGTTATTTACTTTTCTGTCATTTACTATTCTGCTTCACAAGCGCACAAAACCCACTCACTAATTGATCCACTAAACGATAACAAAAGTTGAGTATTGGAACTCGACCGTGTCCATTGGTTCGATACTTGGTTCTTACCTAAACTATATTACGCTGCGATAGGTACACTTGCCTATTGTGTGTGTTTTAAGTTTGAGTATGTATCATTTTATAAATTTAAAACTTGATCTCGTGAAATCATTTCTAAAATATATATATATATATTATATTTTTTATTTACTATATCTACACAACACATCAAGTTTTTGGCGCCGTTGCCGGGACACGATGATTTTAAGAAAAATTCGAGTTAACGGATTAGCCTTATCATTTTCATTTGTTTCTCTCTTACATTTTGTTGCAGGCAGTGTATGATCCATAGCTCAACTACTGGTTTATATCAGCCTTTAGCAGAGCCTGAAAGATTCTTTCACCGCCGAATACGAGAAGACCGTACGAGAAGAATGGCCGTAGAAAACCGCACTATCTCCGATTTCGCAAGACCGTCACTAGAGGCTTTAGGGTCTAGTATCACAAGGCCAACGGTTGACGCTAACAACTTTGAGATCAAATATCATGTTATCCACATGATCCAGTCATCATGCACTTTCCATGGATTACCCGATGAGGATCCACATGCCCACATTGCAAATTTCCTCGAAATTTGTGACACTTTCAAACTGAACGGAGTTTCGAATGAAGCAATTCGCCTCCGAATGTTTCCCTTCTCTTTAAGGGAACGAGCTAAGGCATGGCTAAACTCTCTTCCTACCGGGTCGATCACTACATGGGATGATATAGCTCAGAAATTCCTGTCAAAATACTTCCCGCCAGCAAAAACTGCAAAACTGAGAAATGATATTACCACTTTCACCCAGGAAGATGGTGAATCACTATATGAGGCATGGGAACGTTTTAAGGACATGCTGAGGAAATGTCCTCATCATGGGCTAGAGGTTTGGTTACAAGTATCATCATTCTACAATGGGTTGCACAATCAAGCTCGTCAGACACTCGACGCTACTGCAGGTGGTATTTTTGGAAACAAGAGGCCACAAGAAGCTTACAACCTAATTAAGGAGATAGCTATGAACAACTATCAATGGTATAACCCAAGGAGTAACATGGGAGCCAGGCAAGGAGTTCATTATGTCGATACTGTCACTTCACTTTCTGCTCAAGTAGATGCCCGCACCGCTCGACTCAATCAACTTAGCAAGGGCAAAGCAATCACTGAGACTACTGAAGAAGTAAAAAGCATCACTGCCAATACTGAGAAAGTTGACTTTATCGGAACAAACCGCCCGCATCCTGGATGGAGGAATCATGCCAACTTCAGCTGGAAGGATAACAACAACAAGGGACAATCTGGCTTCAGACAATAACAACAGTTTCCATAAAGACAATCTCAAAACTACCAGCCTCGTCAACAATTTCAAGGAATTAACAATCCAAGTAACGGGTTAAGTTTGGAGGACGCGGTAACTAAGTTAATATCTACAACTGAAAGTCAAGCCCTTCTAGCGGATTTTCGTCACAAACAATACGAGGAGAAGTTTAGTCTTCACGAAGCTGAGTTTAGGACATAGAAAGCAACTCTTCAGTCCATTGAGACACAATTAGGACAAATTGCGAAACTTCTGTCTGAAAGACAACCAGGATGTCTCCCGAGTAATATTGAAACCAATCCAAAAGCCAACGTAAGTGCTATCACTCTTAGAAATAGCAAGGTCTATCCAGAACCACCAATGCCAGAAGAAGAAGTTCAATCACCAAGGAGAGAAATATTCACCGGAGTACCACTTCATCCGCACATCGCAGAAACAACTACTCAAGGATCGCAATCAAAGCAAATCCCACCTCCTGCTCCACTGAATACTCCTCCAAAAGTTCCAACAAAAAGAGCGTTCCATTCTCACATACCATACCCAGGGAGGTTAGTAAAGCAGAAGACTGACGAACAATATGAGAAATTCATCGAGCTATTAATCCAAATCCATGTCAATCTTCCCTTCCTGGATATCATACAGCAAATGCCTAAGTATGGACGTTTCTTAAAGGATGTCCTTACAAACAAAAGAAACATGGAAGAGGCAGTGAAGAGGACCAACCATTGTGTCGCTCTTATTGAGAGATGTCTTCCGAAGAAACTTTCAGATCCTGGAAAATTCTCTCTACCATGTTCTATCGGACCACTTCCGATAACCTTCGCGCTCGCTGATCTAGGAGCAAGTGTGAATGTAATGCCATATGTCATGTTTAAAAGGCTAAAAATTGGAAATCCACGACCTGTCAATGCAACTATCGAACTCGCGGATGGATCACTCAAATCACCTATAGGAGTCATTGAGAACTTACTAGTGAAAGTTGGAAAGTTTGTCTTCCCTGCCGACTTCATGGTTTTAGAAATGGGACCTAACTATTCCGTACCTTTGATTTTGGGTCGTCCATTTTTAGCTACTGCCCGAGCCGTCATTGACATGAATGAAGGAATTTTGACACTTCGTGTCGTAAAACAATCAGTGACCTACAACATCGGAGGAAATGAGTGCTTATCCAATGATCCCTTTGAAATCGCACAATTCATCGACACTAATCTGGACTACCAGCTAAAGAAAGACAAATAATTCAACAAAGGAAAGAAACTAGATCTTGGCAAGGGTTTTGACAACACTAACTGGATCGATGAGTACTTTGATAAGCTACCAAAAATGAAGGACTTGAATGAAGGAACAAGAGATATGGGGGAAGTCGATGGCCCCCACCTGAAGAAAGACTGATGAAGCACGTACGGGCCTGGCCAGCGACCCTGAAATTAACGTGGCGCTTCTGAGAGGCAACCCGATGATCATGAATAAATTGAGAAGTTGGTGCATAAGGCAGAAAGCATAGACCCCAGGTTTGGTTTTCAAATTTAAGTTTCTATTACTTCAGCCCTAAGTATGCCTTCTCGATACTAGGACCTAAGTAGCTTAACTACTACCTTTTATTTTCCTTGTCTGCTTTTATGTTTTCCTTTATGTATCGGGTAGAATAGCATCACCAGATAATCTCTCTACTTCTTTGAGGAATCACACTCCATCTCTGCAACCTGAAGAATCGAAACCACATCAAATTTCTGAGAAATTCGATGAAGTCTTTGAAGCAACGTGTTGACAGGCAGCTGACAGGCACATCCTGACAGCAGCAATAAGTTTTGGCCTTAGGTTATTGATCGGTGTCGAAGGTACCGGTCAAAGATAAAGAAATAGAGTGTCCTAATCACCTTAAACTAGTTAGGGTAAGAAGGGTGTCGAACCACGAAGAGTTTGTGGTCGGTGCTCATCTTCAATTAACAATGCAAATTATGAAGTTACAACGGGTCTTTCTGACCAAACACAATCAATGATTTAAGTGAAAACTTTATAAACTCAACAAACAAATCAAGTACCAAACAAAACGGTTTAAGTTGTAAACAATAATTAAAAAGGGTATCACACCCGGGTTTCAAGCTCACAAATAATTAGGGATTATCACACCAACATTTGAGTTCAAACAATCGAATGGTTATTCAAATCTAATTAACTAAATCTAACCAAGAACATCAACATTCATACATCATCGGCAAATAGTGTAAAACAATATTCACGAATGAAATCGAGACAAATGTATGCAATATAGAATTAGATTAATCAATAGATTCAACATAAATCAAAGTTCATAGCAATTATCATCTAACGGGGTTAATGGTGCAAGAATTTATCGACTCCCGTGAGTTCATAACCATACTAAACACAAAGATTCAAGTGTTTCAAACCAAACGATTACAAGAATTGTTTCTCAAAGCTAGCACATGATAAAACCCTAAAAACTTACAAACAATCCACCCGGGAATGATTACCGGTGGATTAGCCGCTCATGGTGGTGGAAATCATCTTCAATCCTTGAATCTTTCGGGTATCAATCTTCACTTGCATGTTAGAATCGTGTTCCTTAGCCTCCTATAATGACCAAAATCGCCCAAGAACTGTGGTGTAAAAGATGCCTCCGAATTTTGGGGAAGAAACCCTAATTAACCATTGAAAATCGGCTGTTTCACCCAAAATCCGTGCCTGAAACGTAACCAGCATAGGCTTACGCTGGGAGGGCGTAGGCCTACGCCGGTCCACTGGAAGCTGCTGAGAAGAAATTACTTAGGCGTAGGCCTACGCTGATATGGCGTAGCCTTACGCTGACCCCCTGATGCTTCTGTTTGCAATTTTCCTTCGGCGTAGGCTTACGCTGTAACAGCGTAGCCTTACGCTGACCCTGCATTTTGCCCCGTTTTCTCCGTGTCTCTTCCGACTCTCTCGTAATATCTTCAAAGATCACATTTTAAGCTTCCAACACCTGCACATGCATGACTACACAAAACCTTTGTATTCCACATATCAAATTGCATAAATATAACATATTACACCTTTTAATACATGAAACTTTGGCCACTTATCATATCCCCACACTTGAGTTTTGCTTGCCCTCAAGCAAAGTCATTTGCTTTTAAATTCACATTACAAATTCTTAAATAATTGTTTTCACTAAACATAAGTTAAGGTCCAAGGCCATGCAAAATTCATAAAAATTATACTCTCAACAGCTTTACAATCCAACAAACCATCAATGAATTTTTAAACAAAAGAAAATATTGGAACGCGCTTAACTCATATCTAGCTATGGTTTTGCATGTACACACCCCTCACAATCAGTCACTCCACTCGGCTTCATATATGGACTAGCGATGATGTGCTAGTATTTTTCACTCGAAACCAAACAATGAATCACATTATTATAGGCTTGCAAATTGATCACATCTCCACCTACTAACACAACTAAAACGCACAAATCAAAAGGTCTTTTAAGGGTTGTAATGTAGGCTAGGGTTACGGGTATGGATAAGGATTTTTAAAGTGGCTAAAGGTGAGTGGAATTCAACTAATAAAGTTACAAATCAACTCTTAAACCTTCAAAATTCTACCATGGGTATAAATGACCCATCAACACTAAATTTCTTATTTCTTATTTCTTCACACTATCAAATGAAACTTGAGTTAAACTGACCCAATAACATCTTTTATTTTAGCTCAACTAATATTCAAGACCCTTAGGCACATGTTGACCCAATACTATTTTTGTATTTTTTTTTTTTTGTGCTGCAACTACAGTAAGCTAAGTTAATTGAATTCCAACTCACGGGTTTAAAAAGAAAAGGCTAAAAAGTGAATGGGTGAATGTTGTGGGTTTTGTCAAAAGAAAAGGTATAGGCTCAGAATGGGTATCTAGTGGATATTAACGGGTAAAGGCATAAAAATGGCTAAAAATAAAAAGGTTTCTCCTAATGCCTTTATCATTTTTGCACAATCAATTGGTTCAAGGTTTCAACATGTATTAACAATATGCAAGTTCTAAAATATGAAACAAAGTGGCTAAACACTCAAATAAGAGAATATAAATCAATTTGGCTCAAAGTCTCACAGAAACGGTGGAAAATAGGTTACCGACATGTGCATGCAAACCATCACCTTCTACTTTGTTACTCCGAATTCCAACATTTCCAATTTATTATATATATATATATATTTTAACATTTGTTGGAAAAACTTAATCGAGTAACTTAATGAATTAACCATGACTAAAGACCTCTACCAAACACTTTGTAAAACAATTTTCAAAAAATTTGTATGGTTTCCAAGATTTTCCACAACCCCACACTTGAACCTTACATTGTCCCAATGTAAATAGTTATGAAATGTAAAAGTGCGGTTAGTGGGTGCAAAAATAACCAATACCCAATAACTCCCAATATCCAACTCAACGATTCCCATAACCATAAGCACCAACCCAATCACAATCAACCAAGTTTCAAACATAAACACACCAAAACAAACAAATACAAATTCGTTCAATCAAAGCAACATAAATATGAGAAAGAGTACGTGGACCTGATTAGAGGTGATCATAGAGTGCTTGAACCATCACCAAAAATGGACTCGTAAGTCTTCCCCACACTTGAGTGTTGCTATGGTGACGAAAACTAAAACACACAAAACAAAACAAAGCAAAGACAAAATACAAGCAATCACAAGCCGGGTTGCCTCCCGGTTAGCGCTAAGTTTATTGTCCTCAGCCCGACATTACCTCCTTATGGAGGTTGAAACACAAAATTGCTTCCACTAGCTCCCTCACCACTTCGGTTCTTATCACTCCAACTCCAAGATTCATCTCTCGTAAATTTCACATCACACAAATCTACTTTCTCGTTCGGATGTTGGACATGGTCGGGTGGTTTCTTTTCATCTTTCAACCTCTCAGTTTTCTTCTCGATTGCCTTCGGCTCGTCTTTCACATTAAACCTGTCAAACATGATACCTTTGTTTTTGGTGTCACCCTCATTTGCCTTGGCGCGAGGATGACCCACGTTAGTAGTGACTGCTTTTGAACACTTATTTTCAACCGAATATGTAAATGAATTTGAAAAAATATTAATGTTCAACTTACGCTTCCCAAAGGTCATGTCAACAGTGCCAGTTCGGCAATTGATTTGTGAATTTGCGGTTGCCAAAAACGGTCTTCCCAAAATCACTCGTGGCTCCTCCTTAGCAAGTGGTGCATAATCAAGCACTAAGAAATCTCCAGGATAGTAGAATTCTCCAATCTTCACAGCCACTCCCACTAATTTCCCCCGAGGACCTGTGCATGTAGCATTTGCTAACACCAACGTGGTGTTGTATTCTTCTAATGGACCAAAATTGTATTGGTCATACACGCTCCATGGTAGAATGCTCACCCCCGCTCCATAATCTAGCAGTGCCAACTTAGTTTTGAATTCCCCAATTTGAATAGGAACTAAGGGTTCTCCACACTCAATTTCCTCCTCTTCTCCTTCTTCACCTTCTTCATTACCATGAGCCACATCAATTGCACTAACATGATGTTGTGGCTTCAATGTGTCGTCAATTGGCAGTTTACCTTCATTTTGTTTTAGCAAAGATATTTCTTCGGCCATTTGCCCCACTTGTCTTTCCAATGCCACAAAAGACTTGTCTCTCATTTCATTCTCCCTTTTTGACTCTTTCATCATCTCCAACAGTGCATCCAGTTTTGAGTTAACCGCGTCATCACCCCCCGATGATCCACCTTGTTGTTGATGATCTTGATTGTAATTCCTTGGGGGGTAATTTGTGTTCCGGTTATTGTTATATGAACTCCTTTGGTAACCGCCCGAATTGTAGTTCCCTTATTGACGAGGTTGGTATGACGAAGTACCTTGATTTGAACCTTGGAAATTTGGGTTCAATTGGTTTGATGCATCCCCGTATTTGAAGTTGGGATGATTCCTCGAGCTCGGGTGATAGGAGTTTGAGTTTGTATCATATGGTTTCCTATCACCAAAAACTTGGTTCACTTCTTCTTGTCTACCATCTTGCAATGGGCAACTTATGGCCTTGTGTCCCAAATCCCCACAACCCTCACAAACATCAAAACGGGTTTTCACTCCCGCTACTTCCTTTTTCTCTCCTCTTTTCAAATTGGCCAATTATTTCTCCATAGAGGCTAACCTCTCCTTCGTCTCATAGTCCGGGGCAGATTTTGAAATTGGGTGTTTGGCTCTTCGGCTAGCCGATGCCTCGGATTTTGAACTTTGGCTCATTCTTTCTAAGAAATCCCAATCATCTTCTTCGGGATTAGACAACAGTGTCCCATTACTTGTGGACTTCAAGTACTTCCTCTCCTCTTGAGTCAAACCATCAACAAAACACTTTACTAGTTCCCACAACTCAATTTGATGGTGGGGGCATTTCCTCAACAACTCCTTGAAACGGGTAAAAGCTTCATGTAAAGGTTCACCTGTTTGTTGTTGAAAAGTCCGAATCTCAATTCGAGAGTCATCTGTCTTCGCAACCGAGTAATATTCGTCCAAGAAAACTTGTTGCATTTCATCCCATGTGTAGATGCTATTAGCCGGCAATGTGATGAACCATTGCTTTGCTCGATCTTTGAGGGAAAACTGAAAAAGTCGGAGTTTGACTTCATTTTGGTCAAAGTTTTCATCCCCAATTGTGCTACAGATGGCAGCAAACTCGGCTAAATGGGTGTATGGTTCTTCAGTGACCATACCATGAAAATGTGGGAGAACGTTGATGTAATTTGGCCTTGACTTGAATCGCCTCATTCGGGGAATTGGTGGAACAATTGGAGAAGCATTCTCCAAAATAGCTGGTCGAAATCGACCGTTAACTCCACCCATAGGGGCTACCGGTTGTCTTCGGTTTTCATTAATGTAGCCCCCAGTAAATCTCCTCTCTTCTTGTCTAGGAGGATAAACAGGTCTAGCGGGTCTACCCGTTCGCCCCATTGGTTGTCTTGGTCTTTGGTGAACATAATTCACCTCTTCTTCCTCTTCAAATCCTTGCCCCTCATTGTACTCTCCATAGATGCTCCTTTCACCATCCTCATACTCGTAATCGCCAAACCCTTCACCATTCCCAACATCTTCATTATCAGCATACCCAAAATATTCACCATCTTCATCCTCCCAACCCTTGTTCTCATTGTTTTCGGGAGGGGTTTGATTTTGTTGTGGTCCCCTTCTTCCTTGGTACGTGGGATTGGTACGGATGTTAACGGGTCAGTTTTGTTGAACTGGACCCGACCCACGGGGTTGGTTGTTATTGATAGGTATAGGTGGAGTTTGGGTTGAGGTTCGGTGAGGTGGAGTTGGTGGGCGGTTAGGGATAGGGCCTCTGTTTGGAGTTGGGCCACGGTTTCTTATGCTAGTCCCAGAATGACTGCTTCGACCATCCATGGATGATGGTTCCGATAAAATAGGTTGTAAATTTTGTTGTTGTTAGGTTCGGTTTTGCCTTGCTATCCTCTCAATTTCTGGTTCAAATACAAGCTGTGAAGTCCTCCCGGATGAACGGGTACGCATGCACTAATCTGTCACCTGCACACACAAACAAACACCACGCATAACACAAAAATAGAAGAAGATTAACTAAACGAAACAAGTAACAAATAGTAACACGAGTCAATTAAAAATAAAACACCAAGCGCACACACTCCCCGGCAACGACGCCAAAATTTGATCGGTGTCGAAGGTACCGGTCAAAGATAAAGAAATAGAGTGTCCTAATCACCTTAAACTAGTTAGGGTAAGAAGGGTGTCGAACCACGAAGAGTTTGTGGTCGGTGCTCATCTTCAATTAACAATGCAAATTATGAAGTTACAACGGGTCTTTCTGACCAAACACAATCAATGATTTAAGTGAAAACTTTATAAACTCAACAAACAAATCAAGTACCAAACAAAACGGTTTAAGTTGTAAACAATAATTAAAAAGGGTATCACACCCGGGTTTCAAGCTCACAAATAATTAGGGATTATTTGAGTTCAAACAATCGAATGGTTATTCAAATCTAATTAACTAAATCTAACCAAGAACATCAACATTCATACATCATCGGCAAATAGTGTAAAACAATATTCACGAATGAAATCGAGACAAATGTATGCAATATAGAATTAGATTAATCAATAGATTCAACATAAATCAAAGTTCATAGCAATTATCATCTAACGGGGTTAATGGTGCAAGAATTTATCGACTCCCGTGAGTTCATAACCATACTAAACACAAAGATTCAAGTGTTTCAAACCAAACGATTACAAGAATTGTTTCTCAAAGCTAGCACATGATAAAACCCTAAAAACTTACAAACAATCCACCCGGGAATGATTACCAGTGGATTAGCCGCTCATGGTGGTGGAAATCATCTTCAATCCTTGAATCTTTCGGGTATCAATCTTCACTTGCATGTTAGAATCGTGTTCCTTAGCCTCCTAGAATGACCAAAATCGCCCAAGAACTGTGGTGTAAAAGATGCCTCCGAATTTTGGGGAAGAAACACTAATTAACCATTGAAAATCGGCTGTTTCACCCAAAATCCGTGCCTGAAACGTAACCAGCGTAGGCTTACGCTGGGAGGGCGTAGGCCTACGCCGGTCCACTGGAAGCTGCTGAGAAGAAATTACTTAGGCGTAGGCCTACGCTGATATGGCGTAGCCTTACGCTGACCCCCTGATGCTTCTGTTTGCAATTTGCCTTCGGCGTAGGCTTACGCTGTAACAGCGTAGCCTTACGCTGACCCTGCATTTTGCCCCGTTTTCTCCGTGTCTCTTCCGACTCTCTCGTAATATCTTCAAAGATCACATTTTAAGCTTCCAACACCTGCACATGCATGACTACACAAAACCTTTGTATTCCACATATCAAATTGCATAAATATAACATATTACACCTTTTAATACATGAAACTTTGGCCACTTATCAGTTATACACTGAATTGACCGGGTGAGTACCAGTTTCTTTTCCCTTAAAACTTCATGCATTTAAATTCCTGCATAGCATTCCATTATATGCATTTGGACATTGAGGGCAATGCACAGTTTTAAGCGTGGGGTGGGGAATTAGAGATTCAGGACTACCTGTAACCTCAAAACAGTAAAACTTTAACTTGTGATTTTCTACCCATTTGACTAAAACATTACAAAAACCTGCCTTTCGTAACACCCGAAAAATTTTCAAAAATTTTAACCCTAAAACCTCTTTGAGTTCGCACCTAATTAAATAAAAGGAATACATGGCAAGTAGAAAGAAATGGATATTTTGCATAACAAATCACTAAACCTTATCCCATCTGTTTTCATGTAAGGATAATCAAGCATATTGATGTGTTGCAAAACACATATGTTTATCCTAGTGTAATTGTGCGTTTTGTATAGTTTTTGTACTCGTTTTGTATTGTTTCTCATACATACTGAGTTTGAGTCTTGGTTGCAGGTGTTCGTGTACAAAAGTAGTAGAAATCATGGTTGAATCCTGGAGAAACCGAGCACACGAGAGAAAGCGTGAAAAAGAAAAAAAATCTGGGAATTCATATCTTCGCGCCACGCGAAGATGGTGGATTGAGTGTTTGCGCCACGCGAGGATCAAAGAATGGGAGCCCGACTGTTTACATATATCGCGACACGCGAAAAGTCAATAAATCCAAAAAAACCCTAAAATCGATTACTAATAGAATTCTAATGCCATATCTTTTGGGGTGGGACTTTTAGCCGCCTGAGGGGAGTTTCCAGGCGATTTTGGGAGTAGAGAAGCTGTTGGAAGCCGAAGTTGGATCTTTTAACATCGTATTGATTAGACATTAATCGTTCGGTACTTGTTATTGATGATTTTGTTTTCGATTGGTTCGATTGCTACTATGTTCTTCTTCTTTGCTACTAATTTACTGTGTTGGACCATGTTTCTTGGCTAAACACTTAGTTGCTACCTAGGTTTTGATGATTATTTGTTAAACATTGGATTTTTATTGGTTTTTGGTAATTTATGATGGTTTGAATCTATTGTAACTATCTTAGTTCAATTGATCTAATGTATATGCATGCTCAATACTCGTTTATCGTTGATTTGTATTTCGCATGTGGCTTGTGAATGTCTTTTAGTTTTAGACGCATGTTTAGGTCATTTACCTTGTGTTTGAGACATTTTATGGTGTTGCTAGACGTAGTAATACATAGGAATATTAGTTGATGGTTTATTAGAGTTGAGTGTTCATCCTATCTTTATAGCTGAAAGGTGAGAGGTAGTCAGTTAGTCTCTGATGTTAGGTGCATAGGTGTAAAGGCTCTGAAAGGATATTTCCCTTAGGTTCTTAGTATTCTTTGCTAATCTGTGTCTTATCAATTGTTCTAAGATTACCCCTTGCATTCTTCGAATTTGTTGTGATAGTGAGACTGGAAGGTGATCTATCTGTAGGGTACTTTAGTGTCGTTGGAGAGACTGAAAGGTAATCCGACTAGCTGGTAAGCATTATACATTCCTTAGAGTTTCCTATTAGGTTACACCCAGAGATTGATCAGGGATCCCTTAGGTATTCTGAGAGTGTCATACTTAGAACCTAGTTCTGTAATAGTAACCATAACCGAGAGAAGTCTAAGTTTTATAAATAGGATTCTTACCTAGGTAGTGCTTTCTCCATTCCTGATTTAATCCAATTATCTTGTCTGATAGTTAGTGGTTAATTGGTTTTCATTAAATTTTGATTAGTTCATTTTTAGTTCACAAATCCCCCCGATATTATTCAGTTTAGATAGTTGAGTCAAAGTCTAGGTATAGTTGTCACTAGTGTCTCGTGGGTTCGATATCCGGACTTCATTAGACTTTACTACAGTGATCGGTACACTTGTCGGTTGTGTGGTCTAGTATTAGGTTGAGTCTAGATTTATAAATTTAAAACTAAAGTGTCTAGCTTAGGTTTTTATATTGGTTTTTATAGACCGTCCAGCACACATTACCTATTACACAGCATCAAGTTTTTGGCGCAGTGTATAACTATTCGCATGCTCTTTCATTTGGCGGTACTGAGTGTTTTTCAATCGGATTTTATGCATAATTAGAACTTGTATGACTTATACATATCAAGACCATGAACTAGTAATAGCATGAATATGATTGAGGCACCTAGGACTTTATCCCCCCTATATATCATCCTTAAACCCAAAATTTCAAAAACACTATCCGCCTAGATAGCCCTTTGAGCCTTAGCCTTTTTGTTTCTACCACCCAAATTCATCACCATACCAACTTTTCGTAAACACCGGTTATTGGCCAACTGTCTTCAAGATGGAAGTATACTAGATTATCCTATGTCGTTATTTCAAGTTTACAATCATTAAGGCAATTTGGAAAGATTCAGCTTCACTTAAGGAATTGGAATATACAAAAGAAAGTGGATGTATTAGGAAGAAACAGCCGAACGATCTACAAGGAAGATATGGAAAAAGTATTTCAAGAAAATTGAGGAAAAAGAATTATTGAAAAATTAGTGTTGATGATATTTTGTCCAAAAACAAAAGAAAAAAATAGAAAATGAGAAAAGAAAAAGAAAGAGAGAAGTTGGTCTTTTACCGGTTAGACCATAAAGAGCTGGACATGCATTCCTTTGATATCAATTTGCTTTCTTGTATTCATTTCGCAAAGCCTGAATTACCACCCAAACTCCGAGAGAAGATTTTCAAAGCAACTAGTGATGTAAGAAAACGGTGGCGCAAGCAAGAACAATTGCCACCATTCTGCGGCTTGTCAAAAAGTGCTACCAAAAGAAGAGCCAAAAGATACGACAAATGTGTGAAGTGTGGCAACTGGAGCCACGATGGAAAGTGTAGCACGAATCAAACTCATTCCCAGCATGAGTATACGCATCTGATCAAAGTAGGAGTTGTTAGGCTACATGCCGAAAGTTCCGTACGAAAAGGCAGTAATGTGTACTATGCAGTGAGGAAAGAGTTGAGAATGATAAGAGATCTTGGTCTTGGCAATTTGACCATAAACGAGCCATCGGATTAGCTATACCCTCATGATCTGAGTACTGTAGAGGGACCTGCTAGTATTTTCCATTTTAAGCCATGAGGCCGTAGCTGTGTGTTCCACGATAGCTGCAACCCTTCAAAACCCTTTTAAATCCCTAAAAATCCAAAAACATTTTCATTTTCACCCTTTATTTTTATTTTAACCACATTACAACCCTTTTTAAAGTCATCTTGATTCATGCATACTACTTAGTTAGTTGGTGGAGACTTGATTTGCATACAAGCTTATGACCATTGCATAATTCGATTCGAACTTGAGTGTTCCACTTAACCTACATTATCCATACATATAGAGTTAAGATAACATTGTGAGAAGTGAAAGTTTATGCATAATTGAAGTCCTAGTAGGCTTGTCTAGGATTCCATCCGAGAAAAGCACAAAAATAGAATAAGCAACTCAAGAGTTATCCCGGAGTTTCCAACTACTTGGAGCTCCATTTCCCTTGTAAAGTGTTTAGTTATGGGTATGATCATGCATGAGTTTGCTTGAGGATAAGAAAAGTTTAAGTGTGGGGTATTATGATATGCTCTAAATCATACATGTTTTGCATGCATAATAATCCACATATTATGATATTAATCAAACAAAAGCCTTGCAAATGATACTTAATGCGTTAATATTTCACAATTGCATGTTATTCGGTGTCCCAAGATAAACAGAGCAAAAACCAGCTTAAAGCATGAAGAAATCAAGTTTTTGGAGGACCAAACCCGAGCATTGAGCCCCAAGAAGTCAAACCAGGTCAACATAAGTCAAACCAGCAGCTAAAAGACAAAACTGGAGAGCAGTAGGGAAATGCACGGCCGTGCAATGCCATGCACGGTCGCGCACACCCTGTCTTGCTCTCCAAGGGTCTAGTACACTGTCCCGTGTACCCTGTTTGATTCCCAAGGTGTTTGCACGCCCGTGCAATCCAATGCACGATCGTGCATTACTCATTTTGAGGCCTATATATAGATGGCTTGAGTTCTTCATTTGACACACCTTACAACTGTTGGGTTTTATACATGTCCTTTTGAAATCATTTAGCAACGGTGTCACACCCCCAAATTTCAGCTAACGGAGTTTTACCATTTTGGGAAGTGACTAACCAGGATCTCAGACATTAGTTACTTTGAACGACTCTACATGGGACTCAAATGAAAATACCATTATAATCAAAGTTCAATGCGAAAGCGTAACGAAAAGTAAATGCGCAAAACACGCGCCCACACCAAAGTCCAAAAAGTCCAACCAACCAAAATACAATACAAGGAAGTCATAAAATATATCATAAGTAAAATAGTTGAATCCCATGCATGTCCTAACGTGCACCTTATGTCTTAGCTTAGCGACCTGAGAAAACATGTAAGAAAAGTGTCAACACAAGGTTGGTGAGTTCACAGGTTTCAAATAAATACGTAAGCGTTTACCAGATTTATGATCATTCAATATGCATATCTATAGGTAGTTAACCTATGTTCATGTTTAGCTCAAGTGCTCGCAACCGAAGCTGACTGTTTGTTTATTGCCTCCTGCCAGGTCTATCAATACTGGCGATGTGAGTAGGCTAACATTTCACCCGTTCGATATCCAATCGAGTTAGCGCGAGTAACGCGGGTGGGATTTGTCAAACCCAGTAGTACTACTAAATATTATCTTGCTAAGATCCATATTAACGGTTCGAGATAAGATGAGGACTTTCTGTGATAGCATGTTACACTTAGCTTTAACATTGATAGCATATGAAATACAAAATCTCAAAAGTAGTCTAAGCATGCTTTCTCCCCCAAGTTAAAACAGTAAAAAAAGGGGCCGTGAAAACTCACATGTTTGGCGTTGAAGGTAGTTTCACACTAGAAGTAAGTTGGAACCAAGAGTGTAAGTCTCAAAAGACCTACGAATATCCTAAAATTATAAACATATAAATTAGGAACTATATTGGGAATTGTGACTGTGACATGGAAGGAACGTCTTAAAGAACCGTTCCAATGAACAAGAGTGGACGAACGTGTCCACGGGTTTAGGGATTACTTCACGCGACGAACGACATAAATAATAATATATATATATATACGAGTGGATAATATAATTAGTTATATTATTATTTAGTCTCGATTGATTTACGGCGTTATAAAATGATTTGAAATAATATAAATATATATTATTAAATAATACGGGTTACAATTTGAGAATAATATAAACATATTATTTTACACGAGTTTACGGCTTAAAAATAATATAAATATATTATTTTTACTTATTAGTAATAATAATGTATAAATTATAAAAGTGGGTATAATTTATAAAAAAAACTAATATTTCAAACCCGAGCCTACGGGTTGTTTTTCGGGTTAAAACCCATTTATATAATAATACAATATTAAAAGGTTTGATTTTTATTAATTTAATAATCCAGAAAAATGTTTTAAAAATAATTGTGGGAGCCCGGTCTCGAACCCGGGTCTCTCCCACACACACACAAGCCCTTAACCAGTTCCGCCCGCTAGGGTATCGCGAACAGAATCGGGATGAATTAGTTTTAACGTTCGGGTCCCTGTAGTTTCCCTCCCACACGAACGACGATCGAATCCAGTCCCACCCTCATCAATTTTGATCGTGAACAAACAAATTAACACTGGGGTTTTGTAAATCGAGCCATTACGAGTCTGAGGTGAAAGTTAATTGTAAAAACAATCGGATTTGGTTCTCTTAATTGAAGATTTAGAAACCGAAAACCTAGATTTTGAACGTGGGATCAATCTTGTTAATTTCGATAGTAAAAATTGCTGGATTCATAGGGCTATTACTGTTTGGAACATTACGAAACTACTGGTGTGGTTTAATTTGGTTTTGGTTTTGTCTAGGATTAAAACCCCCAAATCGCGATATGAATGAACCCTAGAATCAAGATCATGACCAATTAGATGTTATACCATTAAATTAACATAGGGCTTTCATTGCACAGGTGATTACGAATCTAAAGGTGTAGGTTAATTGAATTGAGATCACACTTAGACTGGTAATTGATTAAACCCCGAATGTATGAACCCTAGAATCGGGTTCTTGCTAATTTCGATGTTGTAAGCCCTAATTGGCATAGGGCTTTTCATCTGGAAGTAAAAACGAAAGTGAGGGTGTGCTCAATTACCAGAAACAGATGCAAATTGACCGATTTCGACTAGGACGGCTCCGACTTCAAGCACGGTTGTTCTCTCGCGACTCCGGCTTCGATTACCGTGGGATTGATGTACGCAGAAGCTTTAGTTTGATGCGACTTGTGTGAGTGTATGCTCAATTTGTGAAAACAATATAAGCATTCGTCGATTTTGATCAAAGGGGCGACGGTTTCGACTTGAACACCCATTATTGGGTTTAATTCGATATAATACGAGAATTAAAGGTTCCATGATGATCGTGAATGACATTTAAGTCTGTTTCGGTTACGAATTCCAATCGAATTTGGCTAATATTCACGGATTTGTCTTAGGAACAGGAGGTTTGACTTTTACAAGTCAAACAGGGACAAGAAACTTTTGATTTTGACTTTCAGGGTCAACAAAAATGAAATTGGGTTAATTATCACTTTGATCCCTGAAGTATGAGTCCAGGTATTGACAGAATTAGTCCTTGGGATTTAATTTCGTTAAATAAGTTAAGATTTAACTGGATTTAGTTAACGGGGTTAAGTTTTCAAGAGAATATTTAACGGGATTGTTAACGGAGTTAACATGAAAAGTACGAATTGTCACAAACGGAAGCAGTTTGACATGTAAATCTACTAAACTTTTAGAAACAAAACCCACCAAGGATCCATATGTGAAAAACTTGAAACTAAAACGTACACAGGGTGTTTAGCATGACAACCTTTGTAGCGAAGTGGTAGCTCGTTGGTGAAGATGGATGAACAAAGATCCAAATGTTTCTTCTCCAAATGTAATCCACACCAAGCAAATAATAGCTCCAAGAGATGTTAGTCTCCAACAACCTATAAAATGTCAAGAACAACAACAAGAACTATATCTTTTTTTCTTAGTATTTTGCAAGTTTGTGAACACATACAAGAACCAAATACATCCACCTTATGAGTTAAAGTGTGTGTGTAAGATCATTGTGTTCTTCACCCATTTAAACAAACGATTTTATCCTCACTTATAGCCATACGGTTTTCACTTAACAAGAACAAAAAGATTTCTTCATGTTAATTCTAGAGCTCATGGTTTACATACAAAATTGTAAAACCAAATGATTATCTTTTTCCTTATTGGAGCTCATAGTTTCAAAAACCATATTTTAGAAAGAAAGCCACACACCCTTTTCTCCATGTGCTCACCGTTTCCTTTTTAAACAAGTGAAATGATAAGATTGTTCTTAACTTGGGTTACCCACCTTTTATATTTCTATTGACCACCGAATTTTTAATTGATTCCCCATTTGGTCTTGGGTTTACTACCCAACCCCCAAAAACAAATCAATATTCCAGACATGATCTAAAAAAGTGGCATCTCTTTTTCTCTCCTTTTATACCTAAAAGCAAGACCATACCCTTTTGATTGAATATTAAGTACATGCTTCAACTCTTAAGACATAGGAAGTTGCAATAGGTTTAAGTCAGGTCAACTAGCACCAAAGAGGAACCTCTTTGTGCTTGAAATCGAACTAGATGCAAAAAGAAGAAAGAGACTTTTTAGTGACTTGGATATCCAATGGACATTACACTCCATGGTCTTTAATCATCCATTTCTTTTATATTACCTTTACTAGTTTTATAAACATATAAAACATAACATTGGAACTTAATTCAATATCTTGATAACATATATCAAGATGTCAAAGTTATATAAAATATGCCACATAATCTTTTGTTACTTGCAATGAATCATTTATATACACATATATACATTTATAATTTATATATTTTTATGTCACTTCATAAAAATATATAATGTAATGATTCATGATATATTATTATTTTACTTAATAATAATAATATATTTGACATTAACAAGGTTGTCCACGTTAAAATCGAGTTTAAACATGTACTTGGAATAATTGCTTAATGTGTGACCTTTTGGGATCATATGGAAATGGTAACGTTGTGATATGTTGTGTCTTGGGCGTATAGTTCTAACAATCTCCCACTTGCACAAGATTCAGCATATCTCAACATAGACAGTGGTGAACGTCTAGCAACATCTCACTACCCCCAATGACATAAGACTTAATGGCATCCACTATAACCATCCGATTACAGTGCTTCCACTTAAAAGCAATGGTATATGGTTAGCTATCAATTATCCTTCTGTAATAGATATCTAGTTGAACATGAGACATGGATTGGCATCAATCTCATATTGTGTTCAACCATTATGTTTCTCGATCTAGATTCAACATGATTAATATCAAACTTTAGTTTGAGCATGGCCATGCATATATATCAGCTTGAATCAACGAGGGGCCCAAAGATATCAACCTTGTAAAGGAACAGATCCCATTTTGACTACATACGCCTCTCACTACACATCACATTATTCCCAACGAAAGCCCTTATTACTACCTGGTCAAAGAGTAGTGTTAGACAATGTTAAAGAACAACGTTTTATGCAATCAAGCCCCAATATGCATCTCAGGTCAAAGGATACAAAGATACTACCGTTGTTCAAAATACTCATGACGCCGATCCATGAAGTATCTTTGAAGGCGGTCACATCCAATATTTACCTTCCATAAATATATGTGAATTAGGTTGCGCTACCTTGCCAACTACTCAATTCACAATAGTCTTACTTCAAGATTATTCCCATAATTTTGATCGACTACAGACATTTAGAATAACCTAGTTATTCATGGATTTAAACGTGCTAACATATGACACAGTAATCATTACTGTAAGATACAATATCTAACACATCTAATCAGATAGAATGATACTGCTATATAGTCCAGAAATATCCAAGTATTAAGTACAGATCAAATCCAATCATCTCAGTAAAAGTTATGCCCTAAAATTAGCATGCACCTCATGTTACATATGAGGTATAGGCTGGTGAATGGACTCGCCAGATGCATATCTGTATATACTTTGCTAATGATTATTTCTCATTCTTCCGATATCTCTCAAACATAATGGAACTTACTTAAGACACGCTTGGTTCTATTATGTGATCTTTGTTTCATAGCCTAAGCTATAGCACCAGAGTTGTTAAAGAATATCTCGATAGGTATCTTGATGCTCAACATCACCTCGAGGTTAGCAATGAATTTCTTCATCCAAGTCGTCTCCTCTACTGCTTATGAAGCAACTATGCATTCAGACTCCATTAAGAGTGAAAACATATCCCAATAATGATCGAGAGTCACCTCAATCGATTTGGAAGTCAGTATCCATGTTTCATCTCACGGTGAACTCTACTTCCCCTCCTACACAGATAAAGAACATACTCCTAGTCCTCCAAAGATACTAGAGAATATTCTTGATAGTAATCCCATATTCCCATGGCTCACTCCACGCTTTCGCTTACAACAGCTTGTTATACATAAAGCATACAAGGCATTAGATTAAGCGCACTCTGATTTGTGCTGCTTTGATATGCCTTGATAGATATATATTCCTAGAATATATACGACTTCACCTAGATCTTTCATTACGAAACACTTCCATGGCAAGACATAATGTCCTTCAATGTTGGAATATTGTTTCTAATGAGTACTATGTCACTGACGGATAAGATCAAGAAAATAATGATGCTCCCACTAGCCTTTATATAACCACATGGTCCATCTTCCTTTTGATAAATCCAAATTCATGATTTACTCATCAAAATGAAGATTATAGCTTCTTCCTGTTGCATGCTTTAATCCATAAATGGACTTCTTAAGTATACATACTTTATCAGATGCTCGGGTTTGACAAAACCTTCTGGCTGGCCCATATAGACATCTTCACTTAGATATCCATTTAAGGAAAACCGTTTTGATGTCCATTTGTCACATATCATTATCATAGATAATGACTATGGAAATAAGTATTCTGAAGAGTTAAGCATAACTAAAGAGAAAATGTTTACTCATAATCAATTCCTTTAGTGTGATTAAAGCCTTTTGCTACCAGTCGTGCTTTAAAAGTATCAACCATTCTATCCATTTCAGTTTTCTTCTTGAAAAACTTACTTACTTCCTACAACCTTGTTGTTAGGAGGATAACCAACCAAATCTCAGACTTGGTTATCTTGTATGGATTATTTCTCAACATCCATGGCTTCAAGCCATATATCAGATTATCTGATGTAGCTGATTTGTAGTTAATGGGTACTCATTGGCCTACTAAATAAACTTCGTCATCACCCGTTAGAAAAACATATCTCTTAGGCTCTTGACGAATGCTACCAGATCTGCTAATGTCATGTGTTATAACCGGTGTTTGAAACACTACCGCTTTAGACTCAACAATTTCATGTTGATTGATGGTAACAACCTCTGGTTAAGCATTTTTTGGTTCTTGAATTTCTTCAAGTTCCACATTATTTTCATTTGTCTCTATTGGAAGACATTCTTCTTCCAATAAGACTTATAGCTGACATATAGAACTTTATTCTCAACGGTATTTCAGAAATAATATGCTTTCGTTTCCTTAAGGTATTTAACGAAAATACACTTCTTGTTTCTGGGTTCTAACTTGTTGTAAGTCTCACGTTCCTTATAGACTTCACAACCCCAGGCCATTAGGTAGGATAAGTTTAGAGAGTTTCATGCCATATTAAATATGGTGTCTTATCCACCTTCTTGGTTGTAAACATATCGACTAAGCGAGCAACCGTTTCCAAGACATAATTCCAAACGTAGTTAAGCAAGTTAGTATGACACATCATGTATCAAACTATATCCACTGAAGTCGTTAGTAGATATTATGAGGTATCTTTCACCACTTTTTGACATGGTTCTAAAAGACCACATACATCGGTGTGTAAAGTCTTATTAGATCAACAACCTATCCACCCATACTGGAGAAAAGTGTCTTAGTCATCTTGTCACAAAATTAAGATTCGCCTACATGAAAAGATTCCCAACCGGTGAAATCCAAGATTTCATTAGTTTTGAATTTTCACGGGCTACTTATGTAAACAAGTTATACACCCATGACATTATGTAAACATGTACTACGACTCTCCGTCCTTACACGGGCTACTTACGCGTATAACCAAACACATACCCTAGATGTACCCACATAACATCTAGACACAACATCTGACTTATCCCAAAAGAGTCATCATACGACACACCAGTGTTGTATCGACATCTAACCCACACAACCTAGGGGCACCACATTGACCCTTAGATTTATTTAAAAGTAGTTAACTCATAAAACTCGACTGTCACACCCCGACCGATGGCGGAATCATCGGGGCGGGACATGTAAGACTGTTCATAGCACATGGTTGACTAAATTGAAATATATTAAAGTCAAATTTGCATTACAATAAATCCAAGTACAAGATCAAATTCAAACAAGAAACATAAACAATTCATAAAATTCTTGATTTATTTTGCTAAGTCCAAATCCTATGTTGAACACGTCTTGAATCAATCTCACATATTGGGGCCTAAAACATGAATAAAATAAAGTCAACTAAAAAGTTGGTGAGTATAACACAGTTGTATATAGATAGCATATAGTTGAAAACAAATCCTTTACATGACATGATAAATAAGGCGTTAATGGGGAGTAACTATTGTGTAACCAAATGTACAATCAAACCTTGTAACTAGCATGCAAAACAAAGTGTATTGTCGGTTTCAATCACCGCGTACCATGGGTGGGTTTGTCAGACTCAATAGATCCATCATTGAAAACCGTCGGCTTGTATAGTTAATGATTGCACATAAGAGCATACAAAGGTTAAACACACCTAGCACTCGGGCACAAAGCTCAAATTTTTGCACACATGTATGTAAATAGGATTTTTTTTTTGCACTTGTGTAGTTTGCGTAAATGTAAATGTGTAATGTGTAATGAGTATAGAGTTCATGTTCCACCCCAAAAGTGTAAAAGAGTAAAAGGGGTTGTGAATACTCACTTGGTATGGAAGTGAAGCTAACAAGGAATATAGATAGCAAAAAGATCCTTGAAAAGCACACTTTAACCTAAATAGTAATATGTATTGAATCACATAGATGTATAAAGTTTAAAAATGAAAGTTGGATTTGTATATAAAACCATTGGTTTGTATTTAAAAAGGATTGAATAAAATATATAAAGTTTGAGGTAAAATATGTTTGAAACAATTTAATTAGGTTTGAATTAAATAAATAAGTGTATAACTATAGTTTATGAAATAATGTCAATATTAATTGTAATTAAGTATAAATAAATAAAACGATTTTGATTTAAAATGTAAAGTAAATAAGTCATCATTATTTATAAATTTTGTAACTTAATTATTTAAAATATCATTTAAGTGTAAGATGATAAATATAAATTTAATTTTTATAAACTTTTCAATAAATTACATTTATGCCAAGATTAAACTTTTAATCTATTTTTAAATACAGAAAACATATTTTTATAAAATCTGAAACATTTACTGATTAAAATATAAAAATTATAATTCTGTTAAAAATTCTGAGTCTAGCACGACCGTGCCTCGGAAGGGCACGATCGTGCTCAAGCCACGGGCGCGACCGCGCTAGTCGGGGCGCGACCGGGTTGATCAATCAGGAGCACAATCTAGACAAGTCATCAGGCACGACCGTGCCTTAGCCCGGCACGGTCGCGTCTATGATTTTTAGACACAACAGAGACTAGCCCAAAGGGCATGACAAGGTCTGGACGGATGACACGACCGCGCTGCTAGTCGACACGACCGCGCTAAACGAGGCACGGCCGCGCTAGATGATTAGCGCGACCGTGTCTATTCCAAATCAGACACGAATCGAGAGTTTCTTGTATTTTGAACACATGAATTGTTAGGGCTTTTGATTAATGGGTTATTAAGAGTCTTTTCATATAACTTAATTGTATGGAAATCGAGTTTAAGCATGGGTTCGATTAAATCATTTTTATTAAAATATGATTTCTGATTATGATCGAATTCTATAATGGAAGCCCAAATTGAATGAGGGCTTTTGATAATGTTACTGAAATGAGTGAGATGGAGAGTATACTTACCCTGAAACGTAACGAATCGATGAAGAACGGCAGAGATGAGTTCCGGCGACGGAGGTAAAGGTTTCCGGTGATTTCGACTGCGATTCCGGCTAGGCCAGAGAGTCCAGAGTCTTGGAGAGAGCCGGGAGATGATAAATCCTTTCTTGATCGGGAGAATTTGGGTTCCAGGAGGAAGACTCGAGTTTTGTTTGAATTGCTTGAGAGAGAATTCGAGATTGATGGAGAAAAACTGAGGCGTTGAGTAATTGAAAATGGTATAACTCGCGTTAAAGGAAAAGAAACGTAATCGGATTTGAAATTCGAACGATTGAGCGTTTTGAAATCACATTTACGTTTCGACTGTTTCGCAGGCGCGATCGTGCCAAGATTGGCGCGACCGTGCTTAGGAACCGGGCGCGATCGTTCCAGGACCAGCCGCGCGATCGTGCCGAGGCACTTGGCGCGACCGTGCTAGAACGAAGCACGACCGTGCTAACTAGGGTTTCTTGATAAATTTTCAACTTTAGTCCTTGACTTTTCAGGTTTTATAAATTTGAAATATATAGTTACTTGTATAGCGTTTATGTGCATATAATCGAGTAAAACTTGCGAACTTGTATAGAATCATTGCATTTTATTTACCGCGGGAAAAATATTGAGACATTGCACGAGTATAGAACTTGAAATTTCATTACATTGAATTGAAATATGAATACTAAAAATCAGAAATGTTACAGTCTCCCCATGTTGAGAGAATTTCGTCCCGAAATTTAGCTAGAGGAAACAACATTAATAGTAAAAAGATGAGGGTACTTGAGCTTCATTTGGTCTTCTCGTTCCCAAGTGTACTCAGGACCACGCTTAGACTCCCAACGAACTTTGACGATAGGAATACGACTTCGCTTGAGTTGCTTGACTTCACGATCCATAATTTCCACCGGCTTCTCAACGAAGTGCATCGTTTCATCAATGCGCACGTCGTCAAGCGGTATATGGAGATTTTCATCAGCGAGACACTTCTTTAGATTAGATATATGAAATGTAGGATGCACTTTGCCAAGAGATGGAGGTAACTCGAGCTTGTAAGCCACTTTCCCAATCCTTTCAAGGATTTTGAATGGACCAACATAACGAGGTGATAACTTGCCTTTCTTTCCAAAACGGATCACACCCTTCCATGGAGATACCTTAAGAAGAACGAGATCACCGACTTGGAATTCCAAGGGTTTTCGACGCTTGTCGGCATAACTCTTTTGTCGACTCCTTGCTACTCGGATATTGTCACGGATTTGAATAATCTTGTCGGAAGTTTCTTGAATTAACTCGGGACCGGTGATTTGTGCTTCACCAATCTCGTTCCAACAGATCGGAGAACGACACTTGCGACCATAGAGAGCTTCGAATGGAGCCATGTTGATACTTGTGTGGTAGCTATTGTTATAAGAAAACTCAATAAGGGATAAATGTGAATCCCAATTGCCACCAAAATCGATTACACAAGCTCTAAGCATGTCTTCAAGAGTTTGGATTGTTCGCTCGGTTTGGCCATCAGTTTGGGGATGGTAAGCCGTGCTCAAATCCAAACGAGTACCAAGAGCAGATTGGAGAGATTGCCAAAATCGAGAAGTGAACCGAGCGTCTCTATCAGATATTATGTTCAAGGGAACACCATGACGGCTCACAATTTCATCAATGTAAATTCGGGCAAGTTTCTCCACTTTGAAGTCTTCACGAATAGGCAAAAAGTGGGCAGATTTGGTGAGTCGATCAATGATCACCCAAATACTATCATAACCACTCGAGGTGCGAGGGAGCTTGGTAATGAAATCCATAGCTAAATTCTCCCATTTCCACACGGGAATTTCCGGTTGTTCAAGCAAACCAGAAGGACGCTGATGTTCGGCTTTGACTTTGGAGCAAGTTAAGCATTTGGCAACATAAAGAGCAATGTCCTTCTTCATACCGGGCCACCAATAAAGCTGACGAAGATCTTGGTACATTTTATCCGCACCAGGATGAATAGAATAACGAGTCTTATGAGCCTCGTTCATGAGAATTGCACGGAGATCATCGCGATCGGGAACCCAAATACGGTTCAAGTAATATAGTAAGCCATTGGGTTTAGATTCAAGAAGAAGTTCAACACCACACGACATTTCTTCATACATGTTACCCTCGGTAACCGAGACGTGTTGAGCTTCCAGGATACGGGTTTGAATATCGGATTGAATACGGGCGCAATGAAGCATAACATGGTCTTTTCGACTCAAAGCATCGGCTACAACATTCGCTTTTCCGGGATGGTAACGAATCTCGCAGTCGTAGTCGTTAAGGAGTTCGACCCAACGTCGTTGCCTCATATTGAGTTCTTTTTGGTTGAAGATATGTTGAAGACTTTTGTGGTCGGTGAATACCACACATTTCGTGCCATATAGGTAGTGTCTCCAAATCTTTAACGCGAATACGACCGCACCCAACTCGAGGTCGTGCGTCGTATAATTCTTTTCATGAATTTTGAGTTGTCTTGATGCATAAGCGATCACTTTGCCTCGTTGCATGAGGACACAACCAAGACCTTGGTTAGAAGCATCACAATAGACAACTAGATCATCATTTCCATCGGGGAGAGTCAAGATGGGAGCATTGCACAACTTTTGCTTAAGAGTTTGGAAAGTTTCTTCTTGCTTCGGTCCCCATTCATAAGCTTTACCCTTATGGGTCAAGGCGGTAAGAGGGACAGCAATCTTTGAGAAGTTTGAGATGAAACGACGATAATAACCCGTAAGACCAAGGAACGAACGAACTTCGGTAGGAGTCTTCGGGGCATTCCAATTCTTAACCGTTTCAACCTTAGCAGGATCAACATGAATACCCTTGTCGTTGACGATGTGACCAAGAAATTGAACTTCTTTTAACCAAAATTCACATTTGGAGAACTTGGCATATAGTTGTTCTTTCTTTAAAAGGTCCAAAACCAATCTAAGGTGTTCTTCATGGTCGGCCTTAGTCTTGGAATAGATTAAGATATCGTCAATGAAAACGATCACGAATTTATCAAGGTACGGTTTGCACACACGATTCATGAGGTCCATGAAAACTGCGGGTGCATTGGTTAATCCAAAAGGCATAACCATGAACTCGTAATGACCATACCTTGTTCGGAAAGCAGTCTTAGGAATGTCATCTTCTTGAACACGGAGCTGATGATAACCAGATCGAAGATCAATCTTCGAGAAACACGTAGAACCTTGAAGTTGATCAAAGAGATCATCGATTCTAGGCAAAGGATAGCGATTCTTGATAGTAAGCTTATTGAGTTCGCGATAGTCAATACACATGCGAAATGATCCATCCTTCTTCTTTACAAATAAGACGGGTGCACCCCACGGTGAATGACTCGGGCGAATGAACCCTTTATCGGAGAGTTCTTGAAGTTGACTTGCGAGCTCTTGCATTTCGGAAGGTGCAAGACGATAAGGAGCTCTAGCAACATGGTTAGCTCCGGGCATGAGATCAATACGGAACTCGACTTGACGAACGGGAGGAAGACCGGATAAATCTTTAGGAAACACTTCGGGAAAATCTCGAATAATGGGAATGTCTTGGATACTCTTCTCCTTGACATCCTTTTGAACAATATGAGCTAGGAAGGCGATGTACTTCTTTCGCAAGTACTTTTGAGCAGTAGTACAAGACATCAATTTAAGACCCTTGCAAGGCTTTTCACCAAAAACCCTTAAGGTTTCTCCCGAAGGTAGCGGAATTCGGATGCACTTTTCAAAGCAAATAACTTCGGCATGATGATTTGATAGCCAATCCATACCTATGATAATGTCAAAGCTTCCTAGTGGCATTGGAATAAGGTTGATTGGGAATGCATGATCATTAAGTTCTAAAGAGCAATCATAGATAATAGACTCAATTGTAAGGGAGTCACCATTTGCTATTTCAACGGTGAAGGTTTTCTCTAATTGGGATCGTGTCTTTGCAAGTAAAGGCTCAAAATTAAGTGACACAAAACTTTTATCGGCACCGGTATCGAACAAAATGGAGGCATATTGACTATTAACAAGGAACGTACCATTAACCACGTCGTTGTTGGCTTGAGCTTCGTTGGCGTTAATGTTGAAAGCACGCCCACGAGCTCCACCTTGTCTAGTATTTGCGAGCCTTGGACATAGATTACGAAAATGATTCGGGTCACCACACTCATAACAAGCACGCCCATTAGCAATGGCGGGAGCACCTTGATTAGCCACTTGAGGTACGGTTTGGTTTGGAGGGTTGACTTGGCCCGTAAGGGCTTTGGTCCTACAGACATTAACCGTATGACCATATCTCCCACAATAAGTACCAAGGCGACATGGGATGTTTTGGGGATGATGATAGTTGCAGGTGGCACAAAGTGGGTAAATTCCATCATATGGCTTTTTGACTGGTGCTTGAACCATAGGTGCAGCTTGGTTCACGGGAACAGCAGGAGTAACCACAGCAAAATTTCTAACCTTCCTCTTTCTAGTGTTGCGAGAGGGCTCGGTTGTAGCTTCTTTGGTGTGGTTAGGAGGGGTTACGGTTTCAGCAACTTTCTTAGAACCCTTTTTGGTAAGAGTTCCAGCTTTAACATGATTATCGGTTAGGGTAGCAGACAGGCGGATGGCATCTTCCAAAGTAGCAGGATTTCTACCTAAGACAGTATCTTGAATTTGTCTTGGTAGCCCACCAATGTACTTTTCGATGCAACGAGATAATGGAGTGACCATGTGGGGCACAAGAAGACTCAATTCATGGAACCGAGTTGTGTAAGCCAAGTGTTCCCCACTATCTTGGGCAAGATCCCAAAATTCGGCCTCTAACTTCTTCACTTCATTGCGAGGACAGAACTCCTCGGTCATAAGCCTTTTGACCTCATCCCAAGGTAAGGCCATAGCTACATCAACACCCCTATTCCTTTTCTCCCCATTCCACCATGTAAGTGCCCGCTTTTGAAGGACACTAGTAGCATGACGAACACGGAGGTTGTCGGGACAGTCACTATTGAGAAAGGTATTCTCAATACTTTCGAACCATTGGAGGAGTCCGGTAGCTCCTTCGGTTCCATAAAACTTTAGGGGATTGCACGAATTGAAGTGCTTGAAGGTGCATTGGGATGGATTACCACCATTTCCACCATTACCACCATTATTACCACTATTGCTTCCATTGCCATTAGTGGCACCATTGGCTTGGGTGAGTTGTGTCACCAATTGAGTAAGAATAGCAGCAATGTCAGAGTTGGCGTTAGCGGCGGGAGCACGACGAGGAGGCATTCTACAGATTTGAAACACAAGACAAGAGAGATTGTAAGAACTTATGAGAATTGCTAGGATTTAATAGAATGAGATAACAAAATAAAAGATAGATAATCATAGTTTGGATTGTACTCAAAAGTGACAAAAATTCACTTGAATACTAAGGCATATTAAGGTTAATTTAAAATCATATAATTTTCAAGGAGACATGCTTTAGCCTATAGGTAAACACTCATCTCGGGAGTTCCCAGGAAAGCATACGGGTCCCTCGGTTGATTGGGATTTATGCGAAATGCTTTCCTAGACAGAAAACCCAAAATACAGGTGTCACCCTTCCAGATTGCACGTGTCCTCAAATAATTTAACAAGTTTAAAAACCTCAACGAAGAAATAAAAATTTTATTTAAAGATTTTTGATTCAAGAATTTTCCACATGCTTAGAAAGGATAAAGATAGAAAAAGAATATAAGAATAATAAGAGGTTTAGGCCATAGGAAAGGATGTTATTTATTCAATTATTATTTAAGAATATCCTAATAAGTCACGCATTTATAACAAAGAAGGTAGCAAATATAATAATAATTAATCATGGTAAGCATGTAGCACATAGCACAAAATCATGAAGCATAACATAAGTGGGTGTCCTAAAATTATAGTCTAGGTCAAGATGTCTAATAACCTAAATCCCTATAACCAAGGCTCTGATACCAATCTGTCACACCCCGACCGATGGCGGAATCATCGGGGCGGGACATGTAAGACTGTTCATAGCACATGGTTGACTAAATTGAAATATATTAAAGTCAAATTTGCATTACAATAAATCCAAGTACAAGATCAAATTCAAACAAGAAACATAAACAATTCATAAAATTCTTGATTTATTTTGCTAAGTCCAAATCCTATGTTGAACACGTCTTGAATCAATCTCACATATTGGGGCCAGAAACATGAATAAAATAAAGTCAACTAAAAAGTTGGTGAGTATAACACAGTTGTATATAGATAGCATATAGTTGAAAACAAATCCTTTACATGACATGATAAATAAGGCGTTCATGGGGAGTAACTATTGTGTAACCAAATGTACAATCAAACCTTGTAACTAGCATGCAAAACAAAGTGTATTGTCGGTTTCAATCACCGTGTACCATGGGTGGGTTTGTCAGACTCAATAGATCCATCATTGAAAACCGTCGGCTTGTATAGTTAATGATTGCACATAAGAGCATACAAAGGTTAAACACACCTAGCACTCGGGCACAAAGCTCAAATTTTTGCACACATGTATGTAAATAGGATTTTTTTTGCACTTGTGTAGTTTGCGTAAATGTAAATGTGTAATGTGTAATGAGTATAGAGTTCATGTTCCACCCCAAAAGTGTAAAAGAGTAAAAGGGGTTGTGAATACTCACTTGGTATGGAAGTGAAGCTAACAAGGAATATAGATAGCAAAAAGATCCTTGAAAAGCACACTTTAACCTAAATAGTAATATGTATTGAATCACATAGATGTATAAAGTTTAAAAATGAAAGTTGGATTTGTATATAAAACCATTGGTTTGTATTTAAAAAGGATTGAATAAAATATATAAAGTTTGAGGTAAAATATGTTTGAAACAATTTAATTAGGTTTGAATTAAATAAATAAGTGTATAACTATAGTTTATGAAATAATATCAATATTAATTGTAATTAAGTATAAATAAATAAAACGATTTTGATTTAAAATGTAAAGTAAATAAGTCATCATTATTTATAAATTTTGTAACTTAATTATTTAAAATATCATTTAAGTGTAAGATGATAAATATAAATTTAATTTTTATAAACTTTTCAATAAATTACATTTATGCCAAGATTAAACTTTTAATCTATTTTTAAATACAGAAAACATATTTTTATAAAATCTGAAACATTTACTGATTAAAATATAAAAATTATAATTCTGTTAAAAATTCTGAGTCTAGCACGACCGTGCCTCGGAAGGGCACGATCGTGCTCAAGCCACGGGCGCGACCGCGCTAGTCGGGGCGCGACCGGGTTGATCAATCAGGAGCACAATCTAGACAAGTCATCAGGCACGACCGTGCCTTAGCCCGGCACGGTCGCGTCTATGATTTTTAGACACAACAGAGACTAGCCCAAAGGGCATGACAAGGTCTGGACGGATGACACGACCGCGCTGCTAGTCGACACGACCGCGCTAAACGAGGCACGGCCGCGCTAGATGATTAGCGCGACCGTGTCTATTCCAAATCAGACACGAATCGAGAGTTTCTTGTATTTTGAACACAGGAATTGTTAGGGCTTTTGATTAATGGGTTATTAAGAGTCTTTTCATATAACTTAATTGTATGGAAATCGAGTTTAAGCATGGGTTCGATTAAATCATTTTTATTAAAATATGATTTCTGATTCTGATCGAATTCTATAATGGAAGCCCAAATTGAATGAGGGCTTTTGATAATGTTACTGAAATGAGTGAGATGGAGAGTATACTTACCCTGAAACGTAACGAATCGATGAAGAACGGCAGAGATGAGTTCCGGCGACGGAGGTAAAGGTTTCCGGTGATTTCGACTGCGATTCCGGCTAGGCCAGAGAGTCCAGAGTCTTGGAGAGAGCCGGGAGATGATAAATCCTTTCTTGATCGGGAGAATTTGGGTTCCAGGAGGAAGACTCGAGTTTTGTTTGAATTGCTTGAGAGAGAATTCGAGATTGATGGAGAAAAACTGAGGCGTTGAGTAATTGAAAATGGTATAACTCGCGTTAAAGGAAAAGAAACGTAATCGGATTTGAAATTCGAACGATTGAGCGTTTTGAAATCACATTTACGTTTCGACTGTTTCGCAGGCGCGACCGTGCCAAGATTGGCGCGACCGTGCTTAGGAACCGGGCGCGATCATTCCAGGACCAGCCGCGCGATCGTGCCGAGGCACTTGGCGCGACCGTGCTAGAACGAAGCACGACCGTGCTAACTAGGGTTTCTTGATAAATTTTCAACTTTAGTCCTTGACTTTTCAGGTTTTATAAATTTGAAATATATAGTTACTTGTATAGCGTTTATGTGCATATAATCGAGTAAAACTTGCGAACTTGTATAGAATCATTGCATTTTATTTACCGCGGGAAAAATATTGAGACATTGCACGAGTATAGAACTTGAAATTTCATTACATTGAATTGAAATATGAATACTAAAAATCAGAAATGTTACATCGACAGTTTTAACCAGTTCTCGTAACACATTAATTTATACAATAAAATGTGTAAGTATGTACGATAGCCCCAAAAACAAGTAAAAAGGGGATTATAAACTAACCGGTTACGAAGATCCAACTCTCGGCTGCAACCTGACCGTTCACGCACGAACCCGAACCTTATCGTGTTACGGAAGTCACACTCGTTGGACCACCTTGCGCCATCGTCTTCCTCCCTTCCCGTCGCCGCCTCTCTTTCCCTTTTCTCTCTTCTCGGTCGTCACACATCCTAGGTCAACAAAGACCTAGGGTTTTCCCATAAAGGGATATTTAAACCCTTTAAGTTTCCATCCGAGTCCCTCCCTTTCCATCTTGCGTGTTTCGATCTCAAGTTACTTCCTAAACAACTAGCCGTGTCTTTTATTGTCGTTAAAATGCACTTTATGTGACAAACCTTGCTTATCATTTTATTTAATAAAGATCCAGGTCATGCACTAACCTGAACCATTAACTTTTGGATTTTCGGGATGTTACACCAATACTGGGCCAAGTAGTTCGGGACATGGGGTTACCCCTTCAAGTCCACAGTAGTCCATTGTGCTTATTATTTATGATAAGGATAATGGACTCAACGACCTTTACCATCGTCCCTGTTATCCGGGACCGGGGGTTATCCTTTCAAGTCCCCCATAGTCTATCGATATGTAGTGCCACCATGCTAGGATGGGCTCATATAATATTTTGGCGTCGGGTGCCATTCGACCTTTATAACTGCGATTCACTGCTTTATAATGTTGCTAATATCCCAAATATTTTTTTCTTCCAATTCTTCTACGATAATGTATGTGGGTCTTTACTTGCAAACTATAAGTCCTTTGTATCACTTTTAACTCGAAGGTGATTAAGGTGGATCTGACCGAGGCTATGCTTAGTGCATCACTATACACATATGCAAGTTATGACCATCTTTGTGTGTAATAAATCACATATATGGGAGCGCGTAAGGGGGCACCTCATCAAGTCTTTTAAGCCAACATAAATTGTGGCCGTCTATATGCTCGTGGGCTATAATTGTAAATATCATATTTTTTCCTCAAAATCTTCTGAGTAATGTTACATTGTCAAGAACATGTTGCTTACTATTTTCCTTTCTATAAGAATGTGTGGCCTTTAATCAACATTTTCAATTTGGAGTATGAGAGCGTTTGGAACGTAAACACATCTAACGGTAGACTACCGCCCTTGGTGGTAATGAGATCAAACTATGCTAGCCTCCCAGTACAATGCTACGAAGTCATTTTAGTAGTATTGAACTTCTAAAAGAGGTAGAAACCTTCAAAAGGGGTTCTTCCTACTTTAGGGAAGAAGTAAACAAATCCGAAGATCTTCGAATGAGCACTTTCTTTCTTTGGCAAGACATTAGTAAGTTAAGACCTTTTCGGGAGGCTGTTTCTTTTCAGATGGCCATATTATAAGTTGGGGCCCTTTTAGCGAGCCATTTTTCATCTTCACAGGAGAATAGCAGTTGGGGCCCTTCTAAAAGGCCATTTTTCATAAAATAATAATCGAGGCCCTTTGGAAAGCCATTGTTCACAAAATGATAGTTGAGGCCCTTCTAGTAGGCCATGTTTCACATAATAATAATCAAAATCTTTCTGGATGGCCATTTTTCATAAAATAATAATAATAATCGAGGTGCTTTCAGCAGACCATACTTCATAGAATAATAATAATCGAGGTCCTTTCTAGAGATCATACTTCATAGAATAATAATCGAGGCCATTTCGGAAGGCTGTGCTTCATAGATTAATAATAATCGAGGTCCTTTCGGAAGATCATACTTCATATAATAATAATCAAGGACCTTTTGGAAGACCATACTTCATAGCATAATAATAATCGAGACGCTTTTAGAAGGCCATGCTTCATAGCATAATAATAATTAAGGCCCTTGGAGAAGGCAATTTTTCATCATTCACTTTTCATTTCTTACCCTCATTTTCCTTTTCATTTCCTTCGCATAAGGACTTTTCAGGCTCTAAAGAATGTTTATCATCGGGAGGTCCTATGTGAGGTATCCTCCTTTTTAAACAAAGAGATTTTGGTCGCGCTTCTAAGGCGGTAACTAGAGCCCCCACATGCTTTGGTGGAAGAACCGCATGAGGACTTTTACAAAGTTCCTTTTATCATGCTCTTTAAGCAAAGAGTCTTTTTTCTTTCCCTTTTCACCATGGTTTTTCATGAGGAAACCCCCCCGGCAGGGGTTCCTCGGAGGTCCCCCCGGCCGGGGCCTCCTTTCTTTTTTCTCCTTCTTAGGGAGTTGTCGTTTATATTTGGTCCTTTTTCATTATGTAAGGTTTTTTTCATTTTACCTTACAAAATAACTTTTCTTTTTCATTACGTAGGACCCTTTTCATTCATACTCTCTGGCTGGAGAGATTTCATAGCATGGCGGTCCTTCACGAGGCACCCTCCTTCTCTTTAATCAGAGATATTTCCTCATAGAGTAGATGAAACACCCTACTTTTATTATATTAATTTATCAGAGTTTAATGCGGAAAATGGGTCCCAGATTTTTCAAAACCTTATCACCAAAGTGATAAAGGTATACTTTATTAGAAATATTGTTTTTACATAAACTATTACAGTATGTGACATAGGGATTCTTCAGCTCCAATCGGCCACGCCCTCAGGAAGCTTTATTCCACGTGCCTCTTTCCTACAGTGTTTGGAAACATTTTTTTGAATTAGCTTAAGCTAAGTAAGTACACTGCATCGTTCATTTTATTATGAACCCTTAAGATTCTTATTATTAAAGTTTCCCGGACTCTCGACGCCCTATGACCATCTCCTGATGTACCCCCAATCACGTCATTCGTATATTTTATGGGTGTGCTAACCCCCTCATGACCATCTTAGGATGTATCTCCGGTCATAGTATTCATTTCGTTTCCGAGACCCGCCCCGTAGGCTGGACATCTCTTCCCTAGTTATTTATTATTGAGACCTGCCCCGTAGGCTGGACATCTCCTTTCTTTCTTTCATTGAGACCCGCCCTGTAAGCTGGACATCTCATTGCATTGGGATCTTGAGTCTCATAGACTCACAACCTCCCAATGTATTGTAACCAGTCCTCACCTTAAAACTTCATAGCGGTTTCTCCACGATGCATTAAAGGGGCTTATATATAGTAAGTGCCATCGACGTATCCACCACCCCTTTAACGTTTCGTGAGTACTCCGTTAGTCCATTTTAAGACTTAGACTCGTTTCCATCACATATTCATATTTACACATATAACATGATCGTCTATCATGCATTCACATATTCACATTTATCACACATTGCATATTTGCACATATAGCATGACCTCTTGTCATACTTTCATATTCATCCCTGCTCTAATTCCTTATAAAGGTTTCTCCATGTTACTTTAAATAGGTTTATATATAGGAAGTACCAGCGGCGTATCCACCACCCCTTTAACGTCCCATGAATACTCCTTTACTTAGAAGTAAGCTTTCATGTTTAATCTTCATTTAATAGCATGATATCTTCATGCTTTCATGTTAACTCTTGCTCTAACCCCTCACAAAGGTTTCGCCATGTTATGTTAAAGATGTTTATATATAGGAAGTACCAGCGGCGTATCCAGCACCTCTTTAACGTCTCATGAATACTCCTTTGCTTAAGATTAAACGTTTCTTATTATTCCCATTTATTTGATAGCATGACTTCCTCATGCTTTTATCCCGTTCTTGCCCTAATTCCTCGTAAAGGTTTCTCTATGATATATTAAAGAGGTTTATATACAGGGTGTACCAGTGGCGTACCCACCACCCCTGTAATACATCATAGATATTCATTTACTTAGAATTAAGCCCCTTTATTGTTTACTCTCATTTATTTAGTAGGCATTCAGGCCCTGCTATTTATTCTTAGTCTATACCCCTAAACCTTTGTAATAGTTTCATCACGAAGTATCAAAGAGGTTTATATGTAGGAAGTACCAACGGTGTATCCACCAACCCTTTGATATCTCGTGACTACGTCATTATTCCAGTTTAGTGTCTAGACTAATCCCCATTTCCCCGGACCTTAGTTCCACACATAGCACATAACATATAATCATATAAATCACATAAGTCATATAAACATTTATCTAAGGTACGGGTCCAGTGTACTTACGATAATCTTGGATAGTTTCCTAAGTTCGATCCTTGCTTAAAACGTCCCACCGATCCTCGCTCGTAATTTTAACGCTCCGCACTCGTAACCATCGCGCTCCTAGTCGTCATACTAGCTCCTCGGTAATCGTGTTTCTGTGTGTGTGATAATAGTGGTGGAGGTGTGATTTGTGTTTCAAAACTCACGGTTGAATCCATCTATTTATAATCGCCACCTTGGGTCCGTTATGGACCGTCACCAATGTCACACCCCGACCGATGGCGGAATCATCGGGGCGGGACATGTAAGACTGTTCATAGCACAAGGTTGACTAAATTGAAATATATTAAAGCCAAATTTCCATTTCACATAATCCAAGTACAAACCAAAATCCAAACAAAGAACAGTAAACAATTCATAAACTTCTTGATTTAATATTACTAAGTCCAAATCCTATGTTGAGCACGTCTTGAATCATTCTCACATATTAGGGCCTGAAACATGAATAAAATAAAGTCAACTAAAAAGTTGGTGAGTATAACACAGTTGTATATAGATAGCATATAGTTGAAAACAAATCCTTTACAAGACATGAAAAATAAGGCATTTATGGGGAGCTGCTATTGTGTAATCAAGTACAATCAAACCTTAGTAACTAGTATGCAAATTGTGTTGTCGGTATCAATCACCTCCACTTGGGTGGGTTTGTCAGACTCAATAGATCTATCATTAAAAACCGTCGGCTTGTATAGTTAATTATTGCACATAGTTTTCACAAAGACTAGCACAACTAGCACTCGGGCACAAAGCTCAAATTTTGCACACATGTATGTATGTAGGATATTGCACTTGTGTTGTTTGTATAAATGTAGTTGTGAAATGTGTAATGTGTATAAAGTTCATGTTCCACCCCAAAAGTGTAAAAGAGTAAAAGGGGTTGTGAATACTCACTTGATATGAAGATGAAGCTAACAAGAAAATATAGATAGCAAATATGATCATTGGAATGCACAATTTAACCTATCGAGTAATGTGTATAGTATCAAATAGATGTACAAAGTATAAGTTTAAAAATGGACGTTTGAATTTGTGTATAAAACTATTTATTTGTATAAAATATATAGAGTTTGAAGTAAAATATGTTTGAAATAATTTGATTAGGTTTGAATTGAATAAATAAATATATAATTATAGTTTATGAAATAATATTAATTGAAATTAAGTATAAATAAATAAATGATTTTGATTTAAAATGTAAATTAAATAACTAATCATTATTCATAAATTTTGTAACTTAATTATTTAAAACCTCATTTTAAATAAATATAAATTTAATTTTTATAAACTTTTCAATAAATTATATTTATGCCAAGATTAAACTTTTAATCCATTTTTAAATACAGAACACAAATTTTTATAAGATCTGAAACATTTACTGATTAAAATATAAAAATTATAATTCTGATAAAAAAATTATGAGTCTAGCACGACCGTGCCTCGGAAGGGCACGATCGTGCTCAAGCCACGGGCGCGACCGCGCTAGACGGGGCGCGACCGGGTTGATCAACAGGAGCACAATCTAGACAAGACAACAGGCACGACCGTGCCTTGACCAGGCACGATCGTGTCTATGATCTTTAGACACAACAGAGACTAGCCCAGAGGGCATGACAAAGTCTGGACAGGAGGACACGACCGCGCTGCTAATCGGCACGACCGCGCTAAATGAGGCACGGCCGCGCTAGATGATTAGCGCGACCGTGTCTTTTCCAAATCAGACACGAATTGACAGATTTTTGTATTTATAACGATGGAATTGTTAAGGCGTTTGATTAATGGGTTATTACGAGTCTAATAATATAAATTAATTGTATGGAAATCGTGTTTAAGAGTGGAATCGATTAAATCCTTTTTTATAAATATGAGAATTCTGGTTCAGGACGATTCTTATGATGGAAGCCCCAATTAACAGAGGGCTTTTGATACAGATATTGAAATGAATAAATTAGAGGATTCAATTAACCTGAATAGAAGCGAATCGATAGATGATGGTCAAGAGGAAGCTCCGGCGTCGACGGCTTGGGTTCCGGCGATCTTTGCTGCAACTCCGGTCAATGCAGATAGTCCAGGAGTTTCAGGGATGACTGAGAATCGAGACTTTACTGCTGGATTTGAGAGGATTCAGTTTGAAATACGAATTCTAGTTCTTGGAAAGCTTGAGAGAGAATTTTCTTTGAGTTTCACGAATTTTGATTAATTGGATGAAAGGAGAATAATTGGCAGTATTATTTTTGAAAGCATAACGTAATTCGGCTACGGATTCGAGCAATCGGGCGATTAAAGTTGCAGTTACGATTCAGCTGTTTCGCAGGCGCGACCGTGCCAAAAATAGGCGCGACCGTGCCTAAGCACCGGGCGCGATCGTTCCAAAGCAGGTCGCGCGACCGTGCCAAAGCACTTGGCGCGACCGTGCTTATACGAAGCACGACCGTGTTTAATTTGGGTTTCTTGACATTTTTCAACTTTAGTCCTTGACTTTTCAGATTTGATAAGTTTGTATAAAATAGTTTCTTGTATAGCGTTTAAATGTATATAACCGAGTAATACTTGCGAATTTGTATAGAATTATTGTATTAAATTTACGGCGAGAAAATAATGAGACATTGCACGAGTATAGAACTTGAAATTGCATTACATTGAATTGAAGTAGGAATACTAAAATCAGAAATGTTACAACCAATGGTGACGGTCCGTCACCGTTTTCTTGGTGACTACGCACTTGGCGACCACGTAACGGACCGTTATCTCTTCATGACGGTCCGTCATGACCCGTAACGGACCGTTACCCATCGTGACGGTCCGTCATAGGGTTTACACGCGTCACTTGGCAATGATAAGTCACATGTAACGTGTCATTCTCCGGTCACATCCTTGCTTAAGCCATAAAGGACCGTTATCTCCTTGTGACGGTTGCTGAAGCAATTCTTGTGACATGCACTCTGAAGATTGTTTTTACTTATGTATTGTCTTTTCTGTATTTGTATTTGTTTTTTAGCGTCTGTATGTATTGGTTTATCGAGTTCTAATCATGTTCGTAGGTACTTGTCATTGTATTCGTCTTTGTTAACTGTTGTGGACACTTAACAAGTGGGCAGGTTGCTTAACCTGCATACTTAGCAAGTAAGCAAGAACATTGTCTGCGTACTTGCTAAGTGCGCAAGAACAAAGCCCTGCGCACTAGGCAGCATGTCTAGTATATATAGTTGGTTTGTGTTGTGATTAAGTACGCACTCATTTGCACACTGTAACCGGTTGTGATTATCAATAGACGAAGTTTAAAGTATCTTGTGTTTGTTGTCGGTTTACTTTGTGTTGATTGAATCTCCACCTAGTCAAGGGCATTCTGCACCCGGTTAGACTAGCCAACGCACTTGTATGTGACGATCTGAAACACCCGGGGACCTACAAGTGGTATCAAAGCATCTGCTCTTGATTTCGAGTGTTGTGAGTGTGTTAGGAGCATTTTCGACACAATCTACAACCTTTTTACAAGGAAAAGTGACCGATTTTGGTGATTTTTGTGATAAAATAGAGGTAGCTCTTGAGCGCTATTTTAAAAGCAAAAATCCTTCAAAATCCGACCTTTTTGTTGTTTGTTTGAGTGTTTTGATCATCAAGGGTTTGTTAGAAACTAGTTTCTAACCTTTTGGGTTGATCAATTTGTTCAAAACTTCAATTTTTGAAGATTTGAACATTTTCTGGCGATCAAAAATAGTTGGTGGAGCAGTTGAAAAAGCATCCTGCGTACTTACCATATTTGGAAAAAAAAGGACAGTCTTCCTGCGTACTTGCTAAGTACGCAAGACCATTCTTGTGTGTACTTAACTTTTCTTCCTGCGTACTTAACATTTACTCCTGCGTACTTGCTAAGTACGTAAGAGCAAATCACAAGTGCGCAAGACCAAACTTTTAAGTGCGCAAGACCATTTTCACAAGTGCGTAAGTTGTGCAAAATTTCTGATTTTTGACTAAGTTAATCACTATGTCAAATATTCAGAACATTAGTAGTTTGCTGAACTATGACAACGAGTCAGGGACTCCACAGAAACCACCAAAGCTGCTTAATGTAAATGATTATTCAAACTGGAAAGCACGCTTTGATGAGTATATCTCGTATACTGATTCCACCTTATGGATACTAATTCTTGAGGGATATAAACATCCAGCCTATCTGTTTCTTGATGAAACTGTTCCCAAACATATCTCTAAGCTAGATGAAGAAGAGAAAAAGTCTTATGACTGAGAAAATAAGTCACATGGCTCTATAACTATGGCCTTGACTAGGGATCTATTTCACAGTTTCAGAGGTTATGATACTTCTAAGGATCTTTGGAAGGCTTTGCAGAAGAGGTTCGAGGGAAACAGTAACGTCAAGAAAAGCAAGAGAAAGCTACCGAGGAAGCAGTATGAGTGCTTCAGATATTTAGAGAATGAATCTATTGATGAACTTATTTCTAGATTCTATCACCTGAAAACATAGCTAAACTTTTATGAACTCAAGTATCCTGATGATGAATTGGTGGAGAGTTTCTTGATTCTTTGCCACCAAAATTTGACATGTATACCACACTGTTGAGAGAGAACCCGAAGTTTTATGAGATGACAATTGATGATGCATTTGGAAAGGTTCAAGCACACGACATGAACCTAAAAAAGAAAGAAAGTTCTGGAAGACCTCAGATTCAAGATCCTTCTATGTATTATGGAGTGTCTTCCACAGAAAAGTCATCTGGTTTTGGAATTGCCTTGTTCTCTGGGACTCCTCAGGAAGATGATAATTCTAATGGTTGTGGTGGTCATACTTGTTTTGCTGCATCAGGATCTGGTTCATACCACCAACATTCCTCAAGAAGCCCTACCTCTACCCCTTCATCAAACTAATCTGCTATTGCCAAGATAGCTGAAGATCATGTGGCACTGTTCTCATCATGCATGCTTGCTTACGAGAACTTCATAGGTGGGAAGCTAACGGATCCTGAAACCATTGAAGAAGACTTTAATCAGGTGGATCCGGATGATATGGAGGATATGGATATTCAATGGAACATGGCCATGATCTTGAGGAGGGCTAAGCATTTTCTGAACCGAACAGGTAGGAAGTTCATTGGTGGGCATTCTAATGCCAAGGTTGGATTTGATAAATCCAAAGCTAAGTGCTACAAATGTAATAACTTTGGACATTTCGCAAGGGAATGTCAAAAGGATAAAGCACCAGCTTCAGGTTTCACTAGACCAAGCCAGGGAAACGACCAAGGGTATAACAATCATAACGACCGCAATCAGAGTCAAGGTGGAACGTCCAGTGCATTAGTGGTTCATCTGGAAGATGCCATACTTGCACAGACTCAAATAGGTTTAATGGCAGAGATTGTTGAGTTGATGAAAGCTGAGGAAAGGGAAGCATATGTTGCTGACCAACAAGAATCTACATCTGCGTTTGTTCTCATGGTTATTGGAGAAGCATCCAGTTCGTCAACTGAGGTAGATTCTAATCCTTTTGCTATTGTTTCTTCTTCCAAATGTCTTACCTTGAAGGACGAGAATGATCGTATCCATGATCAACTCGAACCCTTACATATTGCAGCTCTAAGTTATAAAGAAAATGAAAAACGGTTTAAAGATTCAATTGAAAATCTTAAGAAAGAAAGACACGAGTTTTCAATTAAAATCAGTGAACAACAATTTCACTTGGATGTTGCATACAAGGGGTTAGAGAAAATAAATGTCGAGATCGCCAAGCTGCAAAATGAAATCCAGCAGTTGAGTGGCAAATTTGAGAAGTTGAAAAACTCTCGCTTTGTGGTGGAACACTACGAGTCTGTGGTGAGAAAAGTGAGTGGCAAAGGTTTAGGTACTAATGCAATTCCTCCACCAGTAAGCGACAAGTTTGTCAATGGGCCGGTGGACATTGATTTGTCTTTCTTGGATGACTCTTCGAGCAAGGAAGAATCCTCTAACAAGGATGACTCCTCAAGTGAGGCTGAGTCAGTTTCTGATGAGGAGTTCTTCTCTGATGAAGGTTCTGAGAACACCAAGGTCGAGGGTGTTGTCTCAGAAGAGTTGATTGATGAACATAAAATTGAGAAAAACATTGTCACTAATCGTGACAATTGCATTTTAACCGAACCTGATACAATTGAGTCCAATGATAAACTGAAAATGATGCTTTATGGAGGTTTCAAGTCCATAAATGAAGTAAAGAAAAAAGATTTTGTTAATCATTTGAGTAAGAATCATCATGAAAACATGGAAAAACATTTTACTCCCAAAGGCAAATCAGGTCAAGCACAAGATGCTGTTATTGTTCATCAAACAACTCCCATTGCTCATCAAGCTGATTCATCTGCTTCCAAAATCCAAGAGCCTTACCAGAGGATTTACAAGGAAAGAAGAGCTTGCTTTCACTGTGGTATGATAGGTCACATTCTGGTGAACTGTCCTGATAAGAACCAAGGGAAACGGCCAGTTGTCCCACAACAAGTTGTTATCCCTAAGACACCACAAGTGAAGCAACCCAAGAGCACCAAACCAAAAATGATGAAGCCACCAGTGAAACAAATGGTGAAGCCACCAGTAAAACATGTGGCTGAACCATCTGATCCTAAAGGGGCAAAGCAAGTTGCTAAACCCAGTGTATCTACCTCTGGTAGTACACAAACTGGTGAGAAGCCTGTGGTGAAACTTTCTAAGCCACAGAGGAGAAGAAGGAACAAAAGTTTGAGAAAACTTGAACAACAGCTAGCTGGTAGTCAACCAGGTGAAGCTTCCACTAGTTCACCCAAAGTTGAGACTAGCAATCCTAATGTTCAGAAGGAAAAGAAGAAAAGGTCCTGGAACAAGAAAACCAAAAGTTCGCAATCTTCTGATCCCAAATCTTCTAAGGATTCACCCATTTTTGATAGTCATGATTGTGAATTAATTGAGGTAGTTTATTTTGAGAAAAACGGACGACCCAAGACCACCATGGCTTGGGTCTCCAAATCTAATTAATTTCTTGTGACTCGTGCAGGGACATCCGAAGTGAACTATCTCTAACCATTGGTATGTGGATAGTGGATGCTCCATGCACATGACAGGCAATATGACTTTGCTTCAAGATGTTAAACCATTCAGAGGCGGCTATGTGGCCTTTGCAGGCCAGAAAGGCAGTAGTATTACTTGTCAAGGCGTGGTTTCCAATGGATGTATAAGCTTCGACAATGTTAACTACTATGAGCAGCTGAAGCATAACTTGTTGAGTGTATCTCAAATGTGCGAAAAGGAGTACTCAATTATGTTTGACAAGTCTGAATGCTTGGTTCTCAAGCCTGGTTTTATGGTTCCTGATGAGAGCGCCAAGGACAAACGACACCTATCAGATTGATATGAGCATGGCCACAACCACCTCATCAGTTGCAACTTGTTTACTTACAAAAGCGATAGAACTTGACTCAATCTTGTGGCATAGGAAACTTGGACACATTTCTTATCGTAAAATGAATCATCTTGTCCGAAATGGTTTGGTAACCAGGATTCCTAAGCTGAGAGTTACCGTTACAGATGACTGTATGCCTTGTAAAAAGGGCAAACAGCAACGAAAATCTCACAAGCCTAAGATCCAAAACTCTATCGATACCCCTTTAGAGCTCCTACACATGGATTTGTTTGGGCCCATAAGTATCAGGAGTATTGGAGGTAAGTCATACTTTCTAGTTGTAACTGATGATTTCTCACGTTTTTCTTAGGTGCATTTATTAGGTACAAAGGATGAGACTGCTGAAATTCTTCAATACCTGATTTTAAGCTTGGAAACTTTATGCAAACTGAAGGTTAGAAGAATAAGGAGTGACAATGTCACGGAGTTCAAAAACAATATGATGGAGCTTTTCTGTCTCAAGAAGGGTATTCATCAAGAATTTAGTGCACCGTATACACCCCAACAGAATGGAGTTGCAGAACGGAAGAACAGAACCCTAATTGAGACTGCAAGGACAATGCTGTCAGATGCCAAGCTTCCCGTAACCTTCTTGGCGGAAGCAGTTAACACAACTTGTCACGTCTTAATTAGAGTTCTGGTGGTTAAGAGGCACAATAAAACTTGTTATGAGCTGATCAACAATCGACCTCCAAATCTTGACTACCTAGTTCCTTTTGGTAGTCCCTGCTCATTATTGTTACAATACAAAGATCGCAAGTCTAAATTTCATGCAAAAGCGGTGGAAGGCATCTTCTTAGGATACATTGCCAATTCGCCATGTAAGAGAGTGTACAATATTGAGAGTAGGTATGTGGAAGAATGGTTCTAGGTGGACTGCAGTAAACACATCATTCCACAAGAACTAACTGGTCTTGCTTGGGGATTTGATTATGATGCTCTGTTCAAGTCTTCTAACCTTCCTGATTTATCTGCTGAAGATGCTACCAAGTTGTATGAGTTCTGTTGTGGCGGCGACGACTCCAATTTCTCACCCAGAGCAATGGTACCTATCCCAACTTTCGATTCCAATGTTGCATCTGCATCTGGAATTCTTGACAGTAACAATGGAGATGAAGTTCATGTTGAAGGAAACGATGCTCAAGCTGATCCTAATGTTCATGTAGGAAATGATGCTCCAGTTGATCTAATCAACATTGAGTCATCTTCGGGTACACATGATATGGGGGAGTTGAGCACAAACCTTGAGTCAGCTATTCAAGAACCTCAATTACCGGAGACGATTGTGCATCGGAATCATCCAATTGACAACATTATTAGTGATCCTGATGCCGGTGTTCTAACTTGTCACAGAACCATTACTGAGAACACTAGTTTGTATGCTGAGATACTTGACACATTTATCATGGAAACATGTTTGCATGCTACATTCGTATCCCAATTGGAGCCGAAGAATGCGAAAGAGGCTCTCGCTGACAACTGCTGGATAGAGGCGATGCAAGATGAACTGTCTCAATTCCAAAAGTTACATGTGTGGGATTTAGTTGACCTTTCGAAGGGTATGCATCCTATTGGAACCAGATGGGTGTTCAAATGTAAGACGGACGATCGACATGTTGTAGTGAAGAATAAAGCAAGGTTGGTTGTTTAGGGTTTTTATCAGCAAGAGGGCTTGGATTACACATAGGTGTATGCCCCAGTTACTAGACTTGAGGCCATTCGACTGTTTCTGGCTTATGACTCCTTTGTCGGCTTCAAGGTCTATCAACTTGATGTGAAGAGTGCTTTCCTATATGGCAAAGTTCATGAAGAGGTCTATGTCACTCAACCACCAGGTTTTGATGATCCGCATAATATGGATAAAGTGTACAAGCTGGATAAGGCACTTTATGGTCTTCATCAAGCACCTAGAGCGTGGTATGAGACTTTATCAAAACATCTATTGACCAATGGTTTCGACCGAGGACAAATTGACTCGATCCTCTTCATTAGGAAAGCAGGAGGTGATATTCTTCTAGTGCAAGTTTATGTCGACGACATTATCTTTGGTTCTACCAATGAAGAGATGTGTAGAGAATTCGAAAGGGTGATGAAGTCCAAGTTTGAAATGAGCAACATGGGTGAACGGTCGTTCTTTCTGGGTCTACAAGTCAGTCAAAGGGAGGATGCATTTATCTACATCAAACTAAGTATGTGCAGGACATTTTATCAAAATACAAAATGAATGATTGTACTACTTATGGCACACCAATCCCAGTCAATCATGGTCTGCAGCCGGACAAAGATGGAAAGGATGTGGACTGTAAATTGTACCGCGGGATGATCGGTTCTCTAATGTATCTCACAGCTTCAAGGCCCGACCTTATGTTTGCTGTCTTCTTGTGCTCGAGGTTTCAGTCACAACCGAAGGAATCTCACTTGATAGCTGTGAAGAGGATCTTCAGATACCTTAAAGGGAAACCTCGATTGGGTCTTTGGTACTCCAACAGCAGTCATTTGAATTCAAAGCCTATACCGATTCTGATTATGGCGGTTGTAACCTCGATAGAAAATCGACCTCAAGTGGATGTCAATTCTTGGGGGATAGGCTGGTCTCCTGGCAGTGTAAGAAGCAGTCAACAGTTTCTGTCTCAACATGTGAAGCAGAATACATTGCTGCCGCGAGCTGTTATTCTCAGATATTGTGGATCCAGCAGCAATTGAGAGATTATGGCTTGAACTACACTGGAACTCCTTTATTCACTGACAATAATGCCACTATATCCATCACGAACAACCCGGTGAAACATTCCGAAACTAAGCATATAGAGATTCGCCATTATTTCATTTGTGACTGTTCTGAAAAGCATTTGATTGAACTTGTCAAAGTTCACACGGATGACAACGTTGCTGACCTTTTCACTAAGGCGTTTAATCGTACCCATTTTGAGCATCTGGTCAACTTGATAGGAATATTCAATCCTGAGTGAAAACTCTTTTTCAAAATCAAATCATTTCATAGAAGTTAAACATTATTTCTTTTAAATGTTTTCTGTTCAGTTCGTTTTTCTCTTTAATTAACATCTTCAGAAAATCCAAACAAATGGAAAAATTAAGAAAATTTCAAAGTCATTTGAGAAAAGAGGAAATGATAGTACATCAGTAAGCGATCTAAACGTCTTAGACTGCACATATGGGAAATGATCGCGTCATGATTACTTGAAAGTTTAAATTGTTTCAGTTTTAATTTGTATATTTTCAAGTAATTTGAATTGTCAGTAGGCTATAAGTATTTTTGAATCATTAGTAGTGTGGAAACTAAATCAATACTACAACTGTGATTTGAACCCATGTCTGCATGTGTGTGTGTGTAAAAGAATGCAAAAAGATCATTATCAGATAAAGGATGTAAGATTTTGGCAAATGTTTTCTTATGAGACCAGTTTCGGGTTATGTCTTTAGCATAATTTTTTGGTTCACTTCACTGCCCATACTCACAAGTATGCAATGGGAAGTTGGGCCAAGATATGCCTTGACATCAACCGTTGAGCATATATTCACCCTTGAATCATACCTGGTTCATTGAAATCAAATCTAGATAAAAGTTGGATCCCCTTACCTAAATCCATAGAATCCATATCTATTAACCTGAATCATCGTCTGATATTCATAGAAGAAAAACCTATCAAACCAAGACAAATGAATCACTCGATTCTGAATCTTATGATTCTTAATAATCCGTATGAATTCTGCTTGATTTTTTCTGTGCTAAACGATGTAACTTCATTCTGGAGATTTGGAAATCCTTGGGAAAATCTTAGATGCCTTGGGATAGTGCAATTTAAATTTCTGTAGCATAATTGTGGGGTACACGTTGTATACTTATAATTAGTACCTTAACACACAAGAACGTGATACAAATATGCTTATGGTTTCAAATCTTATAATATTGATAACTTGAGTTAACTTGCTTGTATTGCATATTACGTATGAATAAGTAGTAATTCATGACATGATCCCATATTCTTTGATGTTTATTTTGTATCATTTTTTGCTAAATTCTTAGCCTGATATGATTCTCTGCTCATGACTTTGACCAAAAATAGCTTGTGTGTATATTCTTGTATATCCGGATCTGAATCTTGTGCATATTCTCTTTATTCAGAAAAGCTCAAAAAGATTTGAAGTTCGTGTACAGTTCAATCATTATCGAAAATGACAAAAAAAAAATTCAGTACAATTTATCAAAAGTTAAGAAAAGCCAAAAATATATGGGTTTAACTTCCTTGAACTGCTTTTGAATCCTCTTGATTGAATGTTCATATCCGGTTTGCTATTTGACTTGACATCTTCATAATTTGAGTTGAAAGTTTGAGCACACAAGGGTCTCTGCGTACTTGTTAAGTGCGCATGAGGTAAACCCTGCGTACTTAGCCAAGTACGCAGGACTTAAGTCATGCATACTTACTAAGTACGCAGGAGTTAAGTCTTGCGCACTTGACAAGTACGCACGACCTATGTGTGGGGGTATATATACAGGTGTTAGAAAATTTTCATTAGTTCATCCTTTTCAAACTCACTAACACTGTACACTCCCTGGTTCGATTTCACTCAAAATTTCGAGTGTTCCTAAACCGATTTTTCGTCCTGATCATAGTTTCATCTTCACCTTACTAACATTTGGTGAGAATCTTGGACCATTTCATCCGCAAAATCTCTTATTGAGGACCGATTTCTTGAACTTTCGAGCTTAGGGTTTTGGTGATGAAATTTAAATCGGGTTTGGGTGTTCTTAAGTGAAATTAGGCCCTAAAACTAGTTTATGATCATCAATCAAAGCTCTAGCATGCTAAATTCGTCCTTAACCATTCTTGATTTTGGTTTTGACCCCCTGGGTGTCCGTGGTTTTGCGTCGGGCCAAGGTTAGGTCAAAATGACCTGGTTTTAGCTTTGCATTGGTTTTGGTTTTGGTCCCATAAGTCTTAAACAAGTTTTTCGACATTGTGGTGACTGATATCATCATCTAAAACTTTGAGTCCATGGATTTTGGATTTTGTAAAATTTTAAGTGTTAGTTCCTACGCACTTAACACGTACGCAAGAATTAGCTCCTGCGTACTTACTAAGTACGCAAGATTAAAATACTGCGTACTTGTTAAGTACGTAGGAAGTGTAACTCAGAAAATTTTCTTAGTCTGAAAATAAGTTCAATGTGCAATTGCTATACCATGTCATGCTTGTTCTATTCCAATGATTATGTTTGATCTAATGTTGTTTCTCTCATGTTCTTGCAGAGATGGCTGGTGATGGAGGTGATGAAGAAGAAGGAGGAAATGGTGCTGAAGAGTCAGATTCTGAGGCACTGAATCTGATTCATCTAACTCTGATGATGCACCAGACCAAACACACCCACAGATAATGGCGAAGGTTTCACTTCCCGAGTCATCCTCCAAAAGACAAAGACAAAAGAGTTCAGACAATAAGTATGTCCCTGAACATGAGACTGAGAGGAGGAAGAATAGGACTATTCAAGGATCCCTTCCTGAATCTTTCTATATACGTCATTTTGAGTTGCTGACGTGGAGCGCGTTATCCATGCTGGCGTCAGTTTCACGGAGCTCAAATTTGACATAGTCGTCCTTGAGCTCAAGGATTTTGACCTGGGGGAACCTCTGATACGATGTTGTTAGACAAATACTACCTGCATAAGAGACTAAAGACATCTCCAGAGTTGCTGTCAAGGGGGAGTTTGTTGAAGCAATTCTTGTGACAATCACTCTGAAGCTGATAGAGACTGAAGACATCTCCAGAGCTGCCGTCAAGGGGGAGTTTGTTGAAGCAATTCTTGTGACATGCACTCTGAAGATTGTTTTTACTTATGTATTGTCTTTCTGTATTTGTATTTGTATTTCAGCGTCTGTATGTATTGGTTTATCGAGTTCTAATCATGTTCGTAGGTACTTGTCATTGTATTCGTCTTTGTTAAGTGTTGTGCGCACTTAACAAGTGCGCATGTTGCTTAACCTGTGTACTTAGCAAGTACGCAAGAACATTGTCTGCATACTTGCTAAGTACGCAAGAACAAAGCCCCGCGCACTTAGCAAGTGCGCAGGAAACAGGTCTAGTATATATAGCTGGTTTGTGTTGTGATTAAGTACACACTCATTTGCACACTGTAACCGGCTGTGATTATCAATAGACGAAGTATAAAGTATCTTGTGTTTGTTTTCGGTTTACTTTGTGTTGATTGAATCTCCACCTAGTCATGGGTATTCCGCACCCGGTTAGACTAGCCAACGCACTTGCATGTGACGATCCGAGACACCCGGGGACCTACAACGGTCCGTCACGACTCGTAACGGACCGTTACCATTCATGACGGTCCGTTACAGACAAGTTTTCCAATTTTTCATTTTTAACTCTTGACTTTGTATTATTTGCCGTTCTTGTTTCTCAAGCTTTGAAATTTGGGATGTTACAGTAGAAGTCCTTAGCCAGGTGCCTCTTCACCCTTAACAAAGTGAGATATACCATAATCGGGAAACTTATGAAGCTCTTTCGCAAAAGGCTTACACAGCTCTGTATAAAATATTCGTGCTTGATAATATCTTATAAAAGACGAGACTCACGCTTGATAATAAATTGTCCACGAACTTCAATCTATAGTGAGTAACTTTCTTCTCGCTTGGGGGAGGGGGTTGTTTGGCAGCAATACCCCATGTTATCCCTCCGGTTCAATGTTGCTTCTATTTTTTCAGTGAAATCCGAGCCTTATATCATGGGGGATGTCCGGTCGTAGCCAGAGCCGAACACCCGAGTAGTGTACTTGTTGCCTTATAACATTCTTGATGTGTCATAATTGCCCTTCTTTTGAGGGACATACCTCTCTCACGGGGGTTTGTAAGTAATGGTATTATACCATATTTTCCATGAGTTCAGTGCTACTAAGCCATGTTAGTAGTATTGAACTCATGATAATCTATCAAGCAATCTTACTAAATGAATGTTCTCCTTCGGGACGTCTAACAATTACACTATGAGTCATATTCGACCTCGGTGACTTCATTGCTTGGCGGATATTTTTACTTCTGAATTAGCCATGTGGATTTCAAATATATAGCTTCCGGTTGTCACTTGACACTTGGTTTGCCCATACGTTTACTGTTGTCTATACAATGTTGATGCCTTCTTTTTAGCTCCATCACTAGCTATAGTCTTCTCATGATTGTGATTAAATGTTACCCAACAAGTACCAACTCACTCGTCAAATATGTATGTCTAAGGACAAGTGTAACATCCATGACATTTACTGTAATATTTTATTCTATTTGGTGCATTAATAACAATTGTAACCGCTATATTATTCCAATCTCGTCATAACATACGTGTACATCGTGCTATATCAATTATTATATTACAAACGTATGATGACTCGGAGTTTTGAATGTTTAAACTTTTATTTCTTTTTTTCTTTATATATTATATATATTGTTAAATTAAATAAATTGGTTATCAACTTTAAATTATAAAAGGAGGTTTTAATTTTTAAAGATGGTGATAAGATAAATAAAAATATATGTAAGCTTCTAAGTTTTCATAGTTTATAAAAGAAAATTTAAATTAAATTAGAAAAGACTTAACTTGAACCCTTTTATTTCATTTTGAACCACCTAAACCTTAATTTTGAACCCCTTTCTTTTTGTTGAACCTTGGTTAAGAACTCAATCAAAAGTTTGACTTGTAAAAGTCAAAACCCATTGTTACTCTTCTAATTCCGTTAATTCCGTGATCAAAACTTATTTTTTTTAATCCTAAACATTCAAGACCGAGTATTGAATGCGTATCAAGCCCCAATTTGAGATATTAGGACCGAAATCGTGGGATTTGGAACCCAATTTTGGTATGTCGCGTATATAATGAAAAGTTTCAATTTCATAGTGTAATTCCGCAAATCTCGTCCAATTAACGACTGTAAACTCGTTTCTATCATCATATATATCTACGTACTTCGATTGCAAGCGGCAGCACCTCAAAAATTCGTCTTTCTTTTATCTGTTATTCCGGTTGGCTCAAGCTCTCGGGCCTCACGCAATCTATTCCGAGTTGGTGTTGTTCTCGAAGGGCGAATTCAGGTAATGAAACATCTCTGCTTATCGCTATCATCCATGTTCTCTCTTCCCTTTGATTATCGATTTTGGGTCTAGTGGAACCTGGGTAGCGATGGAGAAGTTGGGGAAGGAGGGTCACTAAACCCTCATATTAAAACCACACATTTCTGATAATGGTTTAGGCATAAGCCCTAGATCAACTGGTTAAAACCCTTGCCCCCACTCAGTTAAGGTCACGAGTTCAAACCCTTGTGGTTGTCCTTTTTTTTTCTTTTCTCCTTTTATGTGTTGATTTTACACACACACAAACCAAGCTATATTCATTACTAGATTAAAATCCCGTGTATTACACGGGTTAAATAAATATAATATTATATATTAAGTAATAAAAAAATTATTTTTTAAAAACTCGTGTTTTACACTGGTTGAATAAACCTGTGGAATACAATATAATCTGTTAACACATACTCGTCAAAATATATCAGGAGATTTATTAATATAAATATTATTATTTTCTTTAAAATTATATTATTATTAAAAGATAGAGGTGTATTTAATAAGAGAGAGATGCGCGAAAAAAATTATGAGAATGAATATGAAGGCGACACGTGACATGAAAAACATTTATTTATTATATAGTATAGATTTATATTATTAAGCCTAATTACTTTATAGAATATTATGATTCACATGAACACAAATTTAGCATATTTATCATACTATTATCACAAATAATATGGCATTAATAATATTATATTTTGCATCTAATTCTTAACCTTATGACCCGACCCGCCTACCTAACACTTGTAACCATCGAATCTACCCTAAAACTAGTTTATTCATTTGTTTAGGGTCTGGACCGTGATTCACCTTGTTTATTTGTTCAAGTTTCTTGTCTCTCCTAGCTATCAAGGTGAGACTTTATAGCCCCACTTTATTTAAATCGTTTTGGGGGAAACATGTACGCGTTGGCACGCATTAAAACAAGTTTTTTTAACAATTCTAAAACAAGCGAATCTTATATGTATGTGAATAAATGAACACAACATGATAAACAATGAACACAACATGATAAACGTTAAACTTGCAAATCCTTAATTTGAAGCTTTCAAGCCAACGGTAGTATAGATATGGGCCATAGGATGGAAACCACATATACTTTATGGACAACTTTTGGTTGGACATCTTGTTCGTTATTAGTACAACTTGCGAGTTGTACCACTTATTCGTTATTAATTATTTTAGGTTGGATTTTCTAATCATGTGTTTATTTTATTTTACGTACTATATGATGATCTTGAATTATGAATTGTTACCTTTGCCAAACATATGCTTTTATTAAACCTGTGACTTCTCACCAACTATTTTTAGTTGACACTTGTTTTTCGTATATGTTTCAGGTGATTAAGTTCGTGATAAGTCAAGTCAAGATCACATAGGATTTTCCTAGAAACTAATTGAGGAAATTTTATTTTACTTATCGAGACTTTGTCTGTTTGTTTTGTTTGAATTCTAAGACTTATGTAATTGTGTTTTTAATATCATGAAACTCTAATAGTAAATGTCTTTATACCTTGGTTTATGATTCAATTAGTTGTACCCGTGGTTACTATGCGTGGTTGGGGTGTGACAACAAGGCGCCATCAAATTCCTTTCACATATCATATATATATATATATATATATATATATATATATATATATATATATATATATATATATATCTCGTGACTGAGTGCTTGTATTCTAATTTCATGAATAATCTTCATAGTAAACTTCCATCGTCTTTCTTGTTGACCTTTGCTAAACACTAAGCCTCGTAGGGCATTTTTCCTTGTTTTTATGAAATAAGAGATTTTTCAAGAGTAGCACGATGTATTGGCTATCACTCGGTATCAGTTGAATATTTGATTTTCTTTGCCCCGTTGCTTTTTAACTAGGAGAGTGCAGCAAAAAATAAAAACTAACCACGCCGGCGACAATAATGAAAATTCGATGGCTAGTAACAATAAGCGCTCGTCTATGGACAATAATATTATTCCATTAAGTTGGAACTTCATCCGGCTCAATATAATATACTTCCAACAATTCTGTTGAGTCGTAATCACTCGTAATTGCAATAGCCATGAACTGTTTCCAAGAAAAAGACGGTATATGTCGATATGGAATATGGGTTGTACCTACCAGAATTTCCTTGCAAGAAACCTTCAATATCAACTTTAGTCATAATCTTTGGTCGAAGATTCTATAGGATCCGACCTTCATCAAGAAAGTTACGAGACAATTCAAACTTTTAGTATAGAACTGGTAATAATATAGATTTTTTTATAAGGACCCCTTAGCCTCATCACATCCAACACACATACACACACATATATATATGTATATATATATATGTGTGTGTGTGTGTGTGTGTGTGAACATATGTAAATGTTGTGAAGGGTTAACATCCTTTTAGCCACCCAAACATACTTTTGTCCTACAACATGCTTAGTCCACTTGTATGTTGTGCCTGCAAGCATGCACACGGAAACAAAAATGATGCAAGTAAAAGATATAGAACTTATCTGAATCATCTCTCGTCCATTCGTATCTAACGGCGTGGTATGCATGTTAATATATGTTTATATCCTTACAACATATATGTTTATATCCTTTTCGTTTTTTGTTCCAATTCTACATTTGCCCATTTCAAGGCGAACTCTTCTTTTGTCTTTTGCTGTAAACTAGATGTTGCTCCCCGCGCGTTGCACGTGGGTATTTATATTTTATCGCATTTGTAAATGGAATTAATTATTCACTATCGATTTTAACATTTGATAATACAAATGATCACATAAACCGAAATAAGTATTCAATACTAAAGGACAACAACGACTAAACGTGAAAGGTTATGTTTTGGGTAAAAATTAACAAGACTAATTTTGTAACCAAACTTAGTATGTAAGGTGATGTGCTTGATCAAAATGTGAAACGATGAATGTAAATGTAAAGTTTGACACGATGATATACGAGGAAAGCCCTTGATCCTTGATGATCTTTGGCATAAAACCTAGGGAAGTGACTAATCGTCACTTGACTCCAGAACTTTTATTAAAACCTTGGAAATTAGTACAATGAGAGCAGTAATTGTAAGGCCCCTTTCCCGGGTGACCTCACTTGTTGGATTTACTCATAAACATAGTCATAAATACTGAACTTAAATTTAAAACATTCATCATTCAATTACATAATCAAAACAGCGGAAGTCTTTACGAATAAAACATAACATATTCTTAACAAACAAAAGTGGGATGTCAGTCTTGTGCCGGGTAACCTTCACGCTCTCGCACGACCTTTTCTTCCTTTACCTGAAATGTATACTAAAGTCAGCTAACGCTGGTGAGTTCTAGTTTAATGCGTTTATATATAAACATTCTTTTCTTTACTTTTCTTGGTAAACATTATTATAAAGTCATTCATATAAATACGTATTCATAACTTTTGCTTTTCTTTCATCTTTCTTTTCTTTATTAATGTGATTACATATATATATATATGCGTTCACCCTTTTTCTTTTCTACTTTTCTTGCCATTCTTTCTTTATCTTTCTTACGTGATTACATAGATATGCATTCACCTTTACTTTCTTTACCATTTATTGGTCATACACATAAGGGTGATCAACCATCTTACGGTACGTATATCACAAAGACATACGCCCTCGAGCTACCGTCGTAGCCCTTTTACTTAACCGTCCGGCACTAGAAACCGTCCGTCATATCTTTACCGTCCTACCGAAGTAGTCCGTCATATCTTTACCGTCCTACCGAAGTAGTCCGTCATATCTTTACCGTCCTACCGTCGTAGTCCGTCATATTCGCCCGTCTGCCCTAAGGCATCCGTTTCCCACTTGAGCTAATTATGCAGCCGCATATTGTTTTAGCGACTTACTCCACCGTAGTGGCCTTTAATTAGTCTAACTTTCTAGACTTCCTTCTCTAGCTGCATAATAGTCAAGTGGTCGTCCGTCTACCGAAGTAGCCGTTATCATCGAAGCGTCCATAACGTTTACTTATACATGGCAAGCAATATATACATGGATATAAAGCAAGATTTCATTCTTACACGTTATGTCATTCTTTTCATACTTGGCAAGCAATATATACATAGATATAAAGCAAGATTTCGTTCTTACACTTTGTGTCATTTTTTTCATACTTGGCAAGCAATATATACATAGATATAAAGCAAGATTTCATTCATTTACGTTATACCATTCATTCATTCATTCTTTGTAAACATACGTGTTGTTCTTTGTTCATAATTCATTATTCACTTTCATATGTATCTACACATATACCTTAATATATCACGTATGGTCACATTGACATTCATTTCATTTATTCATTTAGTGTATACATTCCAGCCCCAAAACATTTAAAATCATTTGCACGTAGCATATAGGGGGCACATAGAACTCACCTGATAGGCGGGTCCCTGAAGTATAATAGCTGTTTTCGAAACGTCACTAAGGTCACCCACTATCTGTATAATAAGGTCATACATATAAGGTAGGGCTCCTAAATGACACTAGACATTACTGTTCTTGAACTCAGTAGTTTCGGGAGGTGGGTCGCATCGAAACTATGGTAGTTTCGAGCTATGGTCTTACACTCGAAACTAGGTAGTTTCGAGTCATAATCCTTCTATCGAAACTAGGTAGTTTCGAGTCATTAACTTACGAAAATCTTAGTTTAGGTTCAAGGTGACACTCGAAACTAGGTAGTTTCGAGTCCTGAGTTCCTATCGAAACTATAGTAGTTTCGAGTCATTGGCTGCTATCGAAACTAGGTAGTTTCGAGTCAAACATGACTATCGAAACTAGAGTAGTTTCGATGGGTCTACATGTATCGAAACTATAGTTTCGAGTCATGGGTCTGCATCTTCCCTGACCAGAACCTTGCTCCAGCCAACTTATTTCCAATCGATTAAACTTTGAACATTTTACGTTAAACACCTTCCTTTATCGTTCTTGAGTTCAAATACGTGATTTGTTTCAAGTTTCATATGCGAAAATCGTATCTTTATTTGATTTAAACCCGAGACATGCAAAGACTCAGAATCAGAGGCGATGCTTACCTCAACAGGCCCGATTTCTGTTGCTATGCGCTGAAATGGTGGAGACGGATGATTCCCGAGCCCTTGAGTCTTCTCCTTGCGGTTTTCTTCACAAGCCGATCGCTCTCTCTCTCTCTCTCTAGTGTTCTTGCGCAGGAAGATGAAATGAGAGAGGGTTTGGGTTGAAGCTGCTGTTTTGTAATGGGTTTCCCCCTTTTCTTTTCGGCCCATGGGCCGAAATTTTGGCCAAGCCCACTTTATTTCCCTTTTTTATTTGTCTTGTCATTATTTGGGATGTTACAAGTCTACCCTCCTTAATGAGGTTTCGTCCTCGAAACCTGTTACACGTTAAACAACTGGGGGTACAGTTCCTTCATCTCGTCTTCTTTCTCCCAAGTAGCCTCGGACCCCTTTCTGTGTTTCCATTGTATTTTGACTAAAGGGATCGACTTATTGCGTAATCGTTTCTCGGCTCTGTCAAGAATAGCTATTGGTTCTTCTACATAGTTCAAGCTGTTATCCACTTCGATTTCGTCATAAGGTATGTGAGCCGTATCGTCAGCAAGGCACTTGCGTAAGTGTGATATGTGGAATGTAGGGTGTATTCCACTAAGCTCGACGGGTAGGTCGAGTCTGTAAGCAACTTGACCCACTCTTGCTACAATCTTGAAAGGTCCGACAAACCTTGGACTTAGTTTGCCACGCTTTCTGAACCGAATGATTCCTTTCCACGGTGATACTTTCAACAGTACCATGTCCCCTACTTGAAACTCTAAATCCCTCCTTCTCTTATCCGCGTATGATTTCTGTCTGTCTTTTGCGGCTTTCATACGAGCCTTGATTTGATCAAATTTCTCAGAAGTAGCTTTGACCACTTCGAGACTTGCAAAATCCTTCTGTCCAATTTCCCCCCAACAAACCGGGGTCCTACATTTCCTCCCATACAACATTTCAAATGGCGGCATGCCAATAGTCGAGTGATAGCTGTTGTTATATGAAAATTCTGCCAATGGTAGATGGCTGTCCCAACTCCCACCGAAGTCAATGATACAGGCCCGGAGCATGTCCTCCAAGGTCTGAATGGTCCTTTCCGATTGTCCATCGGTTTGGGGGTGGTAAGCGGTGCTAATGTTCAGTCTAGTGCCCATTGCTTCATTGAATTTCTTCCAAAACCTTGACGTGAATCTAGTATCCCTGTCAGACACAATCGACAGCGGCATACCATGTCTGCTCACAATTTCCTTGATAAATACTTCTGCTAGCTTTTCAGAAGAAGAAGTTTCTCGTATTGGCAAGAAGTGAGCACTCTTTGTCAAGCGGTCGACGATCACCCAAATGGTATCATTGCCTTTAGCTGTTCGCGGTAGCTTGGTAATGAAGTCCATCGTGATCTCCTCCCACTTCCATTCCGGTATTGGCAAAGGTTGCATTTTACCGCATGGCTTCTGGTGCTCGGCCTTAACTAGAGAACACGTTAGGCACTTGCTCACGTATTCTGTCACATCATTCTTCATGCCAGGCCACCAGTATTCTTTCTTCAAGTCTTGATACATTTTGTTTGTCCCGGGGTGAATAGAGTAGCGAGACTTATGGGCCTCGTCAAGGATTTTGGCCCTAAGTTCACCAATCTTAGGTATCCACATCCGGCCAAAACGAGTTCGTACACCGTACGTATTGGTTTCCAGGTTACCCTGTTGTCCAACTATTCTTTCGCGTTTCACATTTCTCTCTAACAGTGCTTCACCTTGTGCCTTTACTATTTCATTCATTAAATCTGGTGTTATAATCAACTGACACGCCTTGATTCTAATAGGTGTCGACTCTTCCTTCCTGCTTAAGGCGTCAGCCACTACATTTGCCTTGCCTGGGTGGTATAATATTTCGCAATCGTAGTCTTTTAGTAGTTCCAACCACCTTCTTTGTCTCATGTTTAATTCCTTCTGCTCGAAGAAGTACTTCAGGCTCTTGTGATCGGAGTAGATGGTGCATTTAACCCCGTACAAATAGTGTCTCCATATTTTTAACGCGAAAACCACTGCTGCCAACTCCAGATCGTGAGTCGGGTAGTTAACTTCATGAATCTTTAGCTGCCGCGAGGCATAAGCAATAACTTTTCCCCTTTGCATAAGTACACAACCCAATCCTTGACCCGAAGCGTCGGAGTAAACTACCAAGTCCTCGTTCCCCTCAGGTAAGGTCAAAATTGGAGCTTGGGTTAATCGTGTCTTCAATTCTTCAAATGCGTTATTTTGGGATGGGCCCCATTCATACTTTACTTCCTTACGTGTCAGCTTCGTCAGTGGCGAGGCTATTCTCGAGAAATCCTGAATGAATCTCCGATAGTAGCCTGCCAATCCCAGAAAACTTCGTATTTCCGTTGGCGTTTTCGGGATGTTCCATTCTTTTACCGTTTCGATCTTTGCAGGATCCACCATAATGCCGCCTGGGTTTATGACATGACCTAGGAATTGGACTTCTCTAAGCCAGAACGCGCATTTGGAGAATTTTGCGTACAACTTTTCCTGCTTTAGCACCTCCAATACTTCCCTTAGGTGACAGTGGTGATCACCTTCATTCTTTGAATATATGAGGATGTCATCTATAAAAACTATTACTGATCGATCCAACATGGGTCGGCATACTCTGTTCATTAAATCCATAAATGCTGCTGGTGCGTTAGTTAATCCGAAGGACATCACGAGAAATTCATAATGCCCATAACGCGTACGAAACGCAGTTTTCGGTACATCTTCCTCTCTTACTTTCAATTGATGGTAACCCGACCTGAGATCAATCTTTGAGAACCAACTCGCGCCTTGTAATTGATCAAAGAGGTCGTCTATTCTAGGCAGTGGGTATTTGTTCTTCACTGTTCTCTTGTTCAGTTCACGGTAGTCGATGCACATGCGCATGCTGCCGTCCTTTTTCTTTACAAATAATACCGGAGCGCCCCATGGTGAGATGCTCGGTCTGATAAATCCTTTCTCTGTTAATTCTTCAAGTTGGGACATTAATTCTTTCATTTCTGACGGAGCCAATCGGTATGGTGCCTTGGCAACGGGCTCAGCTCCTGGCAGTAAGTCAATCTGAAATTCTATTTCCCGATCGAGCGGCAAACCAGGTAGGTCCTCTGGGAACACTTCTGGAAAATTGCACACCACGGGTACATCTTTTAGCTCTTTCGTTTTCATTCTATCGTCAATAACATACGCCAGATAAGCTTCGCAACCGCGCCTCATGTAACTTTCGGCCTTGATCATCGAGATGACGTTCGGCATTGTGCTATTCCAGTCACCATAAACCGTAATCGGACTGCCGTCAGTGGCCTTGAGATGTATCATCTTTCGTTTACATATGATTTGAGCTTCGTTGGCAGCTAACCAATCCATGCCCAATACTACATCGAATCCTCCTAAGGTTAGAAGGTACAATTTAGATGGAAACTTATGGCCCTCTATTTCTACCATGCAATCGTCAGTCACTTGGATGACTACTGAGTTTTTACCAATAGCAGTTTGTACGCTAAAGGCCCTTAAAAGGCTAGTGATTGTGCAGTCTAATTTGCGGCTAAAGGCAGTGGATATAAAACTTTTACTAGCACCAGAATCAAACAGAATAGCAGCATGTTCATCATTTACTAGGAACGTACCCGACACGACGTCAGGGTTTCCTCTTGCTTCTTCCTCGGTTAAAGCATAGGCCCGAGTCCTAGCCTTTGGCTGTTCCTTTTCCTTTTCTTTTCCCGAACCAGATTGGCCGGCCTTCCTGCAGTTCTTTGTCAGATGTCCAAACAATCCACATACTTGACACTTGACGTCTCTTACACATTCTCGAGAGAAGTGCCCCGGCTTCCCGCACTTATAGCATGTGATGGTGCCGATTTTACATTCGCCAAGATGTTGCCTTCCACATTTCTTGCATGTTTCATATTCGTCCGACCTTGGCTTCTTAGTTTCAGTTGTTACGTTCCCTCTTCCTGTGCCTCTAGACGGGTTCTCCCACTTTCTCTTTTGGGTCTCTGTTGGTGGGTCCTCATTGGCATAATCGTCGTAGACGATTCCGCTCAGATTCACTACCGACTCGAAGGTCGAGGGTAGGTTAGCTTTTACATGAACACGGACCCGTTGTGGCAATCCCTTAACATAGTACTTGATCAAACGATCTTCAGTTTCCACCAGGTGTGGTACTAGTTGAGCCAGTTCATTGAATCTTGATGTATACTGGCGATGAGTCTTGTTGCCAGCCTTGAAGTTCAGGAACTCGTTCTCCACACGATCAATCTCATTTTGTGGGCAGAACTTTTGGATTACGAGCTTTTTCAAGTCCTCCCATGTCATTCTGGCAAGAGCATGTGGTGACTTTGTTCTTTGAATATTTCTCCACCAACCTAGTGCTTCATTGGTGAAAGAATGAGCAACATATTTAACAGCTTGGTCTGGTCGACACTCGCTGATGTTGATGACTGCGTTCATCCTCTCGATCCATTCGAACGTGGCCACCGAATCCTTGGTTCCATCAAACTTAGGTGGGTCTCCGTCCTTGAATCCTTTGTAAGTACACCCACGATTGCTTGCTGCCACTTTTACTTCATCCCCGTCACTATCATAAATTTTCTCTTCATTGTTCCCTTCATCCTCCTCTTTACTTTTCTTTATTGCCTCAGATAGTAGATCAGGCAATACCTTCTTCAGTGTGAGCACAACTTCACGGGCAATAGCATCCCTGACTTCGGGTTCCAACTGTATCGGCCCTGGATTGTCGTCTCCAGCTGGGGTCACTTCTGTTTCGTGTACACTCTCGGTGTGTTCCGCGTGCACACTCTCTCCTTCTTCTAATCTTTGATTCAACGGAGGTCTACCTCGTCGGCCAGTGCGACCGCCTCGGCGTCCAGTTCTTCCTCCGCCAGCCATAATTTCTTAATTTCCTGATAGTCATAAAGGGAATACATCAATGTCATTACTTCAGATCATAGTTTGGAACAGTACGAGCAAGGTAAATTCTTAATTACAGTGACCGGTTTGTGATTACTAATTTACATTGCTTTTCGGGTTCAAAACTCTTCAAATCGGTTGTGACATTGACATCTATTTGTTCTAAGTTAAGGTATCTATCCTTATTTAGAGCATTAGCTTTATTACTTACTTATCGTGCCGCGTTGGCGTTGGTTACCCATACTGACATCCGTGCGTTGGTCCCATAATCAGTTTGAGTCCAGACATTTAGGGATGTCTGAATCTCTCAAACTATTGCTCTGATACCAACTTGTAAGGCCCCTTTCCCGGGTGACCTCACTTGTTGGATTTACTCATAAACATAGTCATAAATACTGAACTTAAATTTAAAACATTCATCATTCAATTACATAATCAAAACAGCGGAAGTCTTTACGAATAAAACATAACATATTCTTAACAAACAAAAGTGGGATGTCAGTCTTGTGCCGGGTAACCTTCACGCTCTCGCACGACCTTTTCTTCCTTTACCTGAAATGTATACTAAAGTCAGCTAACGCTGGTGAGTTCTAGTTTAATGCGTTTATATATAAACATTCTTTTCTTTACTTTTCTTGGTAAACATTATTATAAAGTCATTCATATAAATACGTATTCATAACTTTTGCTTTTCTTTCATCTTTCTTTTCTTTATTAATGTGATTACATATATATATATATGCGTTCACCCTTTTTCTTTTCTACTTTTCTTGCCATTCTTTCTTTATCTTTCTTACGTGATTACATAGATATGCATTCACCTTTACTTTCTTTACCATTTATTGGTCATACACATAAGGGTGATCAACCCATCTTACGGTACGTATATCACAAAGACATACGCCCTCGAGCTACCGTCGTAGCCCTTTTACTTAACCGTCCGGCACTAGAAACCGTCCGTCATATCTTTACCGTCCTACCGAAGTAGTCCGTCATATCTTTACCGTCCTACCGAAGTAGTCCGTCATATCTTTACCGTCCTACCGTCGTAGTCCGTCATATTCGCCCGTCTGCCCTAAGGCATCCGTTTCCCACTTGAGCTAATTATGCAGCCGCATATTGTTTTAGCGACTTACTCCACCGTAGTGGCCTTTAATTAGTCTAACTTTCTAGACTTCCTTCTCTAGCTGCATAATAGTCAAGTGGTCGTCCGTCTACCGAAGTAGCCGTTATCATCGAAGCGTCCATAACGTTTACTTATACATGGCAAGCAATATATACATGGATATAAAGCAAGATTTCATTCTTACACGTTATGTCATTCTTTTCATACTTGGCAAGCAATATATACATAGATATAAAGCAAGATTTCGTTCTTACACTTTGTGTCATTCTTTTCATACTTGGCAAGCAATATATACATAGATATAAAGCAAGATTTCATTCATTTACGTTATACCATTCATTCATTCATTCTTTGTAAACATACGTGTTGTTCTTTGTTCATAATTCATTATTCACTTTCATATGTATCTACACATATACCTTAATATATCACGTATGGTCACATTGACATTCATTTCATTTATTCATTTAGTGTATACATTCCAGCCCCAAAACATTTAAAATCATTTGCACGTAGCATATAGGGGGCACATAGAACTCACCTGATAGGCGGGTCCCTGAAGTATAATAGCTGTTTTCGAAACGTCACTAAGGTCACCCACTATCTGTATAATAAGGTCATACATATAAGGTAGGGCTCCTAAATGACACTAGACATTACTGTTCTTGAACTCAGTAGTTTCGGGAGGTGGGTCGCATCGAAACTATGGTAGTTTCGAGCTATGGTCTTACACTCGAAACTAGGTAGTTTCGAGTCATAATCCTTCTATCGAAACTAGGTAGTTTCGAGTCATTAACTTACGAAAATCTTAGTTTAGGTTCAAGGTGACACTCGAAACTAGGTAGTTTCGAGTCCTGAGTTCCTATCGAAACTATAGTAGTTTCGAGTCATTGGCTGCTATCGAAACTAGGTAGTTTCGAGTCAAACATGACTATCGAAACTAGAGTAGTTTCGATGGGTCTACATGTATCGAAACTATAGTTTCGAGTCATGGGTCTGCATCTTCCCTGACCAGAACCTTGCTCCAGCCAACTTATTTCCAATCGATTAAACTTTGAACATTTTACGTTAAACACCTTCCTTTATCGTTCTTGAGTTCAAATACGTGATTTGTTTCAAGTTTCATATGCGAAAATCGTATCTTTATTTGATTTAAACCCGAGACATGCAAAGACTCAGAATCAGAGGCGATGCTTACCTCAACAGGCCCGATTTCTGTTGCTATGCGCTGAAATGGTGGAGACGGATGATTCCCGAGCCCTTGAGTCTTCTCCTTGCGGTTTTCTTCACAAGCCGATCGCTCTCTCTCTCTCTCTCTAGTGTTCTTGCGCAGGAAGATGAAATGAGAGAGGGTTTGGGTTGAAGCTGCTGTTTTGTAATGGGTTTCCCCCTTTTCTTTTCGGCCCATGGGCCGAAATTTTGGCCAAGCCCACTTTATTTCCCTTTTTTATTTGTCTTGTCATTATTTGGGATGTTACAGTAATCGATCAAAATCTAAGTGTTACAGAGTTGCTTGCGAATGTATTCGTGTTCAGTGTGTGTTCTAGTCGATCTTACTGCAGATTAAATACAAAAGATAAGCTAACTAACTATCCGAGAATCCCGGAGATTACTTGGTCTTCAAATATGACCGTTAGAAGTCTCTCCACGCATGTTCCACACGTTTCTTTTGACTTCTAGACCGATTCTTCAGTGATGAAATTGACTCCGCACGTTTTACCTGCGAATAAATCAAGATAGAAGAAGGATACAACGGTTAGCGATATAAATGTTAAGGATACCAAAACCTGTCAGGATACTGAAGAATGTCAAAGGTCTAGGATCCTTAGTCATAAAAATAACCCCTAACAATTGTCCCCAAATTTAACAGCTGTCAATTATATCAACATCTGTAAAAAATTAAAACTCAAATGGTAAATTAATAAGGTTTTGACAGGACTGTACCGAATTCCAATGCGAAATGACCGTTTTTTTACAGGATATAACCATCATTGTTCACGCCTCCTTTATTTGGATCTTCTCAAAGCTAACCACGTAAAGCTTTTTACTCCCATCTTCGTCTCTTTCTTTACAATCATCTAAGCCTTTTCACAATGGGTAAGAAAATGACTTGATCGGCTTCTTCTATCGTTGTTGAGACGATTGAAGATTTTATTGATCAAGGAACCCTTGATCATTCTGATCAGGAAGAGTGTTCTTTTACTGATCAAGATATCAATCTTTTAAAATCAAATGGTGTTTTTCCCAAAAAAGCTATGTTTAGGTCCTTCGACTCTAGGATGAAAGCTGATATGATTTCTGAAACTTGGGTTTGCTTCCTTTTTATCCTTTAACTCTGGGTCTTTCGTATCCGTTCCCACCGCTCATTGCTTATTTCTTCAAATTTACAGATTTATGCTACTCCCAAATCATACATATGGTTTGGAGAATTTTGTATACTCTAGAAAAATTGAATCAGCTCCACTCTTTGACCATTGGTATCCCTGAACTGGCCCATGTGTACAATTTGAGAACTCATGGATCTTCTTGTCACACCCCAACTGACGGCGGAATACATCGGGGCGGGACATGTAGACTATTCATAAGCATATGATCAAACTAAAGTTTCATATATTAAATTATCCCAAGTTTCATAACATTGTTCAAACAACCACCATCATACATACAAAGAAAAGCAAAATACATCAACATGTCCAATTGTTTATTTCAACTAAGTCCTCATTTCCTATGTGTAGCAACTTGAACATGAACTCAAAGATTTGTACCTGAAACATGATGAAAACAAGGTCAACTAAAAATAGTTGGTGAGCATACATATGTTTTGACACCACAAATAGTTTCCATGTGTTTGTGTACAATTCATATGAAACATGGCAAATAAGACAATTATGCAGAACCACTATAGTTAAAACTGGGACGTACAATCAAACCTTGTAACTGCATACAAAGTTATCCAAATGTAATATCGGCAACAATCACCCTAACTGGGTGGGTTTGTCAGACACATAGATCGATCATTGTATACCGTCGCCTTGTACAAAGTTAATGATTGCACTTGCACTATGCACAAAAGTATGTAAATGTAGTTTGCACTAATAGTGTTCAAGCATAAGGCACAAATTGCACCCATGATCATAATGTTTGAATTGTATAATGTAATTGCAAATAATGTTTAATGAAATCATGTTTCACCCCAAAATGTATAAAAATGAAAAAGTGGCTATGTAAACTCACCTTGAAATGAGTATCTTTTGAACATCACACAAGTATGTTGTTGTTGCACAAATGTCTAGCTAACCACAAGATCAACCTAGGTTTGATGGTATAAGTGTATGCATAATTTTGTTCAACTGAATAAAGGAATCCTAATGTGTGAAGGGATAGATGTGGGTGTCCTCACGTTAGTAATAAGATAATTACTGGAGTTTCAATTAATATTTATGAAGTCCTTGAAAAATAATTTGTGTTTCAATTTGAATAAAAGAAAGAGTAAATAGTTGATTATCTTCTGTTTATAATTAAATAAGTGAATATATGAGTAATTAAGTAGTGCTCCTTTGTTTGTAATTAAATGAATAAATAATTAAATAAATAAATTTCTTTAAATATGTGGACGAATAAATAGTTGATTAACTAAATAAGTAACTAAAAGAATAAATGGATAATTCCTTTTATTTTAGTTTGAATTCTCAAGAAATATGGTGTAAAGAAAAATGGTGTTCTACTTGGTTAATAATTAAACCATAAATATTTATGAAATTAACGGTGCAAAATTATTATATATATTTTTTTTCTAAAAAAAGATTAAAATATATATTGATAAAAGAGTTTATTGTTTTGTAACAAAAATTTATTTGTAAAAACAATTTCTTTCACGTCTCCAAATGTTTTTTAATCCAAATCGTTCAAATATAACATGTAAGTAAAACGAGAAAATACTCGTGTTAGAAATGATGATGCTCACATATTAGTTGTTATAAGTTTGTGATAATCACCATTTAAACATAGTCGTAAACATACATATCTTTTATTTGAGAGGGACATCAATTGTAACACTCGACCGATTACAAAAGAATAACGATAAATTATATGCATATTTCGTATATATATATATGTTTGATTACATAAACATAAAGGTTTATAAAAGAAATTTTGTGAAATTGTTAGAATTTGTATACGTTTTGACCTTTACTACTTTATAAAATACTACATATATGAACATGGGTATATGTGAGTGTACTAGACAAGGGAAGAATAAGAATCCAAAAAGGAATGGTCAGAGGCCGGGTCGAACCCGTGACCTCTGCCTCAAGGGACAAGCAACTTAACCGCTGGGTTAGGCACCGCGCCATGCTATTCTGTTGAGTTTCTTACATTTTAAACGATAGGGCCAGAAAGCCCTTCTTCCCCAAACCATTCCAGCTGAAACCCTAGCCTCTAAATTGATCGCGATTAGGCATAGCTACGCGACTCGAATGATAGGGATTTCAATCAAAGTATCAAAACGAATGTAATGAGGGTCGAATCACCTGAAATAGTTACGAGGTTGGTGAGATCGACTGGAGTTTAAAGTCCGATGTTCTTCGTTTTTGACCGCTCTCCAGATGTGAAATGTGATTGTATTGAGAGTTCGGGGAATGGTTAAGGAGTGTCGCGAAGGGGTGAGGCTCGCTTATATGTTTCAGTTTCGTCCGGATTGTACGAATTGAATTGGGACTTGATTAAAATGGTTTTGGAATCAAACTTTGAATCTAATCTTTGAATTTGTTTAATTCGAGTCATTATGCTGGGTCGCAACGGTCGTAGTAACATTTTAGCGTAATCATAACGATTTAGTATATGTGAATTCGTTGGTTTGAAACTGGTTTTTCGAAATGCTTGACTTTTAGAGTCAAAATCGTGGGGAATGAGTTCAATCAGGGGTAGGTTCAAGATGAAAAGTGAGGGGGTTGACTTTAGGGTCCAAACGAAAATGTGTGGGTTCAAAGGCAGTTGAGGGGGGGTTCTTTGGCTTGGAAAAGAGTTTTAAGGCCATTTTACTTGATAGTTTAATATTTAAATAAAGTAGTTTTCAATATAACTATAAAACTAAACATTATTTGTTTTTAATTATAGTATTTTACAAAAGAATAATATTTTTCTAAATTTGCAAATCGTATAAATGTTTTATTTAATGTGACCAAATATATATATATATATATATATATATATATATATATATATATATACACACATAACATAAATAAATACATATATATTTATTATCGCAAAATGTTTACCTATATATATCTATATCTATATATATATATATATATATATATATATATATAAATATACCTACATGTGTTATACCTAATAGAGAAAATAATATGTAAACACAAGGTTGAAGATTTGAATTGATACCAGTAAAAATGATAATTGATGTGACATATCATGTTGAACAAGTACGAGATTTAAATGGGGTGTCATTATTGTATAAGATAAAATAAAATAACATTAGAAAATCATGAATGTTACACTTCTCGCTTTGTTCTTCAACTTAAATCTAGACGAACCCATTTGATTTCAAAAGCTACCCAAAATGATATTGACTGGAAGGGAAAGTTTTTCTTTATGAGGAGAGATTCTATCCCTGGTGGGGATCTTTTGCCACTCCAATGTGTTGAAAAAGGTAGGAAATAGTCAGGATACCTGCAATTTTTAGTATTTCTAACCTGTTTTTGACGATCCTTATTTTTTGTGTAGCTCCGAAGTTCGCTGAGTTAGTTCCTGCACGAAGTGACACAGATAAAAGAATCGAAGCTAGTTTTCGTGTCGACTCAGCCATCAGCGAAGCTAGTTTTAATACCCACTATTCTGAATCCAACATGTCTTCAGGTAAAGAAAAACTCATATTAATATTGGCGTGTATTATGACCCTGATTCGTTTTAATCTTCTGTAGGAATCCCGAAATTGAGCTCTCAATTTGCCTTGTCTGATCTCGATAGCCTTCTATCTGGAGCCACCGTCATCAAGAAAGAGGGTCCTACGCCTGCAACCACTAAATCCCGTGTTCCCCTACTCCGGTCCAAATCTTCAGGGAGTAAGAAGAGGAAGACTGCGGACGTGGTTGTTCTCGAGATCTTTGAGGGTATGAATTCCACTGAGACTTCCAGGAAGCTACAAGCTTTGCTGAATCTGGTAAGTAATTTTTGGTGTCCCTATTTTAATGTTAGGATCCTGAAATCCTTAATGTATCCGAATCTTGCAGGGTCTTGAGAAGCTGAATGTTAACTTGGCAACGACGGAGAAGAATGCTGAAGAAGCCCTAGAGAAGGACAAAGATATAAAGAAGATCTCTTCCGCAAGTCCAAGTTTATGGAGAAGGAGATCCAGACTTTGAAGCATAAGTTGCAAGATACCTCAGCCCAGTATGAGCAGAAAATGCAAGATACCATGGATGATGCCAAGAAATCTGCTGCTATGGCTATTCTTCAATCCAGGATTCAGATGGCGGAGCAGGCTGCCATGGAAGGTTTTGACCTTACAACATGGGATCTTCAGGGATGGCGCACTTCTCTAGTCAAGCTTGGTGGTGTAGCAGTGGAGACAAGCAAGGTTGCTGAAGATGTTGGAGCTAGAGGTGGTGAGAAGCAGGTTGACTAGGGCGATGAGGGTAATGATGCCTAGGCCTGAGCCCTGGATATTATGGTTCTTCAATTTGGTTGATCATGGTTGCTGCTGTCTTAAGACAATTTTATTTTATGTCTATGGTTGTTGAACAATTTTACTTTTTCTTGCTCTGGGGATCCTGGTTTGGGATAGACAATTTCAATTTTTGACTGATGGTTCATGATTTGGGTGGCTAGGCCAGGTTTTGGATGAAGCCCGAATCATTGATCCTCCTGCACTTTCAATATTAGTAGATGATATATGACTACTTGCCATGGTTGTTGTGTGCTTGATATGTTTTGACATATTCTTAGAAAATTAGGATCCTTAGGCAATTAAGCCTTATGATATATGGAAAAATAGTTTTAGGTATCTTTTTAGGATATCCGATCCTTAAATAACATTTTATCTTTTCATTAAACTTTGATTCAGAAAAACATACTTAGTTTATGATAAATAGTTTGGAAGAATACCAGTTACAAACGTACCATGACTCAGTCATCAAACTTTTGGATCTAACCCAAAATAAATAATCTTAAGTAAATACCTTTACTAAGAATCAAAGTAGGTAGATATACATACCAGATAATGATAAGGAGATTTAAGCATATCATATCCTTTTGGAATCCCTTAGCTGTCCCCTGTGTATAAGCGAATTATTTACTTAGAAATCGTACCTTAGGATCCTCAGGGATGTCCCCAATCTGTTTGAGTATCAGGATCTTGGGTTAGCATATTAATGCTAAATATTTGGGACAAGCCAGAAACTTGAGTTAACACATAAGTGTTAAATACTTGGGACAAGCCAAAAACTTAGGTTAACACATAAGTGTTAAATACTTGGGATAAGCCAATTCTTGAGTTAACACATAAGTGTTAAATACTTGGGACAAGCCAAAAACTTAGGTTAATACATAAGTGTTAAATACTTGGGACAAGCCAATTCTTGAGTTAACACATAAGTGTTAAATACTTGGGACAAGCCAAAAACTTAGGTTAACACATAAGTGTTAAATACTTGGGCCAAGCCAATTCTTATGTTAACATGTGAATGCTAAAAACCTGAGTTAACACGCAAGTGTTAAATGCTTGGGACAAGCCCGGTGAATAACACGTCTGTTATATTCGTGAGGTCCAACATATAGCCAATAGTGATGAAATTATCAGCCACTGTTACATGGACTGGTCGCACCACCTTGAACTATACTTGGATATCGTGCGCCAAGGTGGAGTGTTTAAACTCAATTCGTAGAAAGGTGAAGACCCTTAAACCTTTGAAGGGATTTTGAGTACCTTAAACTTTGGAGATGGCCAGTCTCTATCTTTAGTCAGGATCCTTCCTACAAAACACGAAACCTTGCGGAAGGTGGGTGTTAGCTTGGCTAACACCCCTCCAACGCTCAAGTCAGTACTTTGATAAAAGATAATAAAGATATAAATAATTAGGGATAGAAGACATACCAGTCTTACTTGGAATTTAAGTTCTAACTTACATAAAATACGATTTGAGATGGACAACATTCCAAGATCTTGGCATGATCTATCCTTCCATTGTAGCTAACCGGTAAGCTCCCTTGCCTGCTTCTGAGTCTATCAAATACAGACCTTCCCATTTCGGTGCAAACTTTCCTTCGTTGGGATTGATAATATTCTGAAATGTTTTTCTCAATACCAGGTCACCTACTTGGAATCTTCCGATCCTTATGTTCTTGTTGTATGATTTTGCAATTCTTTGTTGATAAGCCGCAATACGAACTTTGGCAAGATCTCTAAGCTTATCCACAGTATCAAGATCCTGTGCCAGAGCTTCATTGTTGGTTTCATGATTTTGAAGGCTGGATCTTGACGTAGGGATCACCATCTCAGTGAGGATCACTGCCTCTGTTCCGAATACTAACGAGAATGGAGTTTGACCCGTTGCACTCTTAGCGGTTGTTCTGTCTGCCCAAAGGACGAAAGGTAATTCCTCTGCCCATCTTCCTTTCTTGGCGTCCAATCTCTTCTTAAGGTTGTTCACGATGATTTTGTTGCTGGATTCCGCTTGTTCGTTGGCCTGAGGATGTACTGGGGTAGAAGTTATCATTTTTATCCCCCAACTAGCACAGAAGTTTGTTGTTCTTTTGCCAATGAACGGAGATCCATTATCACACACTATTTCTGCCGGGATCCTGAATCTTGTCAGGATATTACGCTTTATGAAGGGGAAAACTCATTTTTCTCTGACTTGGACAAATGCTTCAGCTTCTATCCATCTGGAGAAATAATCCGTCATTGCCAGCATGAATACCTTTCCTCCTGGTGCTCTGGGCAGTTTGCCGTTTATATCCATTCCCCATTTCATGAATGGCCATGGGGAGATGACTGGATACAAAGGTTCCGCTGGTTGATAGAGTATGTTGTAGTGTCTTTGGCAAACATCACATTTCTAGGCATAAGTCATAGCATCTTTCCTCATAGTAGGCCAATAGTATCATGTTCTCAGGATCCTCGAAGATAATGCTCTGCCTCCAGTGTGGTTACCACAATCTCCTTCATGTATGTCTTTCAAGACTTCATGTGCTTCAGGATCCTCTAAGCATCTCAAGTATAGACCTGCAATAGATTTTCTATACAAAACGTTGTGCAAAATTATAAAACGAGATACTTTCATGCGAAAAGCTCTATGATTCTTTTCACCACTCGGGATCTCACCATCCTGTAAATATTTTTTTAATAGGTAGAATCTAGGATCCTTGATCTTTGTCATGATCTTGGATTTCAAATTCTTCTGTATCTAACGCTTCATTATCCTTGCACTCTTTTGTACTGATTGTAGGGTTCATGATGTGTATAATTGGAATCCTCACATCTAGCGGTAACTTAAGAGCTGATCCAAGATTTGCTAAGGTACCTGTGTTATGTAAAAAATTTTGAATTCTTTGCCAAATTCTTGATTATTTCAAGATAATGGGCTAGTTTCTCGCCCTTAACTGAAAATCGTTAAAGTAGTTAGCAAGTAACAATGAATCCACATATACCTGGAGATACCTGATTTTCATATTTGTAGCTAGCTGCAATCCCGCTATCAGTGCCTCATATTATGTTTCATTATTCGTTGCCTGGAACTTACAACTTATGGATTGGGGGTATTATATCCCCCTGTGGCAATGTCAGTATGATGCCTAGACCTGTTCTTCTTACATTGGATGCACCGTCAATGAATAATATCCACTTATCCTTGGACTCTTCCAATTGTTGGACTTCAAGGTCTGCTTCATGCTGAATGTCACTACTGAAATTAGCCACAAAGTCCACAAGTGCCTGTGACTTTATTGATGTCCTAGGTTCATATACTATATCATAGGCACTGAGCTTAATGGACCATTTTGCCATTCTTCCCGACATCTCTGGCCTTCTGGTCTCCGCCGCTAATAAGCTCTTACTTACATAGTAGATGGGATATTGCTGTTATTCATGATCATTGACTAAGACAACACTTACAGCATTTCCGGATACCGCCAAGTACAGGGATAATGGCTTATCATCCTCAGGCTTCATTAATAGAGGAGCTGATGATAGGTACTCTTTCAATGCTTGAAGTGCTTGTTCATGATTTTCTTCCCATTCAAATCGCTTATTCTTTTTCAGGATATCATAAAATTCCTTGCATCGTTCTGAGGATCTTGAAATAAAACGGTTGAGTGCCGCTACTCTTCCGGTTAGTCTTTGGACATCCTTGGTATTTTCCGGTGATTTCAGGTTGATGATTGCTTTGATCTGCTCTGGACTAGCCTCTATCCCTCTCTTGGTTACCATGTACCCCAAGAACTTTCCTGCCCCTACTCCAAAGTGGCATTTTGAAGGATTCAGCTTCATGTTGTACAGGTCCAGGATATCGAAGGCGTCTTTAAGATCCCTAAGATGATCCTCGGCTTTCCTTGGCTTTACCACCATATCATCTATATAGACCTCCATGGTGTCCCCCAGCTTGTCTTTGAACATCATGTTGACCAGCCTTTGATATGTGGCACCTGCATTCTTAAGACCAAATGGCATAGCTATATAACAGTAAATACATGTCGGAGTCATGAATGCTATATCTTCCTGATCTGATGGTTCTATTTAAATCTGCTGAAATCCCAAAGAAGCGTCCATAAACATCAGGATCTCATGGCCCGTTGTAGCATCAACCATCGAGTCTATGTGTGGCAATGGGAAGGGATCCTTAGGGCATGCCTTGTTAAGGTCCGTGTAATCCACACAAACTCTCCATTTCCTGTTTTTCTTCTGTACTACTACCACATTTGCTGGCCATTTTAGGAATTTTACTTCCCTAATCATCCCGAACTTGAGAAGTCTTTCCACCTCTTCTTGGATGATCACGTTCCTTTCAGGAGCAAACTTCCTTTTGATGTATTGGCCTGAAACTATTATCAATTCCAAGTTTGTGAGTTATAATGTTTTTGGATATACCTATCATGTCTTCATGCTTCCATGCGAAAGTTGATTTTCTTCCTTTCAGGAAGTCTAAGAGATCTTTCTCAATATCCTCAGGGATATTACGTCCTACAAGGACTTTAATATCCGGGTTTTCGGCATCCAGGGATACCTCTTTGACATCCTGCTCTTTAGCTTCTAGAACATCCCTGGCCTGCTTCGTTAATTGTTATGCCTGGCTTGTCTTTGTAGAAGATTTCATTGAGGATGTGTAGCAGTTTTTAGCTTCCTGTTGATCGTTGTTGATCCTTACTACTCCCCAAGGGGTCGACATTTTGACACATTGGTGATATGTTGAGGGTACTGCTTTCATGTCATGTATCCATGGTCTCCCTAGAATAATATTATAACAAGATAGAGAATCAATGACACAAAATTTTTGTATAGAGTTTACACCCTCGATGTAGATTGGTAGCTTTATTTCTCCAAATGTGTTCTTAACCTCTCCACTGAATCCTACCAACACTGAGCATTTCGAGATAATTTCGGAATCAGGGATCCCCATCCTTTTTAGAACTTTAAACTGTATTATGTTTACTGAACTTCCTCCATCAATCAGGATCCTGCGAATAAAGTGGTTAGCTATGTATAGAGTGATCACCAAACCGTCATGATGAGGATCCTACACGTCGTCTCTGTCTTCCTCCTCAAAAGAGATTCCTTTCTTTCTGGTTAAGGTTGACGTTTTTATAGGTATATATCCTTTTTCCGTCTTTGCTCCCTTAGCGTTTCTCTTTGTTTCGGAATAAGAAGTACCACATATGTCAAATCCATTGGATATGAAACTTATTACCTTGGCCTCCGGTGGTGGGGATGTTGCTCTCTTCGGGATCCTGTCATGATCCTTGGTTTTCTCCTTTCTTCTGCCCAAGAATTCTTTGAGGCGGCCTTTACTTAGGAGGTAGCTTATCTCCTTTCATAAAGCGATGCAGTCCTCAGTCATGTGGCCGAAATCTTCGTGGAATGCACACCATTTGGACTTATCCTTCCATCTTGAGCTCTTTTCGCTTTTGCGAGGCCATCTGGCCTTTTCACCAAGATCCTGCATGGCAAACATTAAACCTGTTGTATCAAGAGAAAAATAGTATTAAGATATTCTAGGATACTCTTCTTCGTCTTCGTCATCCTCCATAACATTGACTTTATGATTGTCAGGCTTGGAGTAAGGCTTGAGTCTATAAGGTTTGTAAGGTGCAGATTCAGGTTTTCGGTTGGGTTAATTGTAGCTGGTTAGAGCATCCATCCTTTGTTGGATCTTTCTGTCATCTTCGAGTCTTATGAACCTTAATTCCCGATTCCTGACTTCGTCTAGATTCCTGCAAGGATTCATAACAAGGTCTTCGTAGAACGGGGAATCCTTCTTCAATCCCATTTTGAATGCTTGGACCGATGTAGCAATGTCAAGGCTTGGGATATCCAGGGATTCCTGACTGAACTTGCTAACATAATCCCGAAGGGATTCTCCGGCATTCTGGGTTACCCTATACAAATCACTTGTTAGTCTTTCAAATGTTCTGCTGCAAGAAAATTGGTTATTAAACAAATTAACTAAGTGAGCAAATGAAGTTATTGAATAAGGAGGATCATTTAGCAGCCATTTCGAAGTTGATCCTATCAAAGTGGACCCGAAGCCCTTGCATAAGCAAGCTTCCTTTAAATCTAAGGGAATGGGATTGATTTCCATTCTCTCCCTGTATTGGGCGACATGCTCTTCAGGATCTGTAGTTCCATCATATAACTTCATGTTGGGAGTTTGGAAGCATTTTGGGATCTCTACATCACATATTAGAGGAGCAAATCTGGAGATCCTGTGACTGGCTAAGGATGCTTCGGGTATTGGTTGGACCACACCCGATATGCTGGAGATCATATCCCTTAGCTTCTTCAGTTCTTTGGCCATGACAGGACTGATCCCTTTATCATGCATAAGTTCGTCAGTATTTAAAAACTGATTGAAAGTGTTACCAAAGCTAGGATCATGTGATGAGGATCCTGTGGTGATTCCAAGATTCCGGTCTGCAGTGACTCTAACAGCTGGAGTTGGACCAACTATAGTGGTTCCAGTCTGCAAGGGGATGATGTCTCCCTGATGATTTCCTGAGGATCCTGAATAGTCAAAGTCCAGGATCCTTGGTGCAGCGGAGTTGTCACTTCCACCAGTTTCTTTGATTCTTTTATCCTTTCAAGCTCTCTAAACAGCATCTGATTAGTCTTTTCTTGCTGTTTCATTTGTTGCTTCACTTCTGAGAATAGATTGAGGATGTTGTTGTTTGAAACAAGCAGAGGTCCTCCGGCAGGTATCCCAGATCTCGAAAAACCAGCAGAAGTAGTTTTCTTAGGCATGTTGTCATTCTTTTTCTAGAATGACGGAGGAGGAGGAGGGTTGGTCAACCCAGAGCTTGAAGACGGAATAGAAGAAGAAACTGACTTGGATTGGGACGACATTTTTGCAACAAATTTGGAAAAATAGTGATTGAAAGCAAATTTCAATAAAGATTTTAAGGTAAAAAGCATGTAGGTCCACATGGCTCTTCTACGGATCGTTCTCGTGAAAAGACGTATTGTTAACACGGAGTGCGGAATCCAACTGAATCAACAATTGTATACACAAAAGACAATAGAAACAATCACGTAAATAACATTCAAGCTTGTATTCCAACAATCATAGAGTTTACAGACTTAATCAGACAATTCGTTCACTTCTGTTCTACTCTCTGTTTGTTACTACTACTGACTCTGTAACCTCTATATATAGACATCTGATCTGTATTAGGCGAACTTAACAAGTTCGCCTCTAACAGACTAAGCGAACTTAACAAGTTCGCCTCAGATAGACTAAGCGAACTTAACAAGTTCGCTCCTAAAGATTACAAGTTCGCCTCTCTATGAACTTATACAGAATTTTATCAATAGTTACAAAACATGTCCTAACAGACTCCCCTTTAACCATTGCTAACAATTCTATCAATTACAAGTCAAAGACTCTAAGACTAAGACATAATATCTTCAAGCTCGTTGTCACCAGAATATGCTCCAACAGACTCCCCCTTAACAACAGCTTTAGAAGATTGTCATCAGTCTTCAAATATCATCAAACACACTGTAGTCTTCGTCTTGTTCATCTGCACTCTCTCTCTTTATTTCTAGAAGAAAACTTGGGAGAAGGACCCCTTGTTAACTTCTGTCTGCAGTATTCAGTTTTTGCAAAGAAGAACAACCAAGAATAACCAACAATTAAAATTTCCATGGAAGCTGGAAAAATAAAATCTTTTTGGTTTTTCAAACATAAGAAACACAAAATCTTTTTGGTTTTTCTCTATATAAACCGAAATGTAAAATACAAAATCACATCTTTTTGGTCGAACATCACTAGTAAGAAGATCATATCAGTATATATGATATATCAATCACACATCTTGGATATAAAATCCATATAATATCCTATGTCATTCTTTCAAGCCTTGACCAATCAAACCAATATCTTTCAAGATTTTCACACTCTATCTTTTCAAGACTTTCATATTGCATGTTATGGTACGCGATAAACATTCAAAGAAAATAGGATCAGGCTATGACACACAAATTCAAATTGTCAATATTATAAGATTTGAAACTAAAGCATCTCATTCCCACTTTTTTGTGAGTTAAGGTATCATTTAAGTATGAAATACAACGTGTACCCCACTAGTATGCCAACAGAAAGTAAATGCACTATCTTCAAGACATATGAGATTTTACTAAAGATTATCCGAATTTCCAGAATGAGGAGACATCACTTAGCACATGAATAGCAGAATCCAAATTGGATTGTATAGGAATCAATGAGATTCAGAATCGAATGATTCAATGTTTTGGCTTATATATGTGGAATCATAAGATTCAGGTACGTGGATCCAACTGTTATCTGGATTATGAATTCAATGGATTCAGTAAAGATGATTTATCAATATGATCCAACGGCTAGTATATGTTTGAAAAATGTTGTCAAGTACATATCTTGATTATACTTCAAATTGCATGCTTTTCGGGACATGGGCACTGAAGCAAATTGAATGAATAGTGCTAAGGACTTAACCCGAAACTGATCTCATAGGAAAATCTTTATTAAAAGCTAATATTGTTTATCTGATAGTGATCTTTTAACACACACACCCAGGCATAAAATGGGTTCAAATCATAGTTGTAACATATGAAATTATGTTTTCACACTACTAATGGTTCAGTGACGCTTTTAGTCTACTGACAATTCAAATTATATGTATACACAACACTATCATTTCCTATTTATGCAGTCTCTTAAGTTTAGATCAAAACATATAATTCAGATATATTAACATAAAGCACCAACCAGTCAATATAAGGTCATGTGTGAAAGAACATCTACTGATGTACTATCATCTCTTCTTTAACTTCAAGTAATGTCGATTTTATCTTTTTCAATTTGTTTAGCTTTTTCAAAATCTTTATGAAAGAAAGTAAAACAAACGAAAAAAAAATCTTCCATGAAAACATTTTAAGAAAAACATTTTACTTGGTTACTCAGGATTAAGCAATTTAATCAATTAAAAACTCAAACCGATGTAATCCTATAATTGAATGTCATTGCCTCTGTCACCAACACAGTTCTGTACTCCCCCTGTCCTGTAGACTCCCCCTCAACTAGTCAAATGGTTGCATCAACAACTTTATGCTTACCATCGTCATCCTAAGTTTCAGGTTATCATTTGGACTTTGTAAAACTCTTTCAAAATAACATTGTGTGTGACATATTCTCCCCCTTGAGCATCAAGTCGTTGAAACAAATAGATTCTCAGTTATCAACAACTCGTTACTCTTGCAGATGTCAATCCCTATCATGTGCTTAGAATATCAACAAACCAAATGTTATTAATAGTCCCTCTTGGTAAATCCTACACATCTAACAAGAAACATTAATTTGAAATCGGGACCCAAGCCATGGTAGTCATGGGTCATCCATCTGTATCAAAATAATAAAACTCACTCCATTCACAATCAAATCTCTCATCAATTTTCGGAGATTGTTCCGACGAGTCAGAAACAGAAACTTTAGATTTCCAAACATACTTCTTTTCAATAAGTTCTTTTTGCTTAAAATGTGAAGTGTTTGAACAATCTTGTTCATTTGAAAAATGTTTAGATTGTGAAAGCTCTTGTTGTTCTAAAAGTTTTCTCAATCTTCTGTTTCTCCTCCGTCTTTGAGGTCTAGAAAGCCTAACCTCAGATTTTGAATTACCCTTTGGTGTATCATGAGGTTTAACCACATTTTGGTTAACATAAGGCTTACCAAGAGTTCTTACCTTTCCTGGAGTAACATGTCGGTTACCTTTGGCGTTGTGAGGACAAGCAATCCGAATATGACCCACAAGACCACAAGAAAAGCAAGATCTTGTCTCACGATAATCTCTCATATAAGGAATCTTCACACGATAAGATGCACTTGAAGAAGATTCTCCTACATGAACTTCTTTTGGAGTTTGAGACGGAACAAACTTTTTCTCAACAGGTTTTGATTCAGGCTTCATCTTCTCAGGAACTACATGCTTCTTCCCTTTAATTTTGTAAGGACAGGTCACCACAATGTGTCCCATCTCATTACAATGAAAACATGTACGCCTGTCTGTATAATCTCTGACATATGGAACTCTCCTTGAATTTGAAGAACTTAAAAATGTATAATTTCCAGATGAATTAGAATCAACCTTTGAGTCTTCTTTCTTAACCTCTTTTGGTATCCCCCTCTACCTTAGCTTCATCAAAATATTCATCATCACTCTCATCAGAATACACCATATCTTCACCTGTGACTGGATTCACTTTCAACACAGTCTTAGGATCTAAATCCTCAACGTTTATAATCTCAGGTGTAACAGAATAATTTTCGTTGAATGGTGGAGGAACATAACCAATACCATTAGTTCCTTTCCCCTCTTTAGTATTATTATGATAATGTTCTAATAAGAATGATGAATTTCCAAAGCTTTCTAACTTTCTGTGTAATCTGATCACCCCTGTTTTAGATTCAGCTAGTTCCTTATCTTTCGCAACAAGATCATTATTTCGTTTCTCAATTTCTGCAAAGGACATATCCAGGTGATATGCCTGCTCTTTGATCTTCAAAGTCAGAGAACTTATATCCCTCTTCAGTGATTCTATTCTCTCAATACACACATTCTCATTATCTTTTAATTTCTGATTTACTGTGTGCATGGATTTCATATCACAAATGAGGTTTACGTTGTCATCCATAACCCTCATCATTTTATCCTTCACTGAAATACAGTTAGAACAAAACGTTTCAGAGTTAGAAAGTACCTCAGCTTTTACTTCTGGAGAAGGTGCACTAGGAGCCATGAATACGTCATCATCAGCTTCACCCTTTTGATCAACAATGACAGGCTCTGCATTAGTTTCTAATTCACTCAGATCATCTTCAACTGTCTGAAAACTTTCTTCAGTCATCACATTAGTCTCAGTAGATTGAGTACTTTCACCAGAACGAATACTCTCACTATCACTTAACTCTGCAGAAGAATCACTTTGAGAATCACCTTGCTTCTCCAATACTTCATTGATCAAGACTACAAACGCTTGAGAAGTTGCTTCACCCTTTTTCTTCAATGCTTCCCATAGATCTCTTGAAGTTGAACACTTCCAGAGACTATGAATGATTTCTTTTGGTAAAGACATCGTTAAAGTTTCACACGTTTTCATCTCTCGATCAAACTTCTGTTTTTCTACTTTAGTAAGATCTGTCACTAGTTTTGGAACATTACTAAATTTCCAGAAAGTCAAAAGTAGGATGCACATATCCTTCTGTTATGGGTCTCTAAAAATTTTCATCAGTTTCTGATACGAACTGTTCAAACCGGACTATCCAGCTACTATAATCTGATATGCACAAAAGCCTCGGTGGCATAGTTTCAATCTCATTATCATCACATTAAATTGACATTTTGAAATTTTTGCGAAAATATCCCGAATTTTTTTATTTTTTTTTTTAAAAAAAACTAGCTAAGTTCGCCTAATACTGCCTAAGCGAACTTAATAAGTTCGCCCGAACTTCACTGAGCGAACTTAATCCCAAGCAAATTTAATATGAAGCGAACTTAATAAGTTCGCTTAAACCAGAAATCTGATTAAGTTCGCCTAATTTGAGAGAAGCGAACTTGACAAGTTCGCCTGCCGACCAATTCAGCAAGTTCGCTTGCTTCAGCAGAATCAAAAATCAAGAACAGCTTCAACCCAAAAACACGAACCCAATTTCACCAAAAATCTTCATAATTCACTGATTTGAAGGAATTAGACAAAATTGAACCGTAGGATTGTGTATTTTCTCAATTAGAACCTTTCTATCGGATCAATTTCTTCAAAATCTACTTCAAAAACACCAAATCAGAAGCAAAATAAGCTTGAAAACTCCATGGAAATGAAAATTTCAAAGATGATGAATTTGTTGTCAATTTACATACAAAACCGTCTAAAATCACCAAGAATCACGAGCATAGGCTCTGATACCACTTGTAGGTCCACATGGCTCTTCTACGGATCGTTCTCGTGATAAGACGTATTGTTAACGCGGAGTGCGGAATCCAACCGAATCAACAATTGTATACACAAAAGACAATAGAAACAATCACGTAAATAACATTCAAGCTTGTATTCCAACAATCATAGAGTTTACAGACTCAATCAGACAATTCGTTCACTTCTGTTCTACTCTCTGTTTGTTACTACTGCTGACTCTGTAACCTCTATATATAGACATCTGATCTGTATTAGGTGAACTTAACAAGTTCGCCTCTAACAGACTAAGCGAAATTAACAAGTTCGCCTCAGATAGACTAAGCGAACTTCACAAGTTCGCTCCTAATATGAACTTATACAGAATTTTATCAACAGTTACAAAACATGTCCTAACAAAGCACCACTTGCCCCACGGTGGGCGCCAAATTGTTTTGAGTAAAAATTAACAAGACTAATTTTGTAACCAAACTTAGTATGTGAGGTAGTGTGCTTGATCAAAATGTGAAACAATGAATGTAAATGCAAAGTTTGACACGATGATATACGAGGAAAGCCCTTAATCCTTGAGGATGTCCGACATAAAACCCCGGGAAGTGACTAATCGTCACTTGCCTCCAGAACTTTTATTAAAACCTTGGAAATGAGTATAATGAGAGCAGTAATCGATCGAAATCTAAGTGTTACAGAGTTGCTTACGAATGTATTCGTGTTCGGTGTGTGTTCTAGTCGATCTTACTGCTGAATAAATACAAAAGATAAGCTAACTAACTATCCAAGAATCCAGGAGATTACTTGGTCTTCAAATGGGACCGTTAGAAGTCTCTCCACGCATGTTCCACACGTTTCTTTTGACTTCTAGACCGATTCTTTAGGTATGAAATTGACTCCGCACGTTTTACCTGCAAATAAATAAAGATAGAAGAAGGGTACAACGATTAACGATATAAATGTTAAGGATACCGAAACCTGTCAGGATACTGAAGAATGTCAAAGGTCTAGGATCCTTAGTCATAAAAATGATCCCTAACAGGTTATAAGCTTTAATAATACAAAATATGAGAATGTATATAGATGGGCAAAACCGAGTATAGGGTGAACATCATCATGTATTTACGGCTACATTGTTTGTACCTATTAAAAATGTTGCATTTCTGTTATACACAAAGAAAAAGTAAAAAGAAAATTAAAAAAAAAACATACATAAAAAATTACAGGTAACAAATATATTCCTAAATTAAAAGTTAAAATTTATTTAGAAAAAATATGATTTGTTAACCTATAAAAAAGATATGGCAAAATCAATTTTTCTTTATTTCCCAGTCCCCCAAGTCTATCGATAAAAAAGGTTAAATAAATAAAATAAAAAACCGTTAAAATAAATTAATAAATAAAGTATTATATGAGAATCAAATCTGTTACTTTGAAACGTTGCAAGAAAGAAAATCACCTTGGAAAGCACGAAGAAGAAGGTGGATAGGCCAGGGTGACGCAAGCCACAGCTTCACGTGCTTTCCAAAAAAAACACCAGCCACATGACATCAACTGAATAGGATGAATACTGTTCAAGGACGTTGTCCTTTAATCTAATTAGTAATTATAAATTTTCATCATCAAAGTTCTTTAAAACTTATTCAACTGAGGTAGTTAAAACCCTTTGAGTGTATGTATTACATGCTTTTATCACCATTTTCTTGATCTTAAACATGGTTATTAGAGATGTCTTTTTTTTCTTTTTCGCTATCCTTTTTAATTTTACTCTTTGATTTTCTATTATAAACATTCTCATATGTGTATGTGAGACGATCAAATAAAAAGTGAATTTTGTTTAAGTAACATAAAAATGATTTTTAAAAACTTGATATAGGCTCATACGAACTCCGATTGAACTCATTTCAGCGGCGGGCATTGGAACCAGCTCGTCGAGTTTTTCTAACTTAGCTTTTAGGATTTAGCATTTAGTGTTTAGCTTTAGGGTTTAGTTTTAGGTTTTAGCGTTTTTAGCTTTTAGGTTTTAGCCTTAGGGTTTAGTGTTAATGTTTAGGGTTTAGGGATTTGTGTTTAGGGTTCGACGAGCCGGTTCCAAAGATTCCACATAAAAGAGGGTTTGGCTATATATATAGTATAGGGTTTGGTTACAAAGGGAAAAAGTCTAGGAAGGATTTTTAGCCATTGATCTTGGAGATGGAAGGTTTCTAAGATTTCACATAAAAGAGGAGGGAATTTAAAGGCCGGAGGGGTATAATAGAAAGTGCAGTAATTGTTGACTTTCTAATAGCATATGCAAGTCACATGCATATTTCCTCATTTTTTTAAACGTCCATAACTTTTTTATATGTTAATATTTTTTTTTAAATTACACCATAAAATCGAGCGTTTTTTTTATCTTTCTAACATGTATGATATTGCTATATATTTAAAAAAACCGACATGAACCTCGTGTTCGTGAAAGTGGGTGATCTTATGGTGTTTTTGAATTGTGTAATTTTATGGTGTTTATAAAGTGTGTAATTTTATAGTGTTTTTTCGAACATTTGTATATATCGTTTTGTTGAGCGTTTGTGGAAAAAAAAAACGACACTTTTATGGTGTTTTTTCTAGCGTTTGCAAAAAAGAAAAAAAAATCGAGCGTTTATATTTAAAATTTTTATGGTGTTTTTTCGTGCCTTTGTAAAAAAATGGGTTTGTCTTGCATGTTTATGGTGTTTTTACAGTTTTTTTCATGCGTTTGTATTTTACATTCTATGGCGTTTATAATATTGCTATATAAAAATAAAATAAAAATTGACGTTTCTTAACCGGGCTTTTGTATGGTGTTTTTGAACTGGGCGTGTTATGGTGTTTTTAAACTGGACAACTTTTCTAGTGTTATTGATCAGCGATCGTGCGGAAAGCTGAAAAACGCATGTTTCAGATTCTCGAACACCATCGTGGAATTGATATCTTTGGTGTTCAGCTCTAGGAACACAAGAGTTGCAGGAGCTCGTACGCAGCAGAATGTTTTATGGTGTTTTTTGACGTAATTACCATTATGGTTTTAGGTGTTTCTTTATGGTGTCTTCTTTTATAGTGTTTTTGAACTGAACGTTTTTATGGTGTTTTTGAACTAGGCGTGTTATGGTAGTTTTAAACTGGACAACATTATGGTGTGTTTTGAACTGTGATTGTGCAGAAAACAGAAAATGCGTTTTTCAGATTCTCCAACACCTCCGAGGAATCGTTATCTGTGGTGGTCAGCTCTATGAACGCGAGAGTTGCAGGATCTCGTACGCGATCTAGCAGAAAATAGAAAACGCGTTTCTGGACGCCATTACCATAATGGTTTTTGGTGTTTTATTTATAGTGTTTTTTTTTTCAGGTGAAACAAGCTCTTTTAAAAATACCATAAATTCCTACTGTTCGAAAATACCATAAACTTGCCCAGTTCAAAAACACCATAACACGTTCACTTCAAAAACACCTAAAAATGTCCAGTTGAAATGTTTTTTATGATTTTTTTTAATTCATGGCGTTTTTTATGGTGTTTGTACATCAATTTTTATGATGGTTTATAGAGTTTGTACAACCTAGTTCAAAAACACCATGAATTAAAAACCCCACTTAACATGCAATTTTTTTAAAAAAAATTATATAACAATCTTGTACTCCTATTAAAAATAAAAAAAAAATGCTCGTTATTATGGTGTAATTTTTTTTAAATAATAACGCATAAAAAAGTTATGAACGTTTAAAAAATATGAAGGAATATGCATGTGACTTAAAATCTTTGTTTTCTCAATAAATCCCTTTTACTTTTCTTCACATCACCGTTTCCCTCAAATCTTTGTTGTAAGGCTTTCCATAAATCCTTTGAAGTATCATAACCTCAAAAACTGTGAAATAATTCTCTCGTCAGTGCCATGGTGATAGAACCATGTGCTTTCTTTTCTAAGTCATAAGCCTTCTTTTCTTCTTCGTCCAGCATTGACGAAGGTTTGGGAACAGTCTCACCAAGATATTCATGTGTTGGATGTTTATCCCCTTCCAGAATGGGTATCCACATGTTTGAATCATTGTACGAAACATACTCCTCGAATCTTGCTTTCCAGTTGGAATAGTCATTCACGTTTAACAACTTGGGTGGTTTTTGTGGAGTCCCTATTTCGTTATCATAGTTTAACATGCTGCTAATATTCTGAATGTTCGACATCGTGTTGAAATGGTCTTGCGTATATATGTCTGGTCTCGCGTACTTGTTTAATACGCATGAACAATGTTGGTCTTGCGTATTTGTTAACTACACATGAATACAATAACTACGCATGAAATATTGCCTTGGGTACATGATAAGTACGCAGTAGCTGAACAAATATGCATGAACTGATCCAAATCAGGTAAGTACGCCAAATCACTTTTTAAACTTGTACATCCACTGTCTGGTCAAACCAGGTGACCTGTGATTTATGAGATCTTCAAAGGTTGTAGTAATGAATAAATTGATCCAACCAAAAGATTAGATACTTGATTCTAAGCAATCCTTGAAGAACGGATCACCCAAACAACAACAAACAAAGGTGGATTTTGGGATTTTCAGGGATGAACTTGTGTAAAAACAGGGGTAAAACTCAGCTCTGAAAATCACCAAATGTGGGTTCAAAAATAAGTACATTGATACAACACTTTGTCGGAAATTGTTCTTAACACACTCACAACACTCGAAATCAAGAGCAAGTGCTTTGATACCACTTGTAGGTCCCCGGGTGTCTTGGATCGTGATCGTGTGGGTGTGTAGTCTAGTCTACAAGAGTGCGGAATCCTCGAGACTAGATGGAACGTAAGACAACAAATGTAAACACGACAACAAACACAAGTAATAAAATACATGGTCTATTATCGTAGCGAACCGATTACAAGTTCTATCCCTCCAAGATTTCTGGAACAAAGGACAAGAAAATGAGAGCGTACTTACTACAATACATGAACCTGCTACTTTTACTAGACCTGTTTCATGCGTACTTATCAAGTACGTAGGAATCTCCTCATGTGTACTTAACAATTAACAAGTACGCAAGAACACTGTGTGCGTACATAACAAATACGCAGGAACACCTCCTGTGCGTATTTGTACAGTACCCAACACTTACATACAACTGAATGAAACAAGTACAAGTAAAAGTACAAACATATATGATTACAACTCGATCAAGACAAATACATAAAGACTGAATACAGATAATACAAAAGACTAAATAGATCAGTACAATATCCAGAGTGCCTATCTCACAAAGATGCTTCTACATGACATGACATTAGAAAAATATTTGACATTAGACACAATGATTAAAAATATTTGACACAATAACTTGACATTAGATACAATGACCTGACATTAGACACAATGACGGGCAATAATCACAATGAGCTGGAAAACGTAATTTTTTTTGTTTTTCTATATAACGACACTGTACTCCATTTAAAGATAAAAAATACTCGTTTTCATCATTGTGTTTTACGTTTTAGATAATTTCGTGTTATTTTTGTCACTGTTTTTTGTATTATATATAATACAGTGATGAAAAATATTTGACACAATGACATGACATTAGAAATATATTTGACATTAGACGCAATGATGAAAAATATTTGACACAATGAATTGACATTAGACACAATGACCTGATGATGTAGTGCAAACCACACATCTTTTATTCCTTTGTATTCATGCGTTTTAGATAATTTTATATTCGTTTTTAGTCGTTCAAGTTGTATTTGAGTCTTTGTTGTATTAGCAGGTGTTCGTGTGGAATATGAAGCTAAATCATGAAGAAATCGAGCACGAGAGGAAAGCCGGGATCAAGAAGAAGAAAAATTGGAATTTCTGCCCCTCGCGGTACGCGAGGGAGGAAGGGAAGAGTCTCGAAGTACGCGAGGAAAACTAAATCCGGGCCCGACTAGTTTATCCCTCGCAGTACGCGAGGGGTTGGCTACATTCTCTCGCGGTACGGGAGAAGTATAAAATCTGAGAAAAACCCTAATTTTAATTAAATAGATTTTGAATCCCATTATGTTAAGAGTTCGACATTCAGCCGTCTGGAGAGGTGCTAGAGGCGATTTTGGGAGTTTGGAGAGTGATTGAAGTGCAAAGATTGAAGCTTTGGGTCCCGGTTCGTTAGTATTAGCGTATTCGATTTCCAAGATTACATCTTTTGTATTTGATTGTTTGTGTTGAACCATGTTTTTGTCTTTTACTTCTGTTATGGATGTTTTAAGTATGGTCTTTATCTAGATAATTGATAATACGTAGGTTTGTGATGACTATGCGTTAAAGTTTTGATCTTTATCGGTTTTTGGATTCATATGATGATTTAATGATTTTGTAACAATCTTGGTTTAATAATTGGGATGAATATGCATGTTCAATTCTGATGTATGATTGAGTATAGTTCCGTATGCTATTTGTGAATGTCTTTCAGTTTTGATAGCGTATCTAGATCATAGATTGTGTGTTTGTGATTGATTGTGTGGTTTGCTAGACGTAGTATTCCATAGGAATTGTGATTGAGAGTTAATTAGATCTGAGTATTCATCTTATCTCGATAACCGAAAGGTGAGCGGTATTCGGTTAGTCTTCGTTATTAGGATTCCGAGTGTTAACTGTCTGAGAGGAAGTTGCCTTAGGTTCTTAGTAATTGTTGCTAGTCCGAGTGATAGCTTGTTGATCTGAGATTACCTCGTGCATCTTTGATGTATTGTGGACAATGAGACTGAGAGGTGATATGTCTTTTGGGTACATTATCATTGTTGGAGAGACTGAAAGGTAATCCGACTATCTGGTGAGCATTGTGCATCTTTAGAGTTTCCTTGTTTGTGCCACCCTGAGAGTGATTAGGGATCCACTAGGTTGTCTTTAGATGTTATCCTTAGAAAACCAGTCCATCATTGTTTCCATAACCAGTAGAAGTCTTGGCTTTACAAGTAGGATTTCGACCTAGGCAGTGTTCTTCCCATTCCTGGTATTTCCTTAGTTCCTGTCTGATAGTTAGAGTCGTTCATTTGTTTTCTTTTGATTTCTTTAGTAGTTTAATCAGTAGTGTAGAAAACCCCCCCAAAACCAGTTATTCATAGTTCGAGTCAGAGTCTAGTTTAGCTATTCAGTGTCTCTAGGGTTCGATAATCCGGTTTACCATTAAGTTGTGCTATACTCGATAGGTCCACTTGCCTGTCAGTGCGCTCTAGTTCATAGGTATTCCATTTATTACTTAGGAGTCTAGATTAGGTTTTTATTTATAGTTTTTATAGACCGTCTGGCCGACATCAAGTTTTTGGAGCCGTTGCTGGGGACACTTGGCAATAGCAATATTAGCTTTGATTAGTTCTTTGTGTGATTTTTGGTTCATTTTCCTTCTTTGTTTTATTTTGAGTCTTAATTGTCTGCTGTGTCTTATCTGCTATATGTGTGTCTTAATTTAGGATTGAGTCTTTTGTATTTGAGTCTTTCTTATTTATTTTTGCGTCTTTCTGTTTATGCAACGTACTAGTTTCGCAGGGATCGCCATAGTATTCAGCTTACGAAGAACCCGATCAAGAGCTTCACGAGCGCACCCGCGACTTCCGGGAGCGTTTGAAAACGTTGTGCAAAACCAAGGTACGTTCTACTAGCACAATTCCTTTTCCTAAAATGGGCGGCGCTGACCCACCAGCGAGACGTACCGTGCACCAGAGAGCCAGTGATGGTGTTACTGGGACGAGATCTCCGATCACCCGCCCGACTGTGCCAAACACAAACAGTTGGCAAGTCCCATCACATGTCATGGGTACCATAACTCACTCCACTCAATTTCATGGCCTCGAGGATGAGGATGCACCAGGACATCTGTCCTGCTTTGTACGAATATGTGATACCTTCAATATCACTGTGTGTCTAGGGACGCAATCTACTTGTGTCTCTTTCCATTCTCGTTCTCTGGGCGTGTTGCCACTTGGCTAGATTACCCTCCCCCATAACTCTATCACCACTTAGGCGGATCCACAAGCCAAGTTTCTGAAAAAGTACTATCTCCCTTCCAAGGTCGCTCGCCTTAGGGACCAGATCCTCTCCTTCCGCATGGACCCTGACGAGCCTTATCACATGGCCTGGTAGTGGTTTAACGCGCCGTTGAGCCGATATCCCTAGCATGGTCTCTCTGACTTGTCGATAATGGAGAAGTTTTACAATGGTCTCACCTTCGAGAAGCAGCAAATGTTCAATACTGCTGCGGGAGGCCATATCATGGATAAGAAAGAACCTGCTGAGTGCGAGGAGATGTTCGACAGCTTTGCTTTAGCTGAGCAACAGCAGCCATGTTTCGTTAGGAATTCCATTCCTACTGCTAGGACACCAGCCTTTTCTGCTAGATGTGTTCATCAGCTCACCCCTGATGCTAGCGTGGCAGCTGCACTTGCAGCAATGGCGAATGAGATCAAGGAGCTAAAGTTGAGTGCTCAAAGGTGTGAGGTGTGCAGAGGAAGCCACGACACCAGGGACTGCCCCGTCAGTCAGCAGGAGCATGTTGATTTTGTGGGCAACCAGAACCGAGGATTCAACAACTATAGCAATTCTTATGGCTCGGGATGGAGATCTGGAAACAACCTGGCAGGGTTTAACGCCCTCCCTAATCAGCATGCAGGCAAAGCAGGACCAAGTGGAGGGAGCATCATGAACACTAAGAGGATCGAGGAGATGTTAGAGACTCAAACTGTCACACCCCAACCGAAGGCGGAATACGTCGGGGCGGGACATGTAAACTGTTCATGAGCACAAGGTTGACTAGATTTCAGTATTTTAATCATCACATTTCATTTCTAACAATTCAAACACAACCAAATTCAAAACAAGTACGTAAATGAAATACATAATATTCTTTATTAAAATTTAACTAAGTCCAAAGCCTATATGTAACATGTCTTGATCAAGCTCACACATTAGCACCTGAAACATGAATAGAATAAAGTCAACTAAAAAGTTGGTGAGCATACATAGGTTTATACATAGATAATGTATAGATGTAAATAATCAAATCCTTACATAACATGATAAAATAAGGAATTTATGGGGAGCAACTATTGTGTAACCAAAGTACAATCAAACCTTTGTAACTAGCATGCAAATTGTGTTGTCGGTAACAATCACCCCAATCTGGGTGGGTTTGTCAGACTCGATAGATCTATCATTGTTAACCGTCGGCTTGTATAGTTAATGATTGCACATGTAATTGCACACAAAGTAGTTAACACACCTAGTACTCAAACATAAAGCTCAAATTGCACACATGAATGTAAAGTGGATTTGTATGGTGTAGTTTGTGCAAATCATTGTATATAATGTTCATGTTTCACCCCAAAAATGTAAAACAGTGTAAAAAGGGTTATGTAAAACTCACCTGATTCAAAGGTGTAGATAACACGCGAGGCTAGATAGCAAAGTGATCCTTGAAACCTCACAGAATTAACCTAGTGTGTAATATATATTAAATTAATAACGTGTACAATAGTCTATGTCTAAGTCTAGGATTGAATTGGATGTGTGTACAAAGAGTTTGTATTGTAGTTTGCAAAGGGGTGTGTAGGTGATTGTGGTTTGTACTTGAATGGGGTGTTTTATAAAATGACAGATTGAAATAAATAGTTTTAAAATAATTAAATTCGAGTATGTGTTTGAATAACTAAATAAATCAAATAATTATTATTTATTTAGTTAGAAAATAGAGTGAAAATTATATTTATAAATTAAATAAATAATTTTTTTACTTTATTCGTTTATGTTATAAAGAGGGGTAAATATTGGTTCCAAATAATAATCTTATATATAGTTCAAACTCTGAGTGTATTTGTAAAAGTAATTTATATAAATAAATCCATTCCCTTATTTATTATTTAAAAAGGGTATAAAATATAGTTTAAATTTTTATAAAACCTTATAACTTTTATTCTCAGAAAATATTTTATTTATATAATAGCTTGACACAATATTTATAAAATTGGAAGATTAATCTCTTTGTTTAATTATAACAAAGTAATAAAAACTAAATTCGTAATAAAATGAGTTTAGCTTAAAAACTGTAAACTTTTGTCTCATTCTGTTCAAAATATTGTAGGGATTATGACAATAATTTTTATAAAATTTTTCGGGGCTTTTAAAACAGTTTAAAAAAAATAAACAGCCCGCAGGGACTCGAACCCGGGTCTGTGTGGTATGGACTGAATGAATAAACCACTGGACCAGGAGGCGGGTTCCGTTACTAGATTGATTCTAAGTGGGTTTAAACTCACGATTTAAGGGAGCCGGGATTGGTTTTAAAGAGGGCGCAAAAAGGTCAGGCCGGTCGCGCAGGCTGTGGGTTTCGAACCCACACCGCCTAGTTCAGGTCCGAATGTTTTAACCGGCTGAACTATGTGGTTTGCTGGTCTTGATAGTAAAACGGAAATTAAAATACGAGATCAAACAAAACCCCAAATCAGGTTAGTGACAAGAACAAGAACCCTAGAATTCAAATTTGTCCCAATGAGTTCTGTTAACACGAATTGGTAAGGGGCTATTGATGTGCACTGAAAGACGAACCGAATGATGTAAAAACTTACTTGATTGGTTTGGGCATGAATGCAGACGGCTATAATTTCGGTCTCGAAGTTCTTGATGCTCGTTTTGGTCCAGACGCGGAATGGGATGTGATTCTGGTCCTTGAGAGTTTGAATGGGTTTGTACGATGGTGTGTGACTATATTAATTCGATTAATTTTATCTTAATTAGTCGATTTGATTAGGATTTGGCCGTAACAGTTGTCGGACGAGATTTACGCATCGAATCAATGATTTGGAAATGAATTGGGTCGCGAACAGGGTTTACATTCTCCCAAGAAACGTTTGCGCGTGATTTAAGGGATTTAAACGCGTTAATTGCAAAGATAGATAACGGATTGATACAAATTTGACTATTCAAAGTCAATTTTGTTTGAATTTTAAAGCGCCTGCTCAATTGATCGTTTTTGCTTGTCGTTTGGGCCGGGATTGGATCGATTGTTGCTTGTGAAATCATGAGGAGTCCAAACCAACCGTATTCGGTCGAAGGCAGCCTTGGGTTATCACGAATTGGGCTGCTTTGACTTTTGAAAGTCAATTGGATCATAAGGAGGTCAAGTCTGATGTTAAAAAGTCAAAATTAGGAGAGTGGGTTAAATGCTTGAGGGTTCAATCAGATGTAAAAGTACTTGTCAACTGAGTACATATATATAGGTGTATGTACTTGTATGATGTATAAATGTATATATATACATATATATGTCTAAATATTATATATATATATATATATATACAGGGATTCTAAAATAATAGCGAGGTGGAATTAGTGAATTTGTATTGATAATTAGGGTTTATTATAGTCATTTGCTAAGGTTTGAATTTAAACATGATTTATTATACTAAAATGAAGACATGAAAATCAGAAATGTTACAGTATCCCCATGTTAAGGGAATTTCGTCCCGAAATTTAACTAGTTGAGGCTACTGAATCAGCGAAGAGGTGTGGGTACTTGAGCTTCATTTGGTCCTCACGTTCCCAAGTGAACTCAGGACCACGCTTAGATTCCCAACGAACTTTGACAATAGGGATACGGCTTCGCTTGAGCTGCTTGATCTCCCGATCCATGATCTTTACCGGTCTCTCAACGAAGTGCATCATGTCGTCAATGCGCACATCGTCAAGAGGTATATGGAGATTCTCATCAGCAAGGCACTTCTTTAGATTGGACACATGAAATGTAGGATGTACGCTGCCAATTGATGGAGGTAACTCGAGTTTGTAAGCTACTTTCCCAATCCTTTCAAGGATCTTGAATGGACCCACATAGCGAGGTGCTAGCTTGCCTTTCTTTCCGAAACGGATCTCACCCTTCCATGGAGACACCTTTAGAAGAATGAGATCATCAACTTGGAATTCCAAGGGTTTTCGTCGCTTGTCGGCATAGCTCTTTTGTCGATTCCTCGCTACTCGAATGTTGTCACGGATTTGAATGATCTTGTCGGATGTTTCTTGAATCAACTCGGGACCGATGATTTGTGCTTCACCAATCTCGTTATAACATATAGGAGAACGACACTTACGACCATAGAGAGCTTCAAATGGAGCCATGTTGATACTTGTGTGGTAGCTATTGTTGTAAGAGAACTCAATTAGGGATAGATGTGAATCCCAATTGCCACCAAAATCAATTACACATGCTCTAAGCATGTCCTCAAGATTTTGTATTGTACGCTCGGCCTGACCATCAGTTAGGGGATCGTAAGCCGTGCTTAAATTCAACCGTGTACCAAGAGCTGTTTGGAGAGATTGCCAGAAACGGGAGGTGAACCGAGCATCTCTATCAGAGATTATGTTTAATGGGACACCGTGACGACTCATAATTTCGTCAATGTAAATTCGTGCCAATTTCTCAACCCGGTAGTCTTCACGGATAGGCAAGAAATGAGCAGATTTTGTGAGGCAGTCAATGATCACCTAAATGTTATCATAACCATTTGAGGTGCGAGGGAGTTTGGTAAGTCCATAGCTAAATTTTCTCATTTCCACATGGGAATTTCCGGTTGTTCAAGCAAACCGGAAGGACATTGGTGTTCGGCCTTGACTTTGGAGCAAGTTAGACATTTGGCAACATAGAGAGCAATGTCTTTCTTCATACCGGGCCATCAATATTGTTGGCGAAGATCTTGGTACATTTTATCCGCACCAGGATGAATAGAATAACGAGTCCTGTGAGCCTCGTTCATGAGAAATGCATGGAGATCATTGCGATCAGGAACCCAAATACGGTTCAAGTAATAAAGTAAGCCATTGGGTTTATATTTAATCTGAAGTTCAACACCACACGACATTTCATCGTACAAGTTACCCTCGGTGACCGAGACGTGTTGAGCTTGTAGGATACGATTTTGAATGCCGGTTTGAATTCAGATACAATGAACCATTACATGGTCCTTACGACGTAAAGCGTCGGCTACAACATTCGCTTTGCCGGGATGGTAACGAATCTCGCAATCATAGTCGTTAAGGAGTTTAACCCAACGCCGTTGCCTCATATTGAGTTCTTTTTGGTCAAAGATGTGTTGGAGACTTTTGTGGTCGGTGAACACCACACATTTTGTGCCATAAAGGTAATGTCTCCAAATCTTCAATGCGAATACGGCCGCACCCAATTCGAGGTCATGCGTCGTATAATTCTTCACATGGATCTTAAGTTGCCTTGATGCATAAGCGATCACCTTGCCTCGTTGCATGAGAACACAACCGAGACCTTGGTTGGAGGCATCACAGTAGACAACTAGATCATCATTCCTATCAGGGAGAGTCAAAATAGGAGCATTGCGCAACTTTCATTTGAGAGTTTGGAAAACTTCTTCTTATTTTGGTCCCCATTCATAAGGTTTACCCTTGTGGGTCAAAGCGGTGAGAGGAACAGCAATCTTAGAGAAATTTGAAATGAAATGACGATAATATCCCGCAAGACCTAGAAATGAACGAACTTTGGTGGGGGTCTTAGGGACATTCCAATTCTTAACAGCCTAAATCTTAGCAGGGTCGACATGAATTCCCTTCTCATTGACGATATGACCCAGAAATTGAACTTCTTTTAGCCAAAATTCACATTTGGAGAACTTGGCATATAGTTGTTCTTTTCTTAATAGATCCAAAACCAACCTAAGGTGTTGCTCATGATCGGACTTAGTCTTGGAATAGATTAAGATATCGTCAATGAAGACGATCACGAATTTATCAAGGTACGGTTTGCACACACGATTCATGAGGTCCATGAACACCGCGGGTGCATTGGTTAACCCAAAAGGCATGACCATGAACTCATAGTGACCATACCTTGTTCGGAAAGCAGTCTTTGGAATATCTCCCTCTTACACGTGAAGTTGGTGATAACCGGACCGAAGATCAGTCTTCGAGAAACAAGTAGAACCTTGAAGTTGATCAAAGAGGTCATCAATTCTAGGAAAGGGGTAACGGTTTTTAATAGTAAGCTTGTTGAGTTCGCGGTAGTCAATACACATGCGGAATGATCCATCCTTCTTTTTGACGAATAGGACGGGTGCACCCCACGATGAATGACTTGGACGGATGAAGCCCTTGTCGGAGAGCTCTTGGAGTTGACTTGCAAGCTCTTGCATTTCAGAAGGTGCAAGACGGTATGGAACTCTAGCCACGGGGTTAGCTCCGGGTACAAGGTCAATGCGAAATTCTACTTGTCGAACGGGTGGAAGACCAGATAGATCTTCGGGGAACACTTCGGGAAAGTCCCGGATGATGGGGATGTCTTGAATACTCTTCTCTTTGACATCCTTTTGAACAATATGGGCTAAGAAGGCTACGTACTTCTTTCGTAAGTACTTTTGGGCAGTAGTGCATGCCATTAACTTGAGTCCTTTGCAAGGGTTTTCACCAAATACTCTTAACGTTTCTCCTGACGGAAGGGGTATTCGGATACACTTATCAAAACAGATGACCTCGGCATGGTGATTCGACAGCCAATCCATGCCTATGATGATATCAAAACTTCCTAGTGGCATTGGCACGAGGTTGATTGGAAATGTATGATCATTAAGTTCTAGAGAGCAGTCATGGATCAGGGAGTCAATTGTAAGAGAGTCACCATTTGCTACTTCGACAGTGAAGGTTTTCTCTAATTTGGATCGTGTTTTTGAAAGTAAGGGTTCAAAGTTAAGTGACACAAAACTTTTATCTGCACCGGTATCAAATAAAATGGAGGCATATTGACTATTAACAAGGAACGTACCGTTGACCACATCATTGTTGGCCTGAGCTTCATTAGCGTTTATGTTGAAAGCACGCCCACGAGCTCCGCCTTATTTAGCATTGATGAACTTCGGGCATTGGTCACGGAAATGATTTGGGTTGCCACATTCATAACAAGCACGCCCATTTGCGATAGCGGGAACACCTTGATTAACCATTTGTTGGTTGATTCGGGTTGATGGGTTGACTTGACCTGCAAATGCCTTGGTTCTACAAACATTGACCGTATGGCCATATTTCCCATAGTGAGTGCAAAGGCGATAGGGAATGTTTTGGAGATGGTGATAATTGCATGTGGCACAAAGTGGGTAGATCCCAACATATGGCTTCTTGACTGGTGCTTGAGCCATGGGAGCAACTTGGTTAACAGGGATAGCAGGAGTGACCACAGCATAATTCTTAGCCTTTCTATTCTTATTATTGTGGTAGGGTTCAGTTTTGGCTTCCTTGATGTGTGCAGGAGGGGTTGCGGTGTCGGGAATTTTCTTGGTGCCTATTCTAGTCAGAGTCCCTGCTTTCACATGGTTGTCGGTCAAAGTAGCGGATAACCGGATAGCATCTTCGAGTGTTGCGGGATTTCTCCCTAAGACAGTATCCTGAATCTGCCTAGGTAACCCACCAATGTACTTCTCAATGCAGCGGGATAAAGGTGTGACCATATGGGGCACAAGGAGACTCAACTCATGGAACCGAGTTGTATAAGCCAGACTCTCACCACTATCTTGGGCAAGATCCCAAAACTCAGCTTCCAGTTTCTTCACCTCATTCCGAGGACAGAATTCTTCGGTCATTAGTCTCTTAACCTCATCCCATGGTAAGGCCATTGCTACCTCCATGCCTCTAGTTCTCTTTTCCCCATTCCACCACGTGAGTGCCCGTTTTTTAAAGACACTTGTGGCATGACGAACACGAAGGTTATCGGGGCAGTCACTATTGAGGAAAGTGCCCTCAATACTTTTGAACCATTGAAGGAGTCCTGTGGCTCCCTCGGTACCATAGAAATTAAGAGGATTACATGAGTTAAAGTGCTTGAAGGTGCATTGTGGTGGGTTGTCACCACCACCACCATTAGTACCATGGTTACCATTGGTGGCCCCATTAGCTTGAGTGAGTTGAGTTACAAGTTGTGCAAGGACAACAACAATATCGGTGTTGTTGTTGGTCACGGTAGCACGACGGGGAGGCATTCTACAGATTTGCATAACACAAGAAAAGATGTAAGAACTTATGAAAGTTGCTTGGATTTAAAAGGATAAGATAATAAATAAAATAGTTAATCATAGTTTGGATTGTACTCATATATTGACATAATCACTTTAGTACTATGACACATTAAGGTTAGTTAAACTCATATAACTTTCAACGAGACATGCTTTAGCCTATAAGTAAACACGCATCCCGAGAATTCCCAGGAAAGCACAAGGGTCCCTCGGTTGATTGGGATTTATACGAAATGCTTTCCTAGACAGAAAACCCAGAATACAGGTGTTACCCTTCCAGATTGCAAGTGTCCTCAAATAATTAACAAAGTTTAAAAACCTTAACGAGGAAATAGAGAAATTTTATAGATTTAGATCCATGAAGTTTCCACATGCTATGATGATGATGATAGAGAAATGGGTAAGAAGGTTATGAGGCTTAGGGTATGGGCAGGGATATTGTTTATTTAATTTATTATTTAAGTATAGTCTAATAAGTCATGAATTTTAACAAGCAAGGCATCAAAATGAAATAATAACTAATCATAGTAAGCATGTAACACATAACATGTAGCACATATCACATAATAATGAAGCATGGCATATGTGGGTGTCCTAAAGTTATAGTCTAGGTCAAGGGTGTCTAATAACCTAGTTCCCTATAACCAAGGCTCTGATACCAATCTGTCACACCCCAACCGACGGCGGAATACGTCGGGGCGGGACATGTAGACTGTTCATGAGCACAAGGTTGACTAGATTTCAATATTTTAATCATCACATTTCATTTCAAACAATTCAAACACAACCAAATTCCAAACAAGTACGTAAATGAAGTACATAATATGCTTTATTAAATTTTAACCAAGTCCAAAGCCTATGTGTCACATGTCTTGATCAAGCTCACACACTAGCACCTGAAACATGAATAGAATAAAGTCAACTAAAAAGTTGGTGAGCATACACAGGTTTATACATAGATAATGTATAGATGTAAATAACCAAATCCATACATAACATGATAAAATAAGGCATTTATGGGGAGCAACTATTGTGTAACCAAAGTACAATCAAACCTTTGTAACTAGCATGCAAATTGTGTTGTCGGTAACAATCACCCCAATCTGGGTGGGTTTGTCAGACGCAATAGATCTGTCATTGTTAACCTTCTGCTTGTATAGTTAATGATTGCACATGTAATTGCACACAAAGTGGTTAACACGCCTAGTACTCAAACATAAAGCTCAAATTGCACACATGAATGTAAAGTGGATTTGTATGATGTAGTTTGTGCAAATCATTGTATATAATGTTCATGTGTCACCCCAAAAATGTAAAACAGTGTAAAATGGGCTATGTAAAACTCACCTGATTCAAAGGTGTAGATAACATGCGAGGCTAGATAGCAAAGTGATCCTTGAAACCTCACAGGATTAACCTAGTGTGTAATATATATTAAATTAATAACGTGTACAATAGTCTATGTCTAAGTGTCGGATTGAATTGGATGTGTGTACAAAGAGTTTGTGTTGTAGTTTGCAAAGGGGTGTGTAGGTGATTGTGGTTTGTACTTGAATGAGGTGTTTTATAAAATGAGAGATTGAAATAAATAGTTTTAAAATAATTAAATTCGAGTTTGAGTTTGAATAACTAAATAAATCAAATAATTATTATTTATTTAGTTAGAAAATAGAGTGAAAATTATATTTATAAATTAAATAAATAATTTTTTTACTTTATTCGTTTATGTTATAAAGAGGGGTAAATATTGGTTTCAAATAATAATCTTATATATAGTTCAAACTCTAAGTGTATTTGTAAAAGTAATTTATATAAATAAATCCATTCCCTTATTTATTATTTAAAAAGGGTATAAAATATAGTTTAAATTTTTATAAAACCTTATAACTTTTATTCTCAGAAAGTATTTTATTTATATAATAGCTTGACACAATATTTATAAAATTAGAGGATTAATCTCTTTGTTTAATTATAAAAAAAGTAATAAAAACTAAATTCTTAATAAAATGAGTTTAGGTTAAAAACTGCAAACTTTTGTCTCATTCTGTTCAAAATAATGTAGGGATTATAACAATAATTTTTATAAATTTTTTCAGGGCTTTTAAAACAGTTTAAAAAATAAACAGGTCGCAGGGACTCGAACCCGGGTCTGTGTGGTATGGACTGAATGAACAAACCACTGGACCAGGAGGCAGGTTCCGTTACTAGATTGATTCTAAGTGGGTTTAAACTCACGATTTAAGGGAGCCGGTTTTGGTTTTAAAGAGGGCGCAAAAAGGTCAGGCCGTGGGTTTCGAACCCACACCACCTAGTTCAGGTCCGAGTGTTTTAACCGGCTGAACTAGGTGGTTAGCTGGTCTTGATAGTAAAACGGAAATTAAAATACGAGATCAAACAAAACCCCAAATCAGGTTAGTGACAAGAACAAGAACCCTAGAATTCAAATTTATCCCGATGAGTTCTGTTAACACGAATTGGTAAGGGGCTATTGATATGCACTGAAAGATGAACCGAATGATGTAAAAACTTACTTGATTGGTTTGGGCACGAATGCAGACGGCTACAATTTCGGTCTCGAAGTTATTGATGCTCGTTTTGGTTCCAGACGCGGAATGGGATGTGATTCTAGTCCTTGAGAGTTTGAATGGGTTTGTACGACGGTGTGTGACTATATTAATTCGATTAATTTTATCTTAATTAGTCGATTTGATTAGGATTTGGCCGTAACAGTTGTCGGGCGAGATTTACGCATCGAATCAATTATTTGGAAATGAATTGGGTCGCGAACAGGGTCTACATTCACCCAAGAAACGTTTGCACGTGATTTAAGGGATTTAAACGCGTTAATTGCACAAATTGATAAGGGATTGATACGAATTTGACTATTCAAAGTCAATTTCGTTTGAATTTGAAATCGCCTGCTCAATTGATCGTTTTTGCTTGTCGTTTGGGCCGGGATTGGATCGATTGTTGCTTGTGAAATCATGATGAGTCCAAACCAACCGTATTCGGTTGAAGGCAGCCTTGGGTTATCACGAATTGGGCTGCTTTGACTTTTGAAAGTCAACTGGATCATAAGGAGGTCAAATTTGATGTTAAAAAGTCAAAATTAGGAGAGTGGGTTAAATGCTTGAGGGTTCAATCAGATGTAAAAGTACTTGTCAATTAAGTACATATATATATATATATATAGGTGTATGTACTTGTAAGATGTATAAATGTATATATATGCATATATATGTCTAAATATTATATATATATATATATACAGGGATTCTAAAATAATAGCGAGGTGGAATTAGTGAATTTGTATTGATAATTAGGGTTTATTATAGTCATTTTCTAAGGTTTGAATTTAAACATGATTTATTGTACTAAAATGAAGACATGAAAATTAGAAATGTTACACAAACCCAAATGCTTGCCCACTTAGTGGTGAAGGACAAAGAGACTCGGAAGAGACTGAATGCTCATGATACCCTACTGAAGAATCAACAATCTGTATTCCAGAATCTGCAGCGCACGGTGGGAGACATCGCTAAGTGCTAAAAGGATAGACAGGGAGGTCCTTGTTCAGGCCCCAATGCATCAGTGATGGCCGTGTCGACTAGGAGTCGAAGGGAAGAAGAGAGAGTAGAGCCACTGGTAAAAGAGTATGAAGAGCCGGTGGACGAGGAGATAATGCTAGAGAAGTCTGTCGAGAAGGCAGAGGATAAGAAGAAAGGGGTGGAGATGAAGAACCCTGAGATTGACTTAAGCCGTGTTCCCTATCCAGCGTGCTTGCTGCCTCATAAATATGCTAGGGAATACGAAAACTTCCTTAATATGTTCAAACAGCTTAAGGTCAATCTTTCGTTCATAGAGGTCCTCCAGCATATGCCTAAGTATGCTAAGTTATTGAAAGATCTTCTTTCCAACAAGAAGAAGTTGGAGGAGGTCTCTAAAGTCTCACTGGGTGAGCGTTGCTCTGCGATGGTGTAGAACAAACTGCGAGAGAAACTGGCAGATCCGGGTCACTTCATGATCCTGTGTCTGCTTGGCGGTTTGCCCTTGAACTATGTGTTGGCTGACCTAGGTGCTAGCATCAATCTGATGCCTTATTCTATATACAATCAGCTAGACCTGGGTGAACCTAAGCCGACACGCATGAGCATATCCTTGGCTGACCGTTCAATTAAGTATGCACGGGGAATAGTGGAGAATCTTTTAGTGAAAGTCGACAAATTCATCTTCCCCGTGGATTTCATCATTCTAGACATGGATGTAGATGACAGAGTCCCACTCATCCTAGGGCGCCCGTTCCTACGCACCGCCAAGGCAGTAATCGATGTCTTTGATGAAAAGCTCACACTTCGTGTGGGGGAGGAGTCTGTTACTTTCGATGCTATGAAACCTGTGAAGGGGCTTACTGAGTAGAGCAATGCAGTCTGCATGATTGATGCCTTCATAGGTGACCATCGAGACTCTGATCCAGAAGAGATAGAAGTTGGTGAACCCGCCACTGAAGTAGGAGAGTTATTTGAATGGGCGTTGGAGTTAGAGGAGATGTTGGATGCACCGGATGATTACAATGATGAGGTTCCTGTTGATCTGCTGGAGATGATGGCAGAATTAGATGCAATCATAGGCAAAACCCCAAGTGTGGGGATGATGGAGTAGGTAGAGGATCCAGAAGATCTGGAAGAGAGCTTAGAGGTCATATCCATAGAAACACCCAATCCTAAGCCCTTGTCCACTCCTATTGTTCACTCTGAGGGGGCAGAAACTAAACCAACCCCTAGTGTTAGGTCCCCTAAATCTAGGCCGACCCGTAAGAGAACCCGAGAGTTGAGTGATGCATGTGATCTGACGATAGAGCAAACCCCAAGTGTGGGGATGTTTAGGAGTGAGAAACTCCTCGGGTACTTAATCCAGGTTATCTTTGGACCTTGAAGGTTTAAGTGTCGGTGGAAGGATGTGAGAGAGAGCAATGGTGTGTGTGCGAAGCTTGGTAGTGGTTTGATGCTGAAGGGAGGAGAAATACCACGCAGAATGCAAGCGGTGCCAGTTAGAATCAAGGAGAAGCCTCCAGATAGGCTTATTTGAGTCTCGGGCAAGTGCCCAGGATGTATAGTTTGTATAAGTCTTAGTTTATGTTTGGGTCATTTTATGCTTTTCAGTGTGCGTGTCTTTGCTTATGTCATGTCTTGCAAGGATTCGCGCTTAATTCAGTGAGGAAAATCATCAGGAACGAAGTTCCAGGTATTTTTACTTTGGTTTTTATAGTTGGAACAGGTTTTTAATGGATTTGGATGAAAACGTTATTAGGGGGCCAAATTTTTTCTAAGTATAAAACCCTATTAACTTTCTGTCAACGACCCTCCCTCGCGGTACGCGAAGCCCATATTCACATCTCTCGCAGTACGCGAAGGACAAGAGTTAGGGCCGGCCTGAAATCTACTCCCTCGCGGTACGCGAGGGCACCCTGATCTTACCCACTCCCTTTTGTTTCCCATGGTTTCCCGCCACCGTTCTCCGTCCATCACTCCAACCAATACCACACCATCATTCATCATACCTACCACCATTACACAATCCTTCATCACCATCACCCATTACCATCCCATCCCACTTCATCCCAACGGGAAACCGAAGGCTCGTTCTTGACCATTCCTTGTTATGGCACTCATGTCTATGTGTTTGTCATTCATCGGGCACGTTTCCCTATTCTATCTTGAGTCGTAGTGAGTCAGTTGAGTCGTTTGTTTTTAATTTGAGTCTGTAACCTATGTCAGTTTAATGTTGTGGATTTGCTGTGAGTTTAAACTTTGCAGGTATTGATAGTTCCGCCCGTACTCAATCCATTTGGGCGGGGTCTATCCTAACCTTATAAATTTGTAAAGGCAACCCAACAGAGTTTGTGCAGCAGCGACCGAAATGCTATACGGTGCACACGTGGAAGTGTAATGCTGGACCATCCACTGCTACATTACCAACTAAGTATTCCTAGTTTATTTTGTATTTTTCTTTGATGTTGTTTCTCGGTTCACATTGGGGACAATGTTTGTTTCAAGTGTGGGGATGGGAGACTGCGTTGAGTCTAGTTGTTTAGTTTATTTTCTTTCTTTTATAAAAATACAAAAATAAAAAAAATGAAAATTTTGAAAAAAATGTCCTTCGAAATTAAAAGTTTTTGCATAATAAATGGAAAATGATAGTAAAACTGGATTTGCTTATTGAGTTTATATGATAATAAATGATAGAAAACGCGTCTGAATTGTGATGTTTTGGTAGATCCAGCCAACTAGTAGAGCTAAAATAGCATGTGAGTGTTGTTTAGGATAATAATTAAATTAAATCATGAAATCTTGTGGGTACTCATCTTAGGGGTGTCAGTAAAACTGAAACTGTCAAAATATGATGATAGGTATCACGTTAAGCTAAAATTTAGAGGTTTTTTGAAATTTCTTAGCACACCAATCTCTTTTTATGAGAATAAATCCGAGATTCGATGGCGCCCGTAATCCATAATTCCATTATTCTTGAGCTTTTGCCTACGTGTCACACATCGGGTCCAGCCTGGTTGAAACACCACTGTGTTAGTTTCTTAAGTACTTCATTATTTAGAACTGTAGTCTATGTGTTACCCTTCGGGATAGCGACTTAGTTGAAACGCCTCTAGACGAAAGTTCATTTGCTTAATTTAATGCCCATTATTCATTCATTCATTGATCATCTTAATTTCTAAAACATGAGAATTTTAGTTTAACGTGGTGGGAAATCTATATGGTTTAACCCGTGCCTAGACATGACCGTGAGATAAGAGTAGGCAGAGCTGTAGCTTTTGAGTGTGAGTCCCATAGATTGATTGATAGTTGTATAAAATGGAATTAGAACACAAATCGGGGGCTTGAAGGTTGGTGGTTGGGTTTAATCGGATAGAAATACCGATTATTGCTTTTTAATGCGTGAGTATATTTATGTGTAAGGCCCCAAACTAGGCACCCTACAGTTGGTTCTCATAACTGGTTAAATTCTTTAAAAACATCTAACTTTCATTTACATAAACAGCGAAAGTTTTTCTCAAAATAATACTATCTTTAAACTCGTTAACTTTTCATATGGTTACCTGACGAATGCATGCACACCAACCCGAGTAGCTCTGCTCCCAAGCCAAGATACCTCATCTAGCAAACTCACCTACAAAACAATCTAACGTACATACAAAGTCAGCTATGTTGAGTGAGATCTAATAGTTTAGATTAACAATAGTCAACTCGTCTCATTTATTGTTTATCTCCACTCAAGACCCTCTAGTCAATAGAAAATAGTTGTATAGATTTTCATCATATAAATAACCCCCGTTATTTTATAATATGCCAACAGATTCACCACCCTAGACTTTACCCACCATTTTAACTCAGTAAGTCTCTCTAACATAGAACAAACTTACTATTCTGATAACTCACATTTTACCATATATATTAACCATACACTGGTTAACTCATCCAACCTCTAGACACCGACTTACCAGTCCTAACCAGAACTCTCATAAACCAACTGAATCAACAGTTGTACACAATGTACTCGGCCCGACACAACAGTCAATCTAACTCGACACACCACATTGATTCCATCTATTTATCACATCAATATCATCTCATATGTAATTAATATAACTCATCTTTTGCATGCAATTTAACACATATATAAGCACACAAATACAAACGTCATCACTGTACCCTTGTCAGGGTTATCCCCGTCAGGATACTCGTCATAAGTTCAGCTCCACCCTTGTTACAGGGCCCCGCCGCTAAACATAGTGACACACTCATCGTCTATGATGACTACCTAGCCAACTCATAAGATGACACACACAGATCATCACAACTCTTTTTCATCCATCCTAGGGACCCCACAACGACCCTTAGCTTCATTATTACATAACGATCTCATAAAACACTTCAAGTTTAAATCATAACTCGTAATACGTTGGTTTAATAAAACATGCGAGTATGTATGATAGCCGCAAAACAGTAAAACATTTAAAAGAGGGGAATTAGAAACTCACCGGTTATACCGAGTCCAAACCCTAGCTCTGCATCACACGTACTCGCTCAAACCTCGAACCTGTTAAACGTATGATCACACGATCAGGATACGCTCAAAATATACGTTGGATAACGTATAACATTATAATAAAACCCCAACACTTGTCCCATCTACTCGTCAATCCATCTCTATGAAACCACAGTTTCACGTTACCTTTGTACCGGATCGTCCTCCACTTACTTAGAAGCCGCGTACTAGAACTGGGCTTCCTCCCATGCACGCACGTAGGTGCCCATGCACATCCCTAGTCTCCGACTATGTGTGTACTCGAACCGGGTCTCATTCTCGCATGCAAGCCATGCAACGTAAAATGTTAACCAAGCGAAACGCATGATTTTGTGTCGGGTCCTTATTGCATGCATGCTCCACGAAACCCTAGCCGAGCCACCCGTTGTCGTTGTATGAGCCCATCCCGTACCCTTCCGTCCCCAACGTTGTGCATCACCATCACACGTCACCTCGTATCCCTTTCCGACAAAACCTAATCGGCTCCCGACATGCACCACCGTATGCCTCCCACACAGCCACCTCGTGACCGGTTGTCGCCATGACAGCCTCCACATCCCGCCGTGCTCCGCTCCCCCTTTCCTTCTCCATGATAGCCGACCACCACCACCTTAGCCAACCCTCTAATCATACCTGCCGGTCTCTACCCCCAACGTCTTCCTGTTCCCGTCGTTAACAGTTGGCCACCACCTTCACCCTCAGCCACAAGGCTGGTCACTGCCTCCGTCGCCTTCGTCCAACTCGTCACGAGTTCACCATCATTGTCCCCGCTATATATGAGAACCCCAAAACCTAAACGAGTTTCAAGCAACAACACGAATGTAAACACATATTAAGGTGTAATCAAGAGTTTACCTTGGCGATGAGTAAAGTTCCCGCTCGGAACCATCCTTGAACCACCATTGTCGGCCTCCTTCAAGCTCTGGCGTCTCTCTCTTGCCCTCGACTCTTCCTCCACCGTGCGCACATCCACACCTAGGCCGAATGGCCTAGGGTTTATCTTAAACTTGGTATTTAAATGCTCCATTGTTACATCCCAGTCTTCGGGTTTACCTTTCGCGCGATTCGATCCCATACCTTGCGTTAAATGGTTAACCAAGTCCTCTGCGTTCAGTTAATTAAAGTTTTACATAACAATCCTTGTTAACCATGTCATTTAGATGAGACGCGGGTTGTTCATTAACCCGGACCATTAACTTAGGGATTTTCGGGATGTTACAAGTCTATCCCCCTTAAAACAGGATTCGTCCTCGAATCCTACATCTGCACAAACCAACACAACTCATCCTTTCCATTCGTATTCGTGTACCAACACCCTTAGGTGCAACCCGTTCTCTTTCGTATATGTATCATCCTGGTCATTACTTTATCAACACCGCCACCAACCTTGGTGTTCAAAGAAGTCTTCTCCATTGCTCGCTTTCAACCTTATGACCTATAGGTTTCACTTTCACATTCCCTTATTTCTCGTCCCTTAGCCAAACGACTGCATCTGTCACTATTGCTATACCAGCTCATGGTACAATTACCTTTGTCCCTCGTATAACCCTAATGAACTCGTCATTCCAACGATCATCCTCCCAAGTAGGTCCTTGTCTTTCATAGACAGGAGTAATAGTGGCTTTACTATCGCGTGTCCATCACGCTCCTCTCTTATGCTCCAATTGCCATCTTGCGATGTTTCCTCAAACTCAAACCCACTACCCTACCCATAAGGGTATTCTCGTGTCCTTCTCTAATGATCTCCAGGAGCTTGTACAAAGCTATGATGGTCTCCAATTTACTTCATTACCATGCGATCACAGACCGCATCTCACTAATAATTTACAAACACGAAGTCCGTCCGCTCACAAGCCTCAGCTATTCGTCGTCTCGTCCAGGGAAAGCATCCCTATTCATCTGGTGTTTCACCTCGACTGAGTTCTTTATATGGAACGTGTTCTATGAAGGTCCTTCGTCACTTCGTTAATTCCGTGTTGAAATCTTCAGTGTCATCACCCTGATCTCATCATAACATTTCTGGTCAAGCGTCCACGTAAACGCTTTCATCATCTACTCTCACAGCTCAGCCTATTGGCTTCGTGCTCCGAATTTCTAAGATATAAGCATAGGAATCTCATAAGAGCACCTCACTAGTCGCCTAGAAGACGTCAAAACTCCTCGCACCACCTGGATGTATCAACGTCGAGAATCGTCAAGATAGAAATACTACACTTGAGCACACAGACCTCCTGTCCTATGCACGACTAAGCGTGTACTACAAGGACACACACCGAGACACATAACTACGGAAAACACAATGTTTTACACACGTACTAGTAGCTCAACCTTCTAACTCGCACAAAGTGCACATACACAACTAGCTAGATCTGAGTAAATCTACGTGCATACAATATGACCTCGTCATTTATAGACACACAAACTCCTGAACCTTACCTCTTACTCACTACAACGGTAGCCCCTGCCACACGTCATCATATACTCATATAGAGTTTACTCGGTCGTACCCATACGGGTCGTACCCATACTTCAAGACGACACACTACTTAGTTTAGACATTGAACGTCACCTTAAACATTCATGCACACAAGATATAAAATATCTTATTTTCCCATAGGATCTAGTCCTGAACAAGCATAAATAGGCGTAAGGTATATAACTACATTTTCCCACAGGACCTCGTCCTGAACATTTATACATACTAAAGATGTATATTTAAGTTTCCCCGTGGGACCTCATCCTGAACAGTCACACAGGGTGCAACACACCCCCTTACACTTTAAACATCACCTAAACACAACACATAGGTGACACCATATTAAGACTGTAGATACACATAAATAGTCAAAACTCAGGTCTACACAGGTCTACTCATATAGTCTAATCAACCAAGCTCTAGCATCACATCAAAGATTACATTTAGTATGAACTCACGTTGTTCAAAAGGTAATCACATATTCGCACAATACCCCACTAATTTTAACAATGTACCCACTATAGTACGCTATCACAAGCACAACTAACATTAATCATGCTCTAGTCATCCCGCTGTATAACACACAGTAAACGTCAAAATCAAATATTCGATATTTGAAATAGGCATCCCACCACGTAAACGTCTAATTAATCAACGCGCCAAATCACCCCGGAATCTCTCATGGCAACTACCACAACATCTAATCATCAAGCAACCGAGCATCCTAACAATGCCCACAAGATCACTGCTAGATTACATCAGGTGTATCTGGCGTGTCCTCCTTTGGTTCCTCCTGAAAAAAAGTTCTCTTAACCGAGCAGGCCCACAACCTGGAAGAATATCATGTACAGCTAGCGCTGCTCTCCTTTCCATCCCGTCTTTCCAATCATAGCTCCACATGGTATGTCACCGACCGAAGCTCTAGTCACACCTGGCGCGAGAAACGCCGACATCACTCTCATCTCACTCTCAGCTCCTTCTACGGCAGTCTACGGCTTGACTGGTCGATCTGCATTCCTCTAAGTAAGAGTTCCATGCTTGTCCAATTCCGTACGCTTTGTCTTAGCCACCTAATCCTACTCAAGATAGAATGTTGGAGTGATTACTATGGGCATCAAATTCAGAATATGAGAGTAATCATACACTGCCAAATCACGGTGATAAAATGCAATTTGGTGGTCCACATTACTACTTGGATTCTAAACTTTCCCCATTATATTCACACCAGCTTTCTATCTTTCACACACCCCGGATGCACATGCATCCCACACAATAATCTAGCAAGTCATCATCTTTATCACAATTTCACACCATCCAAGGTTACACACAAAATTACTAAATCATATCGACACACCAAACTATATCACATAGTTACAATTAATGCTACTCCACATTACTCAACTCATATCATGGTCTCATTTAATCACACCACACAACTTCACGTAGTTCTACATACTACTACAACACTTAGCACACATCATGATCCCACACGGAACCATAAATCACTTACTCACACCAATCGCTTTACCTAGTGTAACACTACACAAATGGTAAATAATTACAGCTCAACTCGAAAGACGTACCTCATGGCTCACGGTTACTCGTGGTGGCATTCGTTTCACCCTCGTCCCATTTTCATTTTAAGTTAAGGCATTTTATTTGTTATAAAAACACCAATTTTCTCTTAAACCACGGCTCTAATACCAACTTGTAAGGCCCCAAACCAATCACCCTACAGTTGGTTCTCATAACTGGTTAAACTCTCTAAAAACATCTAACTTTCATTTACATAAACAACGGAAGTCTTTCTCAATATAATATTATCTTTAAACTCATTAACTTTTCATAAGGTTACCTGACGAATGCATGCACACCAACCCGAGTAGCCCCGCTCCCAAGCCAAGATACCTCATCTAGCAAACTCACCTGCAAAACAATCTAACGTACATACAAAGTCAGCTACGCTGAGTGAGTTCTAATAGTTTAGATTAACAATAGTCAACTCGTCTCATTTATTGTTTATCTCCACTCAAGACCCTCTGGTGAATAGCAAATAGTTGTATGGATTTTCATCATATAAATAACCCCCGTTATTTTATAATATCCCAAAAGATTCACCACCCCAGACTCTACCCACCATTTTAACTCAGTAAGTCTCTCTATCATAGAACGAACTTACTATTTTGATAACTAACATTTTACCATATATATTAACCATACACTGGTTAACTCATCCAACCTCTATACACCGACTTACCAGTCCCAACCAGGACTCTCATAAACCAACTGATTCAACAGTTATACACAATGTACTCGGCCCGACACAACAGTCAATCTAACTCGACACACCACATTGATTCCATCTATTTATCACATCAATATCATCTCATATACAATTAATATAACTCATCTCTTGCATGCAATTTAACACATAAAAAAGCACACAAATACATACCTCATCACTGCACCTTTGTCAGGGTTATCCCCGTCGGGATACTCGTCATAAGTTCAGCTCCACCTTTGTTACAGGGCCCCGCCGCTAAACATAGCGACACACTCGTCATCTATGATGACTACCTAGCCACCACACGGTGACTATATCATCTACCATACGGTGACTGACAAATCACACATACAATGATGACCCCGAAGGACTTCGTTCTCCACATCACTATTGGCCGTATACACGGACAACAATGCAAGCACACAAAGCAACACATATATACATATGACACTACATGGACATGTACTACGACTAACCACCATTTACGGATCACTTACAGGTGTAATCCAATGCTTACTTAGACGTATCCTCATAACGTCTAGACACATTACTCAACTCTTTCCGAATAGGAAATTATACGACACACAAAAGCCACACCGACTTATAGCCCGTACATACTAAGGACACCACATAGACCCATGCAATGCCATACCCGTCGTGTCACAGGGACAACGACACAATACCCACAACATCAGGTACATGACGCACAACGGCATACTAGCACCTACATGATTCGTTAATGAACCACGTACATGTTCCCATGCTAACTCTACTTATATAACCATCACAGGTTTTAACCAAATTCCCGACTCACCCCGACCAACTCATAAGATAACACACACAGATCATCACAACTATTTTTCATATATCCTAGGGACCCCACAACGACCCTTAGCTTCATTATTACATAACGATCTCATAAAACACTTCAAGTTTAAATCATAACTCGTAATACGTTGGTTTAATAAAACATGCGAGTATGTACGATAGCCCCAAAACAATAAAACATTGAATAGAGGGGAATTAGAAACTCACTGGTTAAACTGAGTCCAAACCCTAGCTCTGCATCGCGCGTACTCGCCCAAACCCCGAACCTGTCAAACGTATGATCACACGATCAGGATACGCTCAAAATATACGTTGGATAATGTATAAAAATATAATAAAACCCTGACACTTATCCCATATGCTCATCAATCCATCTCTATGAAACCCCAGTTTCACGTTACCTCTGTATCGGATCGTCCTCCACTTACTTAGAAGCCGCGTACTAGAACTGGGCTTCCTCCCATGCATGCACGTACGTGCCCATGCACATCCCTAGTCTCTGACTATGCGTGTATTCGAACCGGGTCTCATTCTCGTATGCAAGCCATGCAACATAAAACGTTAACCAAGCGAAACGCATGATTTTGTGTCGGGTCCTTATTGCATGCATGCTCCACGAAACCCTAGTCGAGCCACCCGTTGTCTTTGTACGAGCTCATCTCGTACCCTTCTGTCCCCATCATTGTGCATCACCATCACACGTCACCTCGTCTCCCTTGTCAACAAAACCCTAATCGGCTCCCGCCATGCACCGCCGCATGCCACCGTATGCCTCCCGCACAGCCACCCCGTGACCAGTTGTCGCCATGACAGCCACCACGTCCTACCGTGCTCCGCTCCCCCTTTCCTTCTCCAAGGTAGCCGACCACCACCACCTTATCCAACCCTCTAATTATACCCGCCGGTCGCCACCCTCGGCGTCTTCCGGCTCCGGTCGTTAAAAGTCGGCCACCACCGTCACCCTCAGCCACAAGGCTGGTCACTGCCTCTGTTGCCTTTGTCCAACCCGTCACTGGTTCACCATCATTGTCCCCGCTAGATATGAGAACCCCAAACCCTAAACGGGTTTCAAGAAATAACACGAATGTAAACACATATTAAGGTGTAATCAAGAGTTTACCTTGGCGATGAGTAAAGTTCCCGCTTGGAACCGTCCTTGAACCACCATTGTCAGCCTCCTTCAAGCTCTTGCGTCTCTCTCTTGCCCTCGTTTCTTCCTCCGCCGTGCACACATCCACACCTAGGCCGAATATCCTAGGGTTTATCTTAAACTTGGTATTTAAATGCTCCATTGTTACATCCCAGCCCTCGGGTTTACCTTTTGCGCGATTCGATTCCATACCGTGCGTTAAATGGTTAACCGAGTCCTCTGTGTTCAGCTAATTAAAGTTTTACATAACAATCCCTGTTAACTATGTCATTTAGATGAGACGCAGGTTGTTCATTAACCCGGACCATTAACTTAGCGATTTTCGGGATGTTACATTGTGCTAATAAGATATATCAGATTGTTTAGAGTATTTCCAGTTGTGATTCCATTGCAGGCTTTTTCGAGGACTAAAAAAGGTTAAGTGTGGGGATGTTTGATGTAGTGCAAAGCACACATCTTTTATTCCTTTGAATTCGTGAATTTTAGATAGTTTTATATTCGTTTTTAGTCGTTTAAGTTGTATTTGAGTCTTTGTTTTATTTCCAGGTGTTCGTGTGGAATATGAAGCTAAATCATGAAGAAATCGAGCACAAGAGGAAAGCCGGGATCAAGAAGAAGAAAAATTGGAATTTCTGCCCCTCGCGGTACGCGAGGGAGGAAGGGAAGAGTCTCGCGGTACGGTAGGAAAACCAAATCCAGGCCCGACTAGTGTGTCCCTCACGGTACGCGAGGGGCTGGCCACATTCTCTCATGGTACGCGAGAAGTATAAAATCCGATAAAAAAAACCCTAATTTGATTTAAATAGATTTTGAATCCCATTATGCTAAGAGTTCGACATTCAGCCGTCTGGAGAGGTGCTAGAGGCGATTTTGGGAGTTTGGAGAGTGATTGATGTCACTCCTCAGGCACCCCCTGGACGTGTGCGACAAACGATTGGTACCTGTTTTGATTTCAGTGTTTTTTATAAAACAGATCGGGAGTCTTTTCACAAGGATCGTTTCATTTTTTGTTCAACCTCAAGGGTTGTATTTGTAAATATCAAAACTTAGTTGGAAAACAAAAGTCTTGTATTTACTTTCATAAACGTAGGGAATTAAATACCCTTTGATTACAAAACTGAGTTTGAAATCAAATACAAATACAGCCACCGAAAATAGTACTATCCATGGTTGATCAGTCCCCTGGTCCTATCACCATTTTCTTTGTTTAGGATTTCCTATACACGAGTCCTGAGAATCCAACGTGTAAGTTATCATTTTCATAGGGTCAGATCTCATGTCTGCCCTCTCTCTTTCTCTTATCATGGGTCAGATTTGATGTCTGCCCTTATCCCATTTTCAACATATTTTATTCATTACCTGAAAACATTTTGAAAATAAAACATCAGCGCGAACGCCGGTGACTACAATTATCTTGACAGAAAATCATTTGTCACAAACAAGTATTAATTTCATAAGCACAACTTTTTGTTCAGTCCACACATTCAGCAGGCCCATGTCCTGACTGTATGCACCACTGTATACACTGGCGTCATGCCTTATAACAACGGATAGGTCCACGCCTCCGAATTTGTTATAAGATAAGCACCAGCCGCAATCCGGGACTCTCACCCGAGACCCGTGTATCCCTTGTAACTTTTACGTATACCTATGGCCCGAATGCTTTGTTCGTAGAAGAACGTTTAGCATTATTCCTTTAACCTTTATTTGACCATTTTCGTAAACGTAAATGTTTAACACAAGTTTTTGAAAGAAATAAAGTATTCACCTTATTTATAGGAATGAGACTCTAAGTTGGAATATATGGAGTCAGCTTCCTAACTTAGTTTCTCTAGCGTTTAAGCACTTCTACGAGCGTTTCTTCTTAAACCGAGCACTACAATGAGCGGGAATCAAACTGGGATAGCCGGGAGTGGGCTAGGACGTCTCTGGAACAAGTTTTGAGAGTGAAGATTCGTTTTGTTGTGAGAAAACTGAATGAGATCGACCAGCTATTTATAGGGCAAATTATGAACTCGTGATGGACCGTTACAGGCGGTGACTGTCCGTCACCAGATTAGGCTTTGCGAGTCATCAGACACGCATCACCTTCTGGTCAGTTTTCGGTGTAACGGACCGTTACCAGGTGTAACGGTCCGTTACGGAGTGATACGTGGGGCACCCTGGTGCTTTTGCGGTTGTGACGGACCGTTACCAGGCGTGACGGTCCGTTATAGGGTTTCCACATGTCAGATTTTGAATATGAGTCACTGGACACGTGGCAAGCCATCATTGATCGCGTGCTCAGCCCGTAATGGACTGTTACCGTCCGTGACGGTCTGTTACCGTTGGATTTTCATGTTTTCTACTTTTTGAACCTTGATCTTTGGTATATTTACACTTATAGTCATTGTGGTTTGTACCTTTGTCAAATCTAGGACATTTTTGTGGCAGGTGTTATATCCTCTCCACCTTGTTTTAATCTCGTCTCTGAAATTATTCGAATAAGTGAGGATATTTCTTTTTCATTTCGGACTCCAATTCCCACGTGGACTCAGGGCCACGTCTGGAGCTCCATTTTACCTTTAAAATATCAATTTCTTTCTTTTCAATTTCTTTTCCTGCCTGTCTTCGATTTGTAAGGGTTGTTCCATGAATTTCAACTTTTCATTTACCTCTACATCGTGTAGGGGTATTACTAGAGATTCATCTGTCAAACACTTGCGTATATTTGACACATGGAATACATCATGTACCTCATTCATTTCTTCTTGTAATTGGAGTTGATATGCCACAGGGCCAACTCTTTCAAGATTTTGAACGGTCCTACGAATCTAGGACTTAACTTTCCTTTCTTTCCAAATCTTACAACGCCTTTCCATTGTAAAACTTTCAATAGAACGTTGTCACTGACGTTGAATTCTAACGGCTTTCGTCTTATATCAGGATAACTCTTTTGACGATCACGAGCCTCTTTCAATCTATCTTTTATTTGAATGATTTTCTCACCTGCTTCCAGAACTATATCAGGACCGGACAACTGATTTTCTCCTATTTCAGACCAACAGATTGGAGTTCGACATTTACGACCGTATAAGGCTTCAAAAGGAGCGACCTGTATACTCGTATGATAGCTATTGTTATAGGAGAATTCCATTAGAGGTAAGTGGTCATCCCAACTTCCTCCAAGATCAATAACACAAGCCCTTAACATATCTTCTAGAGTTTGAAGAGTTTTTTCGCTTTGCCCGTCCGTTTGAGGATGATAGGCAGTGCTAAGATTTAATTTCGTTCCTAGGGCTTTTTGAAAACTTTGCTAGAATCGAGAAGTAAATCTACTATCTCTATCTGACACAATAGATAGTGGCACACCGTGTAAAGACACAATCTCATTAAAGTATAGCCGTGCCAGCTTATCCATGCTGAACGCTTCTTTCATGGGAAGAAAATGAGCAGACTTAGTAAGTCTGTCAATGATAACCCAGATAGTATCATTCCCTCGACTGGTGCGGGGAAGTTTCGTAATGAAATCCATGGTTATCATCTCCCATTTCCAGACAGGAATTTCAAGTTGTTGTAACAAGCCAGATGGCTTTTGATGTTTAGCTTTAACTTGAGAGCAGGTTAAGCATTTTGCAACATAGATAGCGATATGTTTCTTCATTCCTATCCACCAATAATTAGCTTTTAGGTTTTTGTACATTTTATCGCTTCCAGAATGCATCGTATCCTTAGATTTATGAACTTCTTCGAGAAAATCTTCATGCACGTTTCCATAGATAGGAACCCTGATTCTTTTACTCATTCTAAGAATATTATCATCGCCTTTGACCATTTGGTTGATCATGCCTCCTAAACCTTCTTTCTTGAGGTTTGGTTCTTTTAAGGCCATTTGTTGATATTCCTTAATACGAGTGATAAGATCTATTTGAAGATTGAGTCTTAAGGCACGAACTCGTTTATATTTTTTATCTTCTTTTCTACTCAAGGCATCCACTACCACATTAGCTTTACCTTCATGATAACAGATCTCGCAATTGTAATCATTCAGGACTTCTATCCAACGCCTTTGCCTCATATTCAGTTCTTTCTGACTGAATATATACTTTAGGCTTTTATGATCAATAAATATGGTGAATTTGATTCCATATAGATAGTGCCTCCATAATTTCAATGCGAATATTATGGCGCCCAATTCTAAATCATGAGTCGTATAATTTCTTTCATTGGTTTTTAATTGGCTGGAATTATAAGGAATGACCTTGCTTCTTTGCATTAACACACAACCAAATCCAGTGTGTGAAGCATCACAGTATACTGAAAAGCCTTCGTCTCCATCTGGAAAAGCCAGTATGGGTGCTTGTGTTAGTTTCTGTTTCGGAGTTTCAAAGGCTTCTGATTGCTTAGATCCCCATTCATCCTTAACTGACTTGCGAGTCAAAGAAGTTAACGGAACAGCAATTTGAGAAAAATCTTGGATAAATCTTCGATAGTAACCAGCCAAACCGAGAAAACTACGGACTTCGGTTGGTGACTTCAGGATTTCCCATTTGGATATTGCTTCTATTTTGATAGGATCGACTTGAATGCCATCAACATTAATGACATGTCCAAGAAATTGAACTTCTGACAGCCAGAATTCACATTTTGAAAACTTAGCATATAGCTTTTTTGTTTCTCAAAAGTTCAAGAAAGATTTTCAAACGGTTCGCATGCTCTTCTTTACTTTTGGAGTAAATAAGGATGTCGTCGATGAATACGATAATAAATTTATCCAAGTATGGTTTACAAACTCGATTCATCATGTCCATGAAAGCAGCTGTTGCATTAGTAAGTCCAAACGGCATTACCGTGAACTCATAATGACCATATCGAGTTTTGAAAGTTGTTTTGGAAATATCTTCTTCCTGGACTTTCAATTGATGATAGCCAGAACGAAGATCGATTTTCGAAAAGCATTGAGCTCCTTGAAGTTGATCAAAGAGATCAACAATTATGGGAAGCGGATAACGGTTCTTAATCATGACTTTATTCAACTCATGATAATCAATACTCATACGCATTGAACCGTCTTTCTTGTTAACGAATAAGACTGGAGCTCCCCAAGGTGACGAGCTTGGTCTTATGAATCCTTTCTCTAGCAATTCATCTAACAACTTCTTTAATTTTTCCATCTTAGTTGGAGCTAATCTGTATGTAGCTTTAGCAATAGGTGCTTTACTGTAACATCCCGAGTTTTAGAGCACGAGAGAATTCACGAGGAATTAAAACTTAAATAAAAAGAAAGGAAGCGGGCTTGGGCCGGGGTGTATGGGCCGAAAGGGGAAGGGTTTGGGCCCTTATAGGCCTCAAGAACAACCCAAAAGCCTCATTTCCATCCTCATTTCCGGATTCTAGAGAGAGAAAGTGAGAGAGAGTCTAGAGAGAGAAAGTCTCGGTTTTTGGATTAGAGCTTCAAGGATCGTTAGCAGGAGTCTCGTGGGTGTTTAGCAACGAAAAGGAAGTGATTACAGGTAACCGATTCTCCTAGATCTGAGTTTTAGTTCGTTTTTGGGTTTTTCGGGTTTCGGGTGAAAAGATTATGTTTGAACGGATGAAACTGAAAGATAAGCATAGATTTGAGTTCCTTAATGGAAAACGAACGTTTTGAATGCAAACAGGTTCGGGATCTTGAAGCGATCAGACCCGAATGCGAAAGTTCGGGTTTTTCGCCAAGAACAGATCGTGCGCACTTGCTAAGTGCGCACAGAGCAGGTCCTGCGCACTTGCTAAGTGCGCAGGAAGAGGAACCTGCGCACTTGCTAAGTGCGCAGGAAGGGAAGTTTGCGCACTTGCTAAGTGCGCAGGAAGCAGTGTCTGCGCACTTGCTAAGTGCGCAGGCATCAGGACTGATTAAGTAAAGTCAGTATGTTAGAGTGGTTAAACCGTTTAGCGTCGAGTTAAGTCTGATAAGTGTCAAATTGTTATGATTGTTCAGATTGTGTGAGATCCAGTAGACCGTTACAGCTTAGATACCAGGTGAGTTCTAATCCCCTTTTTGCCTTCTTTAGGGGTGGTGTGCATACTTAGTGTAAAGCGTTTATTATATTTTATATATTATAAACTGAAGTGAAAAGCTATGTTTAGTGTAAAGTTTAAAAGAGGCAAAAGTACATTTTAGTAAAGTATGATTATATTATTGGCAAGCGTTTATTATATTTTTCATATACATAAACAAAGGCATAATATAAGTGCTAGTATGTTTTCAGTAAAGTAAGATATATCATTTGGCAAGCGTTTACTATATTTTCATATACATAAACAAAGGCATGATATATATATGATAAGCTATGTTTCAGAAAGTAAGACGTATTATATGATAAGCTATGTTTCAGAAAGTAAGATGTATTTTATGATAAGCTATGTTTCAGAAAGTAAGATGTATTTTATGATAAGCTATGTTTCAGTAAAAGCAAAGATATATCATTTGGCAAGCGTTTACTATATTTTTATATACATAAACAAAGGCATGATATATGTGTTAAGATATATTTCAGTAAAAGCAAAGATATATCATTTGGCAAGCGTTTACTATATTTTTATATACATAAACAAAGGCATGATATATGTTAAGTTATGAACAAGATTTACAGAAAGATTTATGAACAGTAAAGTAAACAGTTTTCCTTCGGGAATATGTACCAGCTATAAAGGTCCTTGGGACAGATGTTACTTGTACAAGATGTCAGATATGGGTTCTACCCATTAGTAAGAACCTTTGGGTTCGTTAACGGTTGTACAACTGGGATGAGTGACGGCGGTTGCTCGGGAGGTCCACGCAACCTCCCCTTAGTGTTAAGCGGTATTGTCGGTTCATGGATGTAAGCCATGGGGGCATTGACCAGGGTATTGTCGGTTCATGTATGTAAGCCATGGGGGCATTGACCAGGTACTCGTCGGTTCATGGATGTAAGCCATGGGGGCGGTACAGTAGTGACAAGGAATTGACGGATAAGCGGTATTGTAGGTTCATGGTCGTTGATCATAGGGGCATTGACCAGGTACTTGTCGGTTCATGGATGTAAGCCATGAGGGCAGTACAGTAAAGAGGAATTGACGGTTTATTATACGTTTTAAATTGTTTGAAAAGTAAAGTGTGTTAAGTTTAGCCTTAATGGCAGTATATATGTTTTAAAAGTAAAGTGTGTTAAGTTTAGCCTTATTGGCAGTATATATGTTTTAGTAAATCTTTTGTATAATTGATTTAAAGTAAACGTTAGAACTCACTCAGCGTTGCTGATTTTTAGTATGCACATCAGTTAAGTGTAGGTGACAGTAGATGGAAGTGGATGCTTGGCTTGGCGAGAAGAGTTACCCGAAGATCAGCATCTGGCATCCTGTTTATGTTTTCTTTTGAGTATGTTGATTAAGACAAGTTTCAGTTGTATTTGACAAGTTATGTCTAGACATGTTATGTTTCCGCTGCGTATGTAAAGAAGTTTAAATCGTTTCCGCTGTGTTATTGAATGTCTTATGTTTAAAGTGCTATGTGTTGATGAGTAAATCCAATACGTGAGGCCTCCCGGGTTCGGGGCCTCACAAGTTGGTATCAGAGCCATAGTTTGAGAGATTTGGACATCCCCGATGTCCAGACTTAAACTGAGAATGGGACAAGTAGCGGATGCCAGTACGGGTAACTCAAGCCAAAGCACCAGAAGTGTATAGTAAGTAAAGTTTCTTTCCTAGTTTTAGAGTGTCAAGATAAGAATAGAGGCTTTAGTGGAATCATGAAAGCGAATAAATGGAAAACGAGAAGTGATGTAATGGTTAATTGCAGATGGCCAGTGTATATTAACATCTTACCTTACTTATTGTGTTCTACATATTCCCTAGCATGCTGAAATTAAATCCCTTTGTTCCCTATCTTTCAGTTAGAAATGGCAAGACGTGGACAAACTAGAGGAAGTGGAGGAGGAAGACGTGGTGGACGTACAGGCCGCCGCGGTGGAACTAGCATAAATCAAATGATCGAGGGGAGTGTTCACACTACCCATACTGACACAGAGGGTAGTCAGCACAATGTTGAACATGCGGAAGGAGATGACCAGACGTTTGAGTTTGAACCAGTAGTACAAGCAGCTATTAGCCGCGAGTTTACCCGATTGCTGAAGGAAACCTTACCGGCTATACTAGACGAAGCGTTGAGGAAGGCTAAGGAGAACTCCAATGTAATCCTAGCCACTGAAGGGCCAGTGGTGCTTCCAGCTGCGGGAGGACCAATCCTGGTGGAGAATGTTGCACCGCCTACTCGCGGATGCGATTACAAGGCATTTCGTGGTTGTGATCCCCCTGAGCTAACTGGGGAGAAAGAAGCAGCAGATACTTTAGATTGGATCAATGGCATGGAATCCACCATCAGCCTCAGTGACTGTCGACCACATGAGAGAAGGAGATGGTTCCTTTCATAGCACCGGCGACCCCCATCATCTTCTCCCCTTTCTTAAACTTTCTAATCAAAACCCACACCACACCACACCAACAGCACAAGTGATGATTCGTTTTTCCCGCAAGACAGAGAAACGGTTTCAGATCTGATGTAACGTCGGTGAGTGTCGGAGGTGAAGGTGCAGTTAGCTGTTTGTTTGATTTGAGGAGCATGTCACTTGATGTGCAGCTAGCGGTTTTTGTCCTGTTCTTCGTGTTTAATTAATACTAAGAGGGGAAAGAACGCTTTTGCTATTGGGGTCCTAATCAAAGCGGTTTTGTCATGTTCTTCGTGTTTAATGGTGGTCGGAGTATGGAGTAGGTGATGGGGTTGAATTGGCCGAGTGTTCTCACAAAAAACGAATAGAAAAGGAGGAGTGAACGGAGGTGGTGGTGGCCTAGCCGGAAAAAAGGCCGTGATCGGCGGTGGTAGAGATGAACGGATGTGGTTTGGTGGTGGGTTTTCATATCCGAGTGTGGTGGTTTAGGGTTCTGGAGGGTGGTCGGATATTTAGGGCGGTGGAGAGTGGCCGGATTTTTATGGGTGTGGTGGCAATGGAGGTGGATTTTAGGGTTTTTACGGAGAAGAAAGATGCAGTTGTGGGTATTTTTGTCCTGTAATTTTTTTTAGTAATAGGGTATTTTTGATTTTTCATAAAAAAGTTAACAGAAAAATTACACGGTATTAGTCATCTGGCTTTAATTGAAACAAAAATGAAACTACGACTAAAATAGTGAAATTAAAACTAATTGACTAAAATAGTGAAATTAAAACTAATTGACTAAAATATAGAATTGTCCCAAAACTCAAGCACTAAAACCGCAGTTTACCCTATTTTATTATTTTTTTCTCTTTCATATATACTCATAAAAAATATACAAACTGATAAAAATTGATCTCATATTTAGAGAATCTGTAATTATTAAACTCTAAAATTTAAACACAGATAAAAATGGAAGGTCGTCAGTTCAGGGGGTTTACCCAGTGCTTTGTTCCGGCGGTATCCGGTGACTTTCAAATGGAAGGTCGCCGGTTCGAATCCGGGCCACAGCAAAAAGGAATCTGTGGTCGGGTCAGAGGGTCTACCTAGTTAGGGGTTCCTCTTAGAGTTGATGCTCTGAGAAAACACAATTATTCTAGAATATCTATAAAAAAAAGATGAAGATATTTTTAAATAATAAAGAATGAAGATAGAGACCATTATTGAACGCTCTGTAAAAGTGTTTTTTTAACAAAGATATAGTCAACAATAACATAGAAGATTTTGAATCATCATCAATTATCACATAAAATGATGAAACCCTAGCCTTCGTGCTCCCTGGATCCGCCCTTGATACTCAAAATTCGATCTTATTTTCGTATCCACCACTGAATTTCGCTAAGGAAACCTCTTATTTTCTCTGATTTCGAAGTGAATTTCAGCTCGATTTTTGCCGATCTTCTTAATCAGGTTTAAAGCGAGATGACGATTCTTTACACGCTTGTGGCGAGGGGATCTGTGGTGTTAGCGGAATTCAGTGGCACGCCGACGAACGCGAGCACGATTGCGAGGCAAATTCTGGAGAAAACCCCTGGAAGTAATGATATGAATGTGTCTTATTCGCAAGATCGGTATATTTTTCATGTCAAGCGTACTGATGGCCTCACTGTTCTCTGTATGGCCGACGACGTTGCAGGAAGTAAATTTAATCTTATCCCTTTATCACCTTATGTTCTGTTTTCATCATTTATGTTGTTCGATTGTCTAGTGGTTAGCTTTCTAGCTGTGTATTCTGAAGTCGTTTAGCTGATGGGATCCTGATTTAGGTATTCTAATTTAGGGTGTTTGATTGTTATCCATTTTGCAAAATACTAGGAAATTGATTGTTGTAAGTTCACCAGGTATTCTCTTTTTCTGCCAGTAAAAGACAATGAAGCTGGGTCATCTCTATGTTGATATAATAAGGGGATGTTTGGATTTCAAAGTAATTTTTTTGACTTATAAGATTGTTAATTGAAGTTAGATATAGTTAAGTAATAATATTATAACATTTACTCTCAATAATCAGTTTTCTTGGAGCCATTGCTTATCTGCTTCTCCAAATCCAAGTATTGCAAGCGCATCCAAACACCCCTGCAGTCATTATCAGTTGATTCTTGATGACCTACATATGTAATATTTTTTAATTTTATTTCACGTGTACTTCCGTCCACTGATCTGAGTTATACTACTGATCCACTGGTTATAATTATGCCATTTGAATGATGCTTTTCATGCTATCCAATGGGCATGACTATTATGATGGGGGTGTGTTGAGAATATTGATTAGAAATATGAAGTATAACTTGTGTGATGTGTATACATGGTGTTGATTTACACTGTATTCATTGGGTTTAATGGCACCCTACTTGTCCCATTAATGGTCTATATAAATAACACCATATATATGCAGGGAGAATTCCTTTTGCTTTTCTTGAAGACATTCATCAGAGATTTGTCAGGACTTATGGCCGAGCAGTTCTATCAGCCCAGGCTTACGGCATGAATGATGAGTTTTCAAGGGTTTTGAACCAACAAATGGAGTATTATTCAAATGATCCTAATGCAGATAGGATAAACCATTTGAAAGGCGAAATGGGTCAGGTGAGTTTTGCTTTTGCACATCAATACAGTGCAAAATCTTTATTTTCTAAACTAAATATCATTTTTCTTGGATATGGTTTAACATGTAAGAGATCACTGATGTTGGCTCCTATGTTTTACAATGGTTTCGTTAACTATTTCTATCCTGATTGCATATCTGAGTATGTACAGTCAGTTTTGTCTGTGCCACTCAACTTAGGATAAGATCATATGATATGGCTATGCTAGTTTGTTGGTAGATGAAGCCATTTTGACCCGTTCACTTATGAATGGGTCGGTTTGGTTTTCTTTTTCTTTTATCTCAAACAGGTCAAATAAAAAAAATAGCTATAAAACGGGAAAGGGGTCTTGAAAGTTGCCCAAAGTCTATGTTTAGTGCATACAACCTCCCAAAGTCTTGTTGGGGGCAAAAATTAGACAGTGGTTGTAATACTATTGTTTCTGTAATCATAATTAATGCATCAGTAATTTGTAAAAGAAGGAACAACATGATGCTTGTGGGTCAACCCAACCGGCCCTGCACATTATATTTATGACCGGTGCATAATGGCCTGTTTCAACCTAAACGCCATTTTGACGCAGTACCTGACCGGCCTGTGACCTGTCTTGCCACCTCTACCATTGGGCTCTGATCTAATATATATTTTAGCTTCTAGATCTTGTTTCATCTTGTAAGTAAGTCTGATAGATTTGCTAATGATGTGTGATTGTGTATCTTGGATCATAACGGTGGACTTTGGTATGATAAAACAGGTACGAACTGTGATGATAGAGAATATAGACAAGGTGTTAGACAGAGGTGACCGCTTGGAGTTGCTTGTAGATAAAACAGCCAATATGCAAACTAATACATTGCGCTTCAGAAAGCAGACACGCCGATTCAGGAGTACAGTCTGGTGGAGAAATGTCAAGCTCACGTAATTTTTCTTTTTCTTATTCTTATTTCTGTAAATGTGATTGTTTGTCCTATAAACGCGCACTTATATTGCCTTATGAAACACTTACATTTACATATATACTGGTTGACATATTGTTTTTGACTCCAATTGCAGGATTGCTCTCATATTGCTTATCCTGGTGATTGTTTATGTTGTGCTGGCATTTGTTTGCCATGGTCCCACACTTCCTACTTGTCTGTAAGGAATATAAATGGAGGCTCAGGTTACATTTGGGAACTCAATTCTTTATTTGGAATCAAGATTAGATTGAATATTAAGCTTTTGCTTGAAGTTAATCTGCCTCGATTCTGATTCCAATTGCAAATCTTGGTAATTGCTCGACACTTGTGTGGGATTGTTATCTTTGGTGTGAAGTTGTTCAGTTTCGCATTGTTGTGAAACTCCTTGCATATGTGTAAGTTTTTGTATCTATTTATGTCCCAGTTTGGAGACCATGGGATTAAGTAAGTTTCTTTAAACGTTGGCTGGTTTCTAGTTTATGTATAAGAACATAACTTTATTGCATTTGTGTGCTATAAGAGGTTTTGATTTGGTTTGCACCCATATATAGTTCTGGAGTATTGCAAAGCTACCTGTTTGACAAATGTGGGGTCGTCTATTTCAGTTCAACAGATTTCTAAAATTCTAGAGCATTACATGACTATGCATATAAAGATACATACTCGTGCATTCTGATAATCTTTTTTTCTTCAGGACTCGGGCTTTACACACCTAGGTGTTCTGTGTTGGATTCTATAGTAGTCGTAGATGTGATAGCTCACATTTTAGCCATGTATTTTTACTTTCTTTTCTTTCTTCACTTTATTCTCCGGAGTTCTTCATTTTTCATTCTTTTTTGTTTAAAAGAGTATTCCACCTCTTCCCCTTACCTGAAATAATTCGGATTCCACCTCCAAAACCGAAAACAAGCCAAAACCCGTAACAGCATTCTGCCAGATTTTTGCCTGACTTCGCAAGGCCATATCTCCCTTGTTTCTTGGTCAAATCAGTCCATTTTTTTCTAGAATGAAGTTCTATGAGCACACTAACAAACCGAAGTGGAATCACCCGAATGCATGGAGTATTCGACCCCCAAACAGCCTACGCAAGAATACCGTTTCGTGCAGGTCGAATCTGGACAGCTCTTCCTTTTTTCTTGTTTTGAGGTACTTACACAACTCCAAATCTAGTAATTCTTTTTCATATCTCCTCTGCTTTCAATAAACTTGATCTTAGAATAAAAACTCAAGTCATTTGGTCTTCTAAAACTATCTAAAACCCTACTTGAAGTACGCGTAAAAATCTGAGTTTTCAAGAATAAAAGAAAGCATAAAAGTCTTGATGAGTTTTGCTCTATTCCTTCATGAATCATGCTTGGATACATATATTTATACACATATATGTTCATACATGTAATACTAAACAAGAAGAACCATGAACAAGTCAAGGACACATCAAATATACATTGCACATATATTCTTAGACTATCACATAAAATAACACTTGGATGATGGTGTTATTCATAAACCCTTTAATCCATTCATGTGTTGTGTTGAAGGATACATGTTCGCGAAGTTATATGTTCATGTGCGACTTACCTGGCAAGTTCGAGGTAGTGTCCTATGATACAAGAAAACATACGAACGATTATCATCAACATATAAACGTGAAAAGTGTTATCAAAATATATATAAGTAACCATCATTTTATGTAAGTTTATGCATTTACACAAGTCATTTATCATTATATAAGCACACATATACATGGATATAAGTGTGCTAATATCATAATCATACATCATTTTGTCAAAAATGTTAGAACGCGAATCATGTTTGGATACATATATTTATATACATATATGTTCATACATATAATACTAAACAAAAAGAACCATGAACAAGTCAAGGACACATCAAATATACATTGCACATATATACTTATACTATCACATAAAATAACACTTGGATGATGGTGTTAATCATAAACCCTTTAATCCATTCATGTGTTGTGTTGAAGGATACATGTTCGCGAAGTTATATGGTCATGTGCGAATTACCTGGAAAGTTCGAGGTAGTGTCCTATGATACAAGAAAACATACGAACGATTATCATCAACATATAAACGTGAAAAGTGTTATCAAAATATATATAAGTAACCATCATTTTATGTAAGTTTATGCATTTACACAAGTCATTTATCATTATATAAGCACACATATACATGGATATAAGTGTGCTAATATCATAATCATACATCATTTTGTCAAAAATGTTAGAACGCGAAACATTATTAAAACCCTGTAAAGTATTGTTAACACTCGGAACTAGTATTATTTATTTTTGGAAACTTGTATATTAAGATAAACTTGAACATAAGTTATGCATCAAGAATCACTAAGTATACAACCTTGTTGGGTAAAATGTAAGTTTCAAATATCAAAACGAGACATCAAGAGAGACCGGTTTGACTATAAATGCATATACGTAAAAGTATAAAAATAAATAGTTCGAGTATACTCATTTACTCATAAACGTTATTATTTTCTTACTGGAAATATTAAACACATATTACATATTAATATTGGAACGATTTCGAACAATAAAACGCTTTCAAAAGTATTTTAATCTAGTTACGACGGAAAACGTCGCATTATTTATTTTTCTACGAAAAAGCTTATTTATTGACGATTTGAGTTTTATCATGAAACTAGATTATACATGACTTCTTCATATATTAAAGAGAATATACCTTGTGTATAAATGTAGTATTTCATACGTTATATTTGTTGGAATTATATGTCAATTAACGCTGTTAACTGAGTTGTGACCCGTAAGAGTTACACCTAGGGCAACGAACATTAAATCCACTTAACCCGCTTAACTGATTATTACGAACTTTTAGCGAAACGATATATTTTATATATATTCGTTACACGGGACGTATTATTTATACAGGTTTATAAATAATAATTTTATATTTATTTGTTTTAATCTTTTATTAAAACAATTAAATGGGTTCGGGCTTTTTATCTCGTATTGGACTTTGGGCCCGGAAACTATTAATAGGGTTTATAATTATTTTTATATATATTAATCCTATTTGTGGTTTCATACGTGAATTTTGGCCAGCCGCAAAAGTGAGGAAATTATTGTTTTTCTTCTTTAGGCTTTTTTGGTCAACGTCAAACAAGAAGCAAGCAAACAGGAATCGATTCACTCTTTGGTATTGATCCTGTTTTGCAAGTTCCGGTCAAACCCCGCGCTTTTCGTCTCTCGCGTTGTCGGTTCGTGATCTAGCATCGGTTCGTTGTACCTCGATGTTTCGATCGGTTATTCATTAACCACTAAGGTATAATTAATCTCATCAGTAGATTAATTTTTATAATTTCTTTTTCCGTGTTTGCGAGTTCATAACCAGATCCTGTTCGGCTTGTCAGTGCTGTTAAAAAGTTTTGATTTTAATTTCCGCTGTGTATTTATTAATTAACTGAATTAATTAATTTATCTGACAAAACCCATTTTTGATAAAAAGCCAAACTAATCACCACTGAATCCCAACAGTGGTATCAGAGCCTGGGTTATAACACACAAATCGGAACCGGACTGGTTTTACCGGTTAGATTAATCACAACCTTTAACTATCTTGAAGTTTCTGATATGATCTGTTTTGGGGGCAATTTTATTTGTTTATTTTATTTGGTCATTTTTTTATTTTATTTGACCAAATAAATTGCCACGTATGTGATTGTGTTGAATATGTAAATCTGGCCCGACCCATGTGATTGAGTTGTTTGTGTTTATTATTCAGTTTTTGGTTTTATGGTTTTGGCCCACTTTTGATGGCTCAAAGTTGTAATAGAATAGGCTTTTTAATTTTATGTAATTCTGTATTTTATGTAATGTAATAAAAACCTGAAAACAAATCTGAAGACGCAACAGGAATCATGGAGTCAGTGGGAGTCATCTGAGACGTCTAGATGCACGGTCCTTGTGGTTATTTTAATTTTGTGGACCCCGTGACCCGTTTGGTCTTGCTAACTGGCTCTAGCAAGATCAAACAAATTCGGCCCTAAAAGATTTACATATTTATTTGCTTTATGGTTGCTTTTAATTTTTTATAACTTAATTTTATAATAAACCAACCAAATATCAAACGTTTTAAAAGGAGTTTTAAAATATCACAATCTGTCACCACAAGTTCTATTTTTTACAACTTGTAGAATTTTATAAAAATAACAACTGGCTTGTTTTTATAAAATAAATAACCACTAAAGTTTTGCAATTTAAACTGAATTTAATTTCAAAACTTATAACTTAATAGTTTTCAACTATTAACTTTAACTGGTTATTCAAGTCGCGAAAAACTTAGTTTTAATAGGTTATTTAAAATTAAGTGTCCTGAGAGATGAAAAGGGTTCATCAAATTTGTCATGACTTTAAATAGTAAAACTGGCTTTTACAACACATGAATCATTCGTTGTGTTTGACCCTATTCGGTAAACACTAAAATTGGAACTCATATTTAAAACCAATGGTCTATGCCATCCTATTATAAGGAACACTTGGAGCATAAAAACGAAACATCGGTGTTTGGAGCTATAGCACCGCAATGGATGTGTAGTTTATCCTTCCAAGACGCAAGGGTTTCATTGACACATCCGGCCCTTCCGCAAGTACCTGTTTTAGGACGACTATTACTTTTCTCTCTTGTTACATGCCCCAGCTGTCAAGAGATTAAAAGTGGGCATAGATGAGGCTAAACGTATCAATGCATAGACATGTCGTGTCTTAGCGGCCTCATACACGAGAGTTGTGCATCTTTCCACAATTGACATTAATTGTCAGTCTAGTTACCCACTTACTAATGTTGTATGCCACAGCTACCATTAGTGACTGATTTAGCTAGATTCTCACTCCTTATTCTAATTTCTGTAATTGGGTCATAAATTAATAAGGATTTTTCACTTTCTTTATACTAATTTATTTTCTTTGCTTATCTTGATATATGTCTACTGAAAATAATAATACTAATAACTCCTTCACTATCAAGTCTATCCTTGAGAAAGAAAAGTTGGATACCACCAACTGTCACACCCCAACCGACGGCGGATTATACGTCGGGGCGGACGCGGTTGTTCAATAACACAAGGTTGACTATTAAAGTTTCAATATTTCATTAATGAATAATTTAAGATTCAATACAAGGAAGAATAATACGAATACAACATTTAATTTAAGTAGTCTAGGTCCAAAGCATCCTATGTGATCACGAATAAGTCTCATGATGTAAACCTGAAACATGTGAAAGAATCTGTCAACTACAAAATAGTTGGTGAGATACAAAGGTTTTGACACAGTTTAACAAGTATTTGAAAAGAATTACAATTCACTATGATTTGTGCATTCTATAATGTAAGTATGAGAAAACAAGCATGTTAGACATTGTGCACATTCAATCCTCCAACCATGTTTATGCATAACCCGCAGGTTTAAAAGTTTGGTTTAGTAACAATCACCAAGGGCTCCCCCCGAAGGGTCAATCAATCAAGGTGGATTGGTCAAATGCAATAGATCTATCATTGTTACCATAGGCTTGATCAAAGTTAATGAATATGCTAGTTTTAAGTTTAATCTAAGCATACAAGTCTCAAGTTTAACATAAGAATAAACACGTAATCATAGTTGTACAGGAATTGTATAAGTTTGAGAATTTTGAACATGTTTCACCCAAAAGCATAGAAAGGAAAAAAAGGGGCTAAGTATACTCACTTGGATGATGAAGAGTATCCGACACGGATAAGTATTTGCAAGACTTGGAGGGAGAATATCCTCACGATAAGCCTAAGAATATAAGTCTAAAGTTTCAAGTTTATTTCTATAAGTCTAAGACAATAATTTGGGATTTCAAGATTCGACTAGGGTTTCAATGGGAGATGGGAATGGTCGTGTTTGTGAAGTTTAAGATAAAGGTTTTGAATGAATGATACAAGACTTGTGTGTCAAAATTTAATAGATTTATAGATTAGAATTTAAATGTTTTATCATTATTAATTACTCAAAATAGGTAATAATAATTCAAAGAAATTTTCTAAGTAACTTAATAATATAGTTGGAAGGATATATAAAGAGGAATAATGCTTAAGGATCAATAACAATTATTCAAAATAAATAATTATTAAGAATAAATAATAATTATTTAAGAATAAATGATTTCTAGGGATAAATAATTATTTATAAATAAGTAATTACTACGGACAAATAATTATCCAAAAGAATAATTTATTAATCATTCAAGATTTATAGTATTTAAGAATTGAGTATTTATCTTACAAAACAATTTATAATTTAATAATGTTTAGGATGTGGGTATAAGTTTAAATAATAATGAGCATTTATAAGTTTACAGAATGTTAAATAGAACTTCTTATAAAGTTTAAATTATACGTTTAAAGTTTCTACTTTATTTTATAAAGTTTATAAGTTCATAAAGAAAATGAATGAAGTATATTTATTTTCTTATGATTTAAATTTATATAAACAAGTGGATTTCTTGTTCATATAAAATGTATAAGCTTAAAATTTATTAAATTAAAGTTTTAAACAAAAGTAAGTTTATTGTATATAAAAAAAGGAATAAGGAATTAAGTTTCAAATTTTATAAAACGATTTCTATTGAATTTCCAAGTTTCATAAATTTCGGAAGTATTTTAAATGTTTAAAACTATTTTAATAAATTTATTGTAAGTTTTAATTAAGATTAATTAAATAAAATGTTTTCAGAAAATAAAAGTGTAAATAAAATTCATATTCACGTTTATAAAAGTATCACAGAATTTATAAAAATTATTAAAAGTTTTAAACTATTTAAAATGATAATAAAAAAATAAAAACAAAAACCTGGGGCCAGACCGAATTGAACTCGGGTCTGCCCCGGGTCAACATCACACACAACACTTAACCATCCCGCCTACGGGTCTCGGTGATAATATATCCGAACAAGATTTACTTAAACAGAATCCCAAACTAACCCCAAATCCTTATGAACCCTAGAATCGATCTCGCCAAAATCGTATCGATTTGTCCTCTGTTATTGGAAATAAACAGAGGGCTTTCGATCTATGGGTTGTAACGATCGAAATGAGCACAAAATTACCTGAATCGGGGTTGATTCGAGTGAGAACGGGTCTGGGTTGAGAGTCGGCTGCCGCGAGCTTCAAACGACAATGCAGGTTCGATATGAGCGAATTGAGAGTTCGAGGAGTTGTGGAGTGATGTTGCTGAGGTTTCTAAACCGATATTTATAGCCAATTTCGTCATTAAAGGCTAGATTAGGTGGGGAGTTTACGGATGGGTTTAAACGAGTTAAATCTCGTCATTACGCGGGTTACCGTTGGAGCCGCGCATTGATGAGCGTTGGGTGGTGGTCGCATGCGCGAGCCGATGTTCGAGGTTCGTTGAATCTAGCCGGAAATGTGATTTCGACTGAAAGGATGAGAAAATCGGTTTCTGTGGGACTCGAACCTGAGACTGGTTTCAGTCTCGGGGGTTTGGGGTAATTGCGCAAATGGTCCCTGAGGTTTCAGGCTTTTATCATTTCATGTACAAAATACGATTTTTGTTTTAAACCAAGTTTCAAAAATGACAGTTTAGTCCCCGAACTTTCATAAAATAATTAAAATAGATTTATTTTATAAAATCTAATAATTCTCATATGTTTATATTTATTTTTATAAATTTATATTATTTATCATTTTACAAAGTTTTAAGATTCTATCTATATATATATATACTTATATATTTATCACATGTATATATATATATATTAATTTAATATTTGTCTTTTTAAGGTAATAGTTTTAACACGAAATCGAGTTTTAATTTAGTAATACGTGCAAAGGATAGGTCGGAATATCTCGGATATTACACCAACTTTCTCTCATGGCTGTGCAATCTGAGAATAGTTCTCAAGATGGCCAAGAAGCTCTATGTTCTCGATGCACCAGTCCCTGAGGCACCCGATGGTAACACGGCTGCCGCTCGTAAGGCCTAGGAAAAACAAAGAGATGATGCCACTGAGGTGGCCTGCCTTATGCTAGGCTGCATGTCCCGTGAGCTCCAAAAGAGCATGGAGGACCTGAGTGCCTTCGACATGATTGAGCAACTTAAGGGCATGTTCCTGAAACAAGTCCGACAAGAACGCTATGAAACCATGTCTCAGCTCATTCGCTGCACGATGCAAGAGGGCACGTCTGTTAGTGCTCATGTACTTAAGATGAAAGGTTACATCGACCAGATGATCAAACTTGGATATCCCATGAAGGATGACATGGCTACTGATTTCATCTTAAACTCTCTCCCAAGCTCCTATGCTCAATTCGTAATGAATTTCAACATGAATGGCTTAGAGAAGACAGTGGCCGAGCTACATGGTATGCTCAAAACGGCCGAGATGAATATCCAAGGAAAGAACAATCAAGTTCTGATGGTCAGATCTGCTGGTGTTAAAAAGCTTAACCCCAAGAAAAGAGGTTATAATAGCAAAGGCAAGAAGAATGTTAATGTTGCTGCCAAGCCTGCCACCAACAATAACAAGAAAGCTTCAAAAGCACCCCCTCCTGAGGAGCGCCAATGCTTTGAATGCAACAAAATGGGGCACTGGAAACGTAACTATCCTGAATATCTAGCCAAGCTGAAGCTGAAGAGGGCCAGTGGTGAGGGAACCTCTTCAGGTATTCTCATTTATGTTATTGAAATTTTTACTGTTTCTAGCAACACATGGGTATTTGAAACTGGATGTGGATACCACATCATTAATGTCTTGCAGGAGCCTAAAAGTTGGAGGAAGCTGAAACAAGGTGACATGGAGCTCATCATTGGTGATGGGAAAAAAGTACCAGTTCTTGCAACTGGAACATATCATCTCTCATGTCCTTCTGGCATTGTGGTTGTTTTAAACAATTGTTTGTTTGCACCTGGTTTAACCAGAAACATTATTTCAATTTCTTTATTGTTTGAACAAGGATTTAAGTACGTTTTTAATGGTATTGCTATTTCTGTCTACTTAAATGATATCTTTTATTTTGAGGCTAAACCTCGAAACGGTATTTATGAGATTGACGTTCAAACTGACAATAACATATATAATCTTTCTAAACGTATCAAATCTGGCATTAATGATACTTTTCTATGGCATTGTCGACTTGGCCACATAAGCAAGGGACGCATTAAAAGACTCCAATCCGAGGGAATTCTTGAACCTACCGGACAGGACTCATTTGATAATTGCGAGTCTTGTTTAGCTGGCAAACTCACAAAGGACCCCTTCACCCATGTTGGTGAACGAGCTAAGGATCTGCTAGGCCTTATACACACTGATGTGTGTGCCCCTTTCAGAACCATGTCTAGAAATCATGAAAGATACTTCGTTTCATTTATTGACGATTTTAGTCGATATGCTTATGTCTATCTTATGAAACACAAGCATGAAATATTTGAAAAGTTCAAAGAGTTTCAAAATGAAGTAGAGAAACAACTCGGTAAATTTATTAAGACACTTCGATCAGATCGAGGTGGTGAGTATCTCAGCTTAGAATTTATTAATCATCTGAAGGAGCACTGAATTATTTCTCTGTCCACTCCTCCTGGCACACCCTAACTTAATGGCGTGAGCGAGAGTAGAAATCAAACCCTTCTTAATATGGTTCGATCGATTATGTGTAGAACTAACTTGCCTCACTCCTTCTAGAGTTATGCTCTTATGACCGCCGCCAGCCTTGTAAATCTGGCACCGACTAAAAAGGTGGACAAAACCCCATATGAGATATGGCATGGGTCTAAACCTAATTTTTCTTACCTTAGAGTATGGGGATGTGATGCATATGTCACCAGCGATTCTGATGACAAGCTCGATCCCAGAGGCGAAAAGGTTGTTTTCGTCGGTTACTACAATAAAAGCGGATATTATTTTTATCATCCTGATGCAAACATTGTTTCCATCAAAAGGAAAGGACGCTTTCTCGAGGAAGATCTTCTGAATCGGGGAACCGGAAATAATATTATGGATCTTGAAGAAATTCAAGAAACACAAACAACCGCTGAGGAAGTCGGAGCGTCTGATTAACAAGAAGTTGTTGCTGATGAATCAAACATAAACACAAGCGTTTGTAGAAGAATTTTTTAGTAACTATAGATTAAATTCTATGTATCGGTGTACTAGGCTGATACGCAGGAGGGTGTTCCTGCGTACTTAGCTTGTTCACCAGTTGGTCCTGCGTACTTAGTAAGTACGCAAGGCTTTTGCGTTGCGTACTTAGCAAGTAGGCATGACCAATGCCCTGCGTACTTAGACAAGTACGCAGGTAGTGTTCCTGCCCCTATAAATAGAAGACTTGTCTTCATTTGTAGGTGGAACTCTGGAACTAGGTTGAGAGGTGTCCGGGTCGGTACGAGCTCTCCCGACCCCCGGACAGTGAGCTTAGATGAGAGATGTGTGCTCCTTCGGTATGTAGTCTGTAATATGGGATGACTTCTATGTTATGGATTACGTATCGTTTCATTATCTTTTGTTTATGTTAGTGTTTCTCTGTCTCGTTTCTTGGTTCCCACACAAATCACAGAACAGGTCCGTGTTATCTCTGCTGCGCGACGAGGCTCCCGGGACCTACAACGTTCGCAGAAGTAGCAGGTCTCGTAAAGAACCCAATAGATACCTATGGCATCTTGAAGCTTCTGAAGTACTGTTACTAGCTGAGTCAAATGACGAACCTACAAACTACAAATCTGCTATCTCAGATCCTGAATCTGAGAAATGGCTTGAAGCCATGAACGCCGAGATGCAATCTATGCGTGATAATCAGGTCTGGGACTTGGTTGAGCTACCCCTGGTTCTCGGGTAATAGGGAGCAAATGGATTTTCAAAAGAAAAACCGACAAGCATGGTAATGTACAAACCTATAAAGCACGGCTAATTGCAAAGGGTTTCACTCAAACTCAAGGTATTGACTATGATGAAACTTTCTCACCCGTTGCTATGATCAAATCGATTAGGATACTTCTTACCATAGCTGCGTACCATGATTACAAGATATGGCAAATGGATGTCAAAACCGCTTTGGACATCTCTTTGAAGATGTCTATATGGTTCAGCCTGACGGTTTTGTTGATCCAAAGTATCCTAGTAGGGTGTGCAAACTGAATAAGTCCATTTATGGACTTAAACAGGCATCTCGAAGCTTGAATCTTCATTTTGATCAGAAAATCAAAGAATTTGGTTTTGTCAAGAATGAAGATGAGCCTTGTGTTTACAGAAAGGCTAGTGGGAGCACTATATCATTTCTCATCTTGTATGTGGATGATATACCGATCATTGGAAACGACATCCCTATGCTTGACAAAGTCAAACAATGGTTAGGATCTTGTTTTGCAATGAAGGATCTTGGAAAAGCTGCTTACATTCTAGGAATCAAGATCTACAGGGATAGATCTAAGCGACTTCTAGGGCTAAGTCAGAGCACTTACATAGACAAAATGATGACACGCTTTAGGATGGAAAACTCCAAGAAAGGAGGTGTTCCGATGACTAAAGGCACCGTGCTGAACAAATCGCAATCTCCTTCCACGGACATTGAAATTAAGGAAATGGAAGCAATTCCATATGCCTCAGCGATTGGTTCCATCATGTATGCTATGTTATGCACTAGACCTGACGTATCGTATGCTTTAAGCATGACCAACCGTTTCCAGAAAAGTCCTGGCATTGCCCATTGGACTGCAGTCAAGAACATCCTGAGGTACTTAAGAAGGACCAAAGACATGTTCTTAATATTCGGAGGAGTGAAAGAGGAGCTCACTGTACGGTGTTACACTAATGCTAGCTTTCAAACTGACCAAGATAACTCTCGCTCACAGTCAGGTTTCGTATTCACTCTTAATGGAGGAGTTGTCTCATGGAAAAGCTCCAAGCAGAGTGTAATGGCGGATTCAACCACCGAATCTGAGTATATAGCCGCATCAGATGCTGCTAAGGAAGCTGCTTGGATGAAGAAATTCATTACTGACCTCGATGTGGTTCCGAGTATTCGCCAACCAATCGAGATACTTTGTGATAACACAGGTGCTATAGCTCAAGCCAAAGAGCCCAGATCTCATCACAAAGCCAAGCACATTCAAAAGAAGTTCCACTATATACAGGAAATTATGGAACGTGGAGACGTCGTGATAAGCAAAGTAGACACAGATCAAAACCTAGCGGACCCGTTTACTAAGCCCATGACTCAGGACAAGCATGATCTTCACAGAGATGCTATTGGTCTTAGATTTTCTAGTGATATGTTTTGATTTAGTATTTTTAATGTGCGAACAATTAAACAGTTGTACTTTTGAATTCTTTTTTGTTTTCTGATTTAAATGCAATTCTGAATTCTTATAACTGTGTTCGATTTTAATACGTTTACTCCATGAATCTTGTATTCTTAATTATCCGTAGTCGGTCGGACTCGTTGGAACGACTCTGAATTAAGACTATTCTGAACTTTGGCTCATTTTGTCATGGATCTTCACAGAGACTACTCTGAATTAGGACAAGCATTATCTTCACAGAGTTGACTCCGAACTTCACATGCCTCATTTTGAATGACGTTGGATGTAAATCGCATCAAATCATCTTCATGGATCTTTGTCATAAGATGTTTTGATATTGGTATCCTCATTAGTATCCTCTGACCTGAGATACGTACTAGAACTGCCGTCTACCAAGAACCATTCTTTAATCACTGTCAAACGCTGTCGCGTAACTACCAGTCATAAAGGCTTTGATTAGGAATAGTTCTAAAGTTCAGTGGGAGTTGTATGTAGTCAATAAGGGATTCTGTACTCTTACATTATATGTAACAGATAGGTATCGTGGCGCCCTCGTTGATTCAAACTGGTGAAGTGTAAGGCCTTACCCAAACTTACTGTGTGTTTGATTGGACCACTTTGATTCTTGATCGAGAACAATAATAATTGAACGCCATATGAGAATGAACTAAATCCATGTCTCGTTGATTCAATTGATGTCTTACACGGAAAGGATGAATGAAAACTATTGTCATAAGTCTATTGTCTTGCTTTAGTTAGCTGTTACTAACACCAAGATATTTGGTTAATGACTTTAAAACGTCATACCTTGTTGGGGAAAACCATGTGCAGCTATAGCGCTGCTGACTGTCTGCGTTGATTCATCGTGGACCGTCCAAGTGGGAGACTATTGGAATTATATGTCCGATCTCGATTAATTAACGCTGCTAACTGAGTTGTGACCCGTAAGAGTTACACCTAGGGCAACGAACATGAAATCCACTTAACCTGCTTAACTGGTTATTACGAACTTTTAGCGAGACGATATATTTTATATATATTCGTTACACGGGACGTATTGTTTATACAGATTTATAAATAATAATTTTATATTTATTTGTTTTAATCTTTTATTAAAACAATTAAATGGGTTCGGGCTTTTTATCTCGTATTAAACTTTGGGCCCGGAAACTATTAATAGGGTTTATAATTATTATTATATATATTAATCCTATTTGTGGTTTCATACGTGAATTTTGGCCAGCCGCAAAAGTGAGGAAATTATTGTTTTTCTCCTTTAGGCTTTTTCGGTCAACGCCAAACAAGAAGCAAGCAAACAGGAATCGATTCACTCTTTGGCATTGATCCTGTTTTGCAAGTTTCGGCCAAACCCCGCGCTTTTCGTCTCTCGCGTTGTCGGTTCGTGATCTAGCATCGGTTCGTTGTACCTTGGTGTCTCGATCGGTTATTCATTAACCACTAAGGTATAATTAATCTCATCAGTAGATTAATTTTTGTAATTTCTTTTTCCGTGTTTGCGTGTTCATAACCAGATCCTGTTAGGTTTGTCAATGCTGTTAAAAAGTTTTGATTTTAATTTCCATTGCGTATTTATTAATTAACTGAATTAATTAATTTATCTGACAAAACCCGTTTTTGATAAAAAGTCAAACTGATCACCATCGAATCCAACAATATTTTGGTCATTTTGTACGTTCGTTGTTGAAAAATAAAGTAATTATTTAACGTTTATACAAGGGAAATCATGTTTTAATATAAACAACTTATATAACCTGTATTAGATCGATATCATGATACAAAAAAAGATTATATAGTTAATACATTTATGACATTGAACTTTATAAGAAACATAAACGACGCTAACACATTATTAAGTCGTTAACTAGTGTAAAAACCCGAAAATAAGTACATATATCTTTAACGTGCCTGCATCCATCACCCATGTTTCATGCATAGAGTTAAGTTCTATGAACTCAAGTAATATTTATTTACTTGTAGCATCCAAGTAGGACGTTCCAGTACGATTCTAGTCTATTATCACACCACTCAAGACTCGAGGTGAGTATTCGTAGCCTCATTTTCATTTTACATTTTGGGGGAAATACATGCTTAAAATACGTTATCTTACGTTCTATTTTATTTTATACTATGCAATCATATACCGAGTACATTACATGTAGCCGAATTATTACGTAAAGTCCCCATGATCCCTATGACCAATTAACTCATGGATTGAGCCAATGGATTAATATAGATAGTACTATCGGAGTCCGAAAAACTCTCATTCATTCCTTTGTTGAATGCGTAAATAAACGGAGTCTTTTGTTCAATGAATGATTATTTCCATCGTACCTTAATGTTTTGTGATAAGGCATTAACAATCGGGGCACTTCAGGTCGATAGGTTTGGTTATAGACCCGTGTAGATTGTACACACTTAATTGCATGTTGTATAAATAAACACATTATTCACAAAACTATTTATTTGAGTCGCAAATCTGCGAACTCACCAACCATTTTGGTTGACACTTTTTAGCATGTATTTCAGATACTAATTAAGTGGTTCATGAAATCATACAAGGATAGGAGTACTTGAGGAGATTACTATATATTGCCTTTTACATTAGGACTACATTTCGAGAATCTCCAATATTGTACTCAAGTGAATACAATGTAATAGGGACGGAATGTAAATTTAGTTTCTCTTGTAAACAATGTGTTCTTGATATTCAGTTTTCGTTACATTCGTGTGTTTCCGCTTTAGCGGGGGTGTGATAGTGGTCTATGGCTAGGAGAAGCCTATGGGGAGATGAAGGTTGTAATAAGCTCTCGGGTCGATGGCGGCAGTGGTCAGGTTGCGATGGTTATCGGCGGTGTCCGGTTGTGAGGCCAGCTGTGGTAAAGCTGGGAATGGCGACGGCGGGAGTCGCTTGGTCGGTTGTGGCAGTCGCGGTGGACCAGCCGTAGTGGACTGCGGTCAATGGCAGTTTAGACGATGGCTATCGGCTACGGTGGTGGTGACCTGGCGATGACAAGTTTTGAGTTCAAGTTCGTTTGCTAGTCGGTTAGCTCAACGGAGACGGTGTCGGGATGTTCGAGTAACACGCGAGAGAACCACTTTGTGAGACAATTGGTTAGTGAGTGTTGGTTGAACCGAATCCCTAGATTAACGTGGTGGTAACCCTACACTATGCTAGATTTAATAGTAACGTAAATGAAGTTTTACCAGTTTTATAATTATTTTTATAAAATTCAACCAATGTTTAGAATGTGAATTGAAATGGCGGGCACATACTGAGTTACAATCTAGTGGTTTAACTATGGGAATGGGTCTTATGATCCAAGTGTTATGTGGCAAATGATAATGTAATGTGAAACCGTTATTTTTATAGGTGTATTATCATTTGTTGAGCAAATAACAAAGGTTAACGGTGTTAACAATGCGGTATATCTAAGTGAGTTCTATATGCCATTTTTAAATATGTTTTAGGCTATAATACTCACTAAAGTTTTTTAAATTGGTAGCATGCCGTAGTTAATTGTGATGATTAATACTTGCATGCTTTTTGATCAATTGTAAAGTGTGATTTGTCGATTGGTCATGCCTATTACTTTTTTGCCTTTGTGTGCATGTTTACTTGTTTGAGTGGCCTTTGGGCAGTGAGTTGGACCTGATTAGTGTGCCTACATGTGATATTCCATTTGTGGTGAATTATGTAAACATGATAGTGTAAGAAACTTGTAATAACATGAATTCTGAAAAGTGTGTTTTGAAATGTGTAGCTTAGAATTCATCAGCGTAAGCTGACTTGTTTAAGAGTGTATTACAGGGAGATGTGAGACCTTAACTAGTAAAGGCAAGACTAGTGACATTGGATCAACTTTGGCATGCAGTGAAGACTTGGCATAGGGTGTTTATGAACATTTTGAGTTATGCTTCATTTAGACAGTTTGTTTGGTTTGTATTCCGTATTAAGATTTTCGTTGTGTGTTTTGTTTTGAACCATGGTTTCTTGTGTAATTCTAATAAAGTCACATGCCCTGTTTTGGGGGCGTGACAATTACATTTTAAGAAAAAAAAAATTAACTTTATGATATGACATTATCTAATTGTTGAAATGCTTATTTGTAGAGTGTGAATAACATCATTCAAGATAATACATTAGACGTTAGGATGTCACAACATACCAAAATGGTGGTTTGTGCAAGATTCTTGAGCAACAAACACTAAAATATGTGACATATTCAATATAGATATAATGTTAACATGATGCCAACATATGTACGAGGTTATATAATTAAAGTTAGGTATAATTAAATTAAGTACAACACATATATGATTGATCACATTTGTATTGATTTTGAAACTTCTTATATCCTAGCCAGACACTACTACACTCCAATATACATCACATCTTACATACACATATGGCAAATGCTTGTGTCACACAACACACTTGTATGCCTTACACTCCTTAGTACTTTTGCAAACAAAACCCTTACATGTTGAGAGAAATTTAAAACTTTCAAAGTATAATATACGAAGCAATACCATTCAAGGATACTACAAATCCATCTAAACATTAATACCCCCATCCTTTCTATGCCAAATGCCAAATATACATACACGTTGCACGACATGTGCCACATTGACATGCATGTACTCACACACCTTATTAGTTTTTACAAGAGACTTAATTTTAAGCACACAAAAAACAAATTACATTAATAGAATTTGTTATACAAAATAATATCATATCAAATGATACACCAATCTAGTTAGACATGACTACACCCTTATATCATACTAAATACACCTCTACGTTACACATGATACACACTTATTACATCATATGTCACACCAACACACCTGTATACCAAACTTACCATCTTTTCAGCAAATGGCTTACTTTTTACCACTAAAACAACACGTCTACTAAAAAAACGACATCATACCACGTGTTAATACAGTCTAACTGAATATCACTACATTCTTACAACACATACACCATTTCTATACGTTAGAGACCCGATACATATTCACACCAGCACACCGTTACACGCGACCTCACCTATCACTTCTCGAGGATTGGGTGTGAAGAGAAACATGACTCTTAACATGAACTTTATTATACAAAACATGACTCTAGCCTTGCCAAATTGTAGAAGAAAAATAAACCCAACCTAGTGCTAGTTTTACCATCTCCCACCCCCACCCCACCTCTAGCCCCCCCACACTACTCTCCTCATCTCCATATCATATATTTCATCAACAAAAATCGAACGCAGAAAAATCTATAAATAGAAGAAGAAAAATTCGTTAATCAAACGCACAACAATGAAGCATCACCATCACCAACCATCATCTGAGGTTGTATCTTCATCATCAGCAGAAGCAGCAGTGTTATCATCATTACCGTCGTCGTCGACATCACAGCAGCCGCCGCCGCCGCCTTCATCGGCCGTACAGCTAATGAATGCAACGTCTCCGGCGACTGATGACCATCCTGCATCATCGTCTTCTCGTGATTGCTCCTCCTCCTCATCGTCGTCATCATTGGAGTCCGTGACAATCGAGAGGCGCGGAGATTTCGCCGCCGTGTGCAAATGGACGATCTTTAATTTCCCTAGGGTTAAAACTAGGATTTTGTGGAGTAAGTATTTCGAAGTCGGCGGTTATGATTGCCGTTTGTTAGTGTACCCTAAGGGCGACTCGCAGGCATTGCCTGGTTATATTTCGATATATTTACAAATCATGGACCCTAGAGGAACATCCTCTTCTAAATGGGACTGTTTTGCTAGTTATCGCTTAACTGTCGTAAACCCTATGGATGATTCCAAATCTATTCATCGTGATTCTTGGCACAGGTTTTCCACAAAGAAGAAGTCTCATGGATGGTGTGATTTTACACCCTCGGCTTCTATTCTCGACACGAAATCAGGCTTTCTGTTTAATGATGATCATTGTGTTGTCATTACTGCTGATATTCTCATATTGAATGAATCTATTAACTTTGTGCGTGATAATGAGCTTCAATCGAATTCTGTGTCAAATTCTGTTGTGATGGCTGGACCGGTTGGTGATGTTTTGAGTGGGAAGTTCACTTGGAAGGTTCATAATTTTAGTTTGTTTAGGGAAATGATTAAGACACAGAAGATAATGAGCCCTGTTTTCCCTGCTGGAGAGTGTAATTTGCGCATTAGTATTTATCAGAGTTCTGTTAATGGGGTGGATTATCTGTCAATGTGTTTGGAGAGTAAAGACACTGAGAAGGCATCCGTCTCGGATAGGAGTTGTTGGTGTTTGTTTCGGATGTCTGTTTTGAATCAAAAGCCGGGGATGAACCATATACATAGGGATTCATATGGGCGCTTTGCTGCTGATAATAAAAGTGGGGATAACACCAGTTTAGGGTGGAATGATTATATGAAAATGATGGATTTTTCAGAGGCTGATTCGGGGTTTTTAGCGGATGATACAGCTGTGTTTAGCACGTCTTTTCATGTCATTAAGGAGCATTGCAGCTTCTCAAAGAATGGGGGATTAATTGGAGGTAGAGTCGCGAGTGGTGCTCGAAAGTCGGATGGCCATATGGGGAAATTCACGTGGAAAATTGAAAATTTCACAAGGTTGAAGGATCTTCTTAAAAAAAGGAAGATTACAGGTCTTTGTATCAAGAGCAGGAGGTTCCAAATTGGAAATCGTGATTGTCGCCTTATAGTTTACCCCCGAGGTATGCAGTGGGTTTGTCCTCTTTCTGAACATTTTGTTCTTGACAGTTTAATAACAATGTCGTGAGCTGTAGAAAGAATTATGTGCACCTTCATATCAGCTGAATGTTCAATTGCTTTGCTAGATTGTAAGAATCCAAAAGTTAAATAAAAAACTTATGCATTATTGTAAATAGAAGTCGGTAATATTGTGATGACTGATGAACTAATAAGTGTGCTCTGCCTTGGCTTTCACTAAGTTATATTTATGCTTGTCTATGAGGGGGTGTTTGGATGTAATTATTTCATTACTGTGACTTCAAGTTGTGATAATACTTTCTAATCTGTAGATAAACCTTTTTCTGCTTATGATTTGTGATATTTAGGGGTTAAGTAATCAGTTTTGAATTATAGAGTTCATACTAGCTGCAACAAAACTGATTATCAATTGTTGGAATAACATTACTTGTATTTTATTTGCTACTTCCTGATCAGAATTTATTTAACACTCAAGACCATTGAAAGTAATTATTAAAATTATAAGAAGTTAAGACTACGTGGGAAGGGTTTTTAGAAATATGTATGATTTTCACACTTGTGCTTCATTGTATCAGGGCAGTCTCAGCCACCATGTCATCTTTCAGTTTTCCTCGAAGTTACTGATTCACGTAACACTACAAGTGACTGGAGTTGTTTTGTGAGCCATCGTTTGTCAGTTGTCAATCAAAAGATGGAGGACAAATCTGTTACAAAAGAATCTCAGAATCGCTACTCAAAATCTGCAAAGGACTGGGGCTGGCGTGAATTTGTTACTCTCACCAGTCTATTTGATCAAGACTCTGGGTTCCTTGTTCATGACGTTGTTGTATTTTCCGCAGAAGTTCTAATTCTGAAGGAGACATCCATAATGCATGAATTTACTGATAAAGAAAGTGAATCTGGTAATACTGGTCTCCTTACAGATAAATTAAGCAAAATGAGTTCTTTTACATGGAAGGTGGAGAATTTCTTGTCTTTTAAAGACATAATGGAAACTCGTAAAATATTTAGCAGATTTTTTCAAGCTGGTGGTTGCGAGCTTCGACTTGGTGGGTGGTTTTCTTCTGATCACTAATTGTTAAAATAATAGTTTTTATAGTAACTATGACAATTTTAGTTTTTATTGCAGGTGTTTACGAGTCTTTTGACACAATATGCATATACCTTGAGAGTGATCAGTCAGTTGGCACTGACCCTGATAAGAACTTTTGGGTAAAATACAGGATGGCAGTACTGAATCAAAAGAATCCTTCAAAAACTGTGTGGAAGGAGTCGTCTATTTGCACGAAAACCTGGAATAATTCAGTGCTTCAATTTATGAAGGTCTCAGAAATGCTTGAAGCAGATGCAGGTTTCCTTGTACGAGACACCATTGTCTTTGTTTGTGAAATCTTGGATTGCTGCCCATGGTTTGAGTTTGCAGATCTAGAGGTCAGTGTGCTGATTACTTCATTCAAAATACCTTAATCTAGTTTTTTTATTTTGTTGTGCCAAAATGTGATTGTCCCAGAAAGTATGTTTGGAGGCATCACTGTAGGGATATATTTGTAATAATGTTATTTCCTAAACTTAAATTAGGATTTTTTTGTTTTTTTTGTTTTTTATTTAATATAAATTAGCGCTAGGGTGTTTTTTAATATAGTGATAGTGTATTTTAGCTATTTTGGTGGTGTGAATGTTTTTTTGTTGATTATAATTGCACAAATAGTTGACTAATTGTATTCTAAAATTTTCTACTACTTTACCGCTAAACATGAAATAGCGGGCGTTATTTACCGCTATTCGCTACGTAGCATATTGGTAGCTTGTCGCTATTTACCGCTATTCGCTGTTGACAACTATGGGCTAAATGCCCTTTGGTGGCTATAGTTTAATAGTTTTTAGTTTTTTACTAATACTATATTTAGTTAATGAAGACACTTCCCTTTTCCTTTTTTTAATATTCTAGAAGTGTCTCCCTCCTTCCCCCTCTCAGGTTTATGCTTCTGAGGATGATCAGGATGCTTTGACAACTGATCCTGATGAACTGATTGATTCAGAGGACAGTGAAGGAATCAGTGGAGACGAGGAAGACTTATTTCGGAATCTTCTCTCTAGAGCAGGTTTTCATCTCTCATATGGTGATAATCCTTCCCAGCCCCAAGTTACTTTAAGAGAAAAGCTTCTCATGGATGCTGGTGCGATAGCCGGATTCTTAACTGGACTTCGAGTTTATCTTGACGACCCTGCCAAAGTAAAGCGTTTGCTTCTACCCACCAAGCTTTCTGGTACCAATGACGGGAAGAAAGTTGCTAAAACCAATGAATCTTCACCAAGTCTCATGAACCTTTTAATGGGAGTCAAAGTTTTACAGCAGGCAATAATTGATTTGCTTCTTGATATTATGGTGGAGTGTTGCCAACCATCAACATCTGAAGATGATTCCTCAGATAGACCTTCTCCTGATGATATTTGTCATCCAGAACATTCACAGCTTCATGTAAATGACAGGCTGGATTCTGGTACAGATGATATCTCTACTGCTTCTGCGGTACAAAGCTCAGACATGAATGGAAATCACACATCTGAAAAAAGCTACACTTTTTGTCCACCCGAAACGTGCGCTGCTACTACTTCATCAGAGAGTTCATCCCTTCGCTCTAAGGTACACATCATTCCGGTCCCTTAGTTTTTTCTAAAATTTGTTTAGCTGATTATTTTGTATTCAACAGACTAAATGGCCCGAGCAGTCTGAGGAACTATTAGGGTTGATTGTGAACTCATTAAGAGCACTGGATGGAGCTGTTCCACAAGGTTGTCCTGAGCCTAGACGAAGGCCACACTCTGCACAAAAGATTGCTCTTGTATTGGACAAGGCTCCTAAACATCTGCAACCTGACCTAATTTCTCTTGTTCCTAAGTTGGTTGAGCATTCTGAACATCCACTTGCTGCTTGGGCACTCTTGGATAGACTTGAAAAGGCAGATGCAGAACCTGATTTACTACTACCGGTAAGATGTTTGTTTTCCTGGTGTCTAGTTGGCAATTTGGTTATCTTACATGTGGCATCATGTGCAGGCTCTTGGTGCCCTTATCCAGTTGAAATGCAACAGTGAAGTATGGGAACGAGTTCTATTTCAATCTTTTCAACTTTTGGAAGACTCGAATGATGCTCCTCTTGCAGCAACTGTTGACTTTATCTTTAAAGCTGCATTGCACTGCAAGCATCTTCCAGAAGCAGTAAGCGTCGTATAACCTATTTTTGTTATTATTTACTTCCAACACTTACAAAAATGTCTTATTGCTCTGTGCAGGTCAGATCTGTCCGTACAAGGTTGAAACATTTGGGTGATGAAGTTTCTGCTTGCGTTCTTGATTATTTGAGTCAAACAGTAGCAAGTTGTACTGATGTTGCTGAAGCTATATTAAAAGACATTGACAATGATGATGATTATCTCGAAATTGGCCCATCAATGCCTTGTGGAATTTATTTATTTGGTGAAAATGGAGCAGACGATCAAACTTTCAGTCCTCCAACAGCTAATTTTTCTGATATATACATATTATTAGACATGTTGTCCATCCCATGCCTTGCTGCTGAAGCTTCCCAAACATTTGAGAAACTTGTGGCTCAGGGTGGAATTTTGGCGGCATCAGTGGCGATGGTTTTGGAAAGACGTCTGGCGCGGCGGTTAAATATACCATCAAAATTTGTTACTCAAGATCATCAGCATGAGCAAGTGGTGGTGGAAGGAGAAACCATTGAACAATTGAGAGTGCAACGAGATGATTTTACTTCTGTTCTGGGACTAGTTGAGACATTGGGGCTCTCTAGAGATCCCGGTGTGATTGGATTTGTGAAAATGCTTTACACGATATTGTTCAAGTGGTATGCTGATGGGCCCTACAGGTTGAGGATACTGAAGAGGCTCGTTGACCGAGCAACTAGTACTACAGATACTAGCCGAGAAGTAGATTTGGATTTGGAAATTTTAGTATTCCTTGTTACTGAGGAACAAGAATTTGTTAGACCAGTTTTAAGCATGGTGCAGGAGGTCGCTGATCTGGCAAATGTCGATCGTGCTGCTCTTTGGCATCAGTTGTGTGCCAGTGAAGATGAAGTTATTCGCATTCGCGAAGAAAGCAAAGCTGAAGTTTGTAGTATGGCTAAAGAGAAAGCTGTTCTGATTCAAAAGCTGAGTGATGCTGAGGCCGCTAATAGTCGTCTTAAGGTAATTGTGCTATTGATTATCAATGTTTATAACCAAATTTTTTCTAGTGGTGGTTAGAAATTATATATCTTGATGAAATGGCAGATTGATATGAAGGCTGAAATGGATCGATTTGCTTTGGAGAGAAAGGAAATGTCTGAACAAATGCAAGAAATTGAAAGTCAACTTGAATGGCTTCGCTCAGAACGAGATGATGAAATTGCTAAGCTTACTTCTGAAAAGAAAATATTCCAAGAGAGGCTTCATGACGCAGAGGCACAACTTTCTCAATTGAAATCCAGGAAGCGTGATGAGTTGAAGGTATTTTCTTTTCATTTGTAATTCCTCTTATTTCAGTGGGAAGACTTCTTGCTTTTAAAGGGTGTAATCCTAATATCTACTATGTGAAAGGGGCTGAAGTGAAGAAAAGGAAAAGATAAAGGGTTGCTGGATTTGTTTAAGTTTTTTGTTTAGTGTCTATCCAAGTTTGAGTCGATTAAGTTAGAGATAATTATTGGTTTGTTTATTTGTTTAATTAGTATACGAGTAGGTTTAGGATTAGTGAAGTTTAAGTATCGCATTCCGGTTGATTGTTTTGTGGGTCGAGAGTTTTAAGTTCAATAAAAAGTGTCGTGGGTGAAGTTTCCACAACAATCGATCTGTTCATCTGTGTGTTTTACCATCTGCGATCTATGACCGTAATTCGAAGAAGAATCTGGGCCAACAATTGGTATCAGAGCCAATCAGTTGGTCTGACCGGCAACAACAATCATCGACAAACAAGAAGCCAATTCAATCGAAGATCAGTAGCAACGACCATCATGACTGGGTGATCGCAATTTTGAAGGAAGAATCAAGAAACGCTAATCATAGGCGGAGAATTAGAGATCGACACAGTGAAATTGCAATTGAAGTAATCGCAATTTGATTCTGGCGTAGGGATGATAGGAATTGCAATAAAAGAATTTACAATCACTTGTATAAGGGACATATTAAGGGACAATTAAAATTGCCGATCAAGACCTATGATAGGTCGATAAAACTAACCCGTGTAAATGTGTGAAGAGCCGATCGAAGCAAAAGGTCGTGTGAAGCAATCGAAGGCAGAAAAGAGAAGGAGAAAACAACAGGTGGCTGTTTTTTTGGTTATCGACATCAGCAGGCAGTAATCGAAGTGGTTCTGTGTGAGCCAAGAAGACCGAGGTTCTGCATGAGGTGAAGAAGATCGATAAAAAAAGGTTCTGTGTGAGCCAAGAAGATCAAGTTCTGTGTGAGCCAAGGGAAGGAGTTATGTGTGAACTAAGGAAGATGAGTTCTGTGTGAACAAAGGGAAAGGAATCTGTGTGATTCAGTGGAACGAAGAAAGGGTAGAGAATATTGTGTGAAAAATTCACATGGCAGAAGGTGAAGCAGGACCGGTCATACCCAGTAAAGAGCAACATAACGTGTCATTACAATGCCCGAAACTAACCTCAATAAACTACACGTGATGGTCGATCATGGTGGAAACACGATAAGGTCTTTGGGACGACATAGACCTAGTAAGAGGAGCAGTGGCTGATGCAAGAAAGAATTACACCACGAAAGCGATTATTTTTCAAACTCCGACGAAGACATCTTACTTCAAGTTGCGAAGTATAATAGTGCGAAAGATGTATGGGAAGCGATTCGGGTTCGATGTCTTGGAGCTGTTCGAGTCCAAAAGGCTCGGTTGCAAACACTCAGAAATGAGTTGGAACTCTTGAAGATGAAAGACAAAGAGACCATTGATGATTTTGCAGGTAAGCTAAGTGGAATAGTTGCCAAGTTCAAGAATCTTGGTTCAAATCTTGAAGATGAGATCATTATGAGGAAGTTGCTAACTTCGGTCCCAAAGATGTACCTACAAATCATAGTTGCTATCGATCAGTATTCGGAGATTGATTCTGTGCTATTCGAAGAAGTCATCAGGAGGTTGAAAGCTTACGAAGAGCGAATCAGAAGTCAAGATGAGAATGAAGAAGATGAGGTAAACTCTTGTTTGCTAGTTTGAATAATCAAAGGAGAGGTAATAATCGGGATAGGCAACGAGGATGGGGTCGTGGCTACAATAACCGAGGACGTGATAATGGATCTCGAATGGATAATAAGCATGATGATGGAAGTGATAATAAAGAAATTTCAAAGGGAGAGGGTTGTGATTTTCGTGGTCGAGGAAGAGGACTAGAGGAGTTGGACTTGGAAGAGGTTATGGCTGAGGAAATTTCAAAAGAAACTTAAGATGTTATGAGTGTGGAAGAACCGGGCATTTTGCATAGGTGTGTCCTGATTTGAAAGAAAAGGAGGAAGTGGCTAACTCTTGGTTTTAAAAATCGCGCTTTACTCGCAACTTGACACAGGGCGAAGACTTTAGCGAGTCATGTAACCCAACTCGAGCAACATACAAAACTCGCAAAAAAATCGCACTGAGTGGCTCGATTCTTGTACAGGGGCTGTTTTTGTGCTTCAAAGTGTTATACATTTAGCTAAAAAGGTTGTACATGTAAGTAATTTATACATTAAATCATATATAAACTTTATTTATGGCTATATTTTGGGTAGGGGATGTTAAAAACCAATGGGATATATAAAAAAATTTATATAAGCACCTTGCGCTTCGCTTACGAAAATCGCTCTGCTTTTGCGATTTGCGCTTCGGATTTAGACCTTGTCGCTTCGGTGCGCTTCTCGCTTTTTAAAACCAAGGGCTAACTTAGCCCAAGAAGATGACGAGCCAACATTGTTGTGATGAGAAAGGGTAGATATCAGGATTAAGGGGGAGAATGAAGGATGTAATTCTAATATCTAGTATGTGGAAGGCAGTGGCGAAGCTTGAAAAAAAACACAGGGGGGCCGGGATTTTTTTCTTATCAGGGGGGCCGGAACTATAAAATTTTCGGCCGAATACGTATAAATTAACACTATTGAGCGAAAAAACGGCCGAATACGTATAAATTAACACTACTGCGAAAAAAATCGGGGGGAGCCGGCCCCCCCGGGCGCTCACAAAGATTCGCCCCTGGTGGAAGGTGCTGAAGTGAAGAAAAGGAAAAGATGAAGGGTTGCTGGGTTTTTTAAATTTTTGTTTAGCGTCTATCCAAGTTCGAGTAGATTAAGTTAGAGATAATTATTGGGTTGTTTATTTGTTTAATTAGTATACGAGTAGGTTTAGGATTAGTGAAGTTTAAATATCGCATTCTGATTAATTGTTTTGTGGGTTGAGAGTTTTAAGTTTAATAAAAAGTGTCTTGGGTGAAGTTTCCACAACAATCGATCTGTTCATCTGTGTGTTTTACGATCTGTGATCGTAATCCGAAGAAGAATCTGGGCCAGCTTTAACTTTCTGCTTATTTTAGCTGAAAACTAGATATCTTTCTCTAACCCCCCCCCCCACCCACCCACCCACCCACCCACCCACCCACCACCACTCCCTCTCCTTAGTTGCTGCCCAAAATGTTGACCAAAAGATATGGCATATTGTTTGAACTGTAAAGGCGTTAATCATTTTGTTTTTACATTGAATGCCCAATGTGAGGTGAATAACGATTGAAATCTGCAGTGTATGATGGAACATCAGTGAATTCACCCTTGACAAAAGTCACATTGGGAGTCGAATATAATAATTTTTGTGCTTGAGTCAAGTAGACTGGTGAATGAATGCGTGTGGTTGTTGCAGAAAATAACAAAGGAGAAAAATGCTCTTGCTGAAAGACTACGGAATGCTGAAGCTGCGAGGAAAAGATTTGATGAAGAACTGAAACGTTATGCAACGGAGAATGTGAGTCGAGAAGAAATCAGGCAGTCGCTTGAGGACGAAATTCGAAGATTAACTCAAACCGTAGGTCAAACCGAAGGTGAAAAGCGTGAGAAAGAGGAACAAATTGCTCGATGTGAAGCGTATATTGATGGGATGGAATCTAAGTTGCAGACTTGCGAGGTTCGTTTCTTATTTACTACCTTTTTATCTTTGTTACTAGTTTTGTATTAGATATTAAGATTCTTCATTGATATAGAACCAGACAATGGCCTGGAACGAGCCTAAATTAGCCTTAAACCAGTTTAAAAACATGTCTAAAACCCATAAAAGCGGTCTGTTTATGCAGGTGTAGACGAGCCGAGCTTGTTTAGAGCTCTATTTCTAAAGCTCGAGCTTGGCTTGTGAACAATTTTTCAAGCTCGAGTTCGGCTTGGTTCATTTATTATTTCTTAATTATTTTATTTACATATTTGTATAATTATTTTTTTCTATATAACATAATATATATTATTTAATAATTTTTATCATAATTTTATATATAATAATAATTATTATATAAATATATATTTAATACATAAAATAAAAATTATACAAATAAAAGCTTGTTTAGGCTCCCGAGCCTACTTCAGTTTGATATGTGAAGCTTGAGCTCGAGTTCGTTTATTATATGTGCCCCAATATAAGCTCGAGCTCGTTTAAGCTCGGTTCGATTCGGAATTTTTAACGACTCGATCTCGAGTAGCTCACGAGCGGCTCGATTCATTTACACCCTTATTTATACTGTGGCCTTGCTTAAAAAAGTCCTCAAGGCTCACCCTTTGCGCCTAGCGCCTTCGACTACCTAGGTTTTAGAATATTATTATACTGAAATTATGATCATAGAAACAATATTATTACAATAGTACTCTGAATGATTTAGGAGGTTGTATGCATTGAAATTAGACTTTAGACCCGTTCCTCTTATAGCTAATTTGTTTTCATTCATTTGAGGTAAATCGAGCCAATTACTTGTACTATGTTGTATTGCTTTTGAGAGCTAGTAAAATAAGACCTGTTGGTTTTACATTTGCAGCAATACATCCGTAGTCTGGAGGGATCTCTTCAAGAAGAAATGTCTAGACACGCTCCTTTATATGGTGCAGGGCTCGAGGCTCTATCAATGCCGGAGCTCGAGACCATCTCCCGCATACATGAAGAAGGACTTAGACAGATTCACGCTCTCCAACAACGCAAGGGACACAATCACAGCTTGTATGCTGGTGCACCAACTCAAATGGCGGTTCCTAGCCTTGTTCCGAATGGTATGGGGGTCCATGGCAATGGACATGTAAATGGTGCAATTGGTCCTTGGTTCAACCATTCTTGAACCCGCAACGCACTAAAGAGTCATGTTGTTTTGACATTTTGGCTGGCAGGAGATGTATGAAATTTGGTATTTGGAAGGTGATAAAAAAAGGGTCTAATAGCAAAAAAAGATGATGATCACATTTTGGAGTGTTCCATTTTATATTAATCCAAAAGCATCTAGAGAAGTTTTGGTTAATCTCTTCTTTTAGCTATAAATCCTTTTATATATACAGTGGCTAGGGTGAGTCTTCCTTCAAGGCTGGACTCCCGGTCCAGGCTCTAGGCGAAGCTAAGGGGGTAACAACCTCCTCTTGATAGACTCGAGGTTCTTGATAGCTAAGGGGGTAACAACCTTCTTTTAGCTACAAAATTTATGAAACTGATCTAATGACTGCTATTATTTTGAATTAAAATAAATCCATTAAAGACAAATTAAAAGCTCAAAAAGGGTAGAATTGTCTAAATACATTGTTTCTCTTTCTTCTATGTTAGACTCCTTACATACCGAAATCCTTGAAAGACAATTTAAAGATCTGAAGATGTTCTCTCTCCATACATACCGATCACACCCAAATCCCTCTTTCAAAATTTCCATGGTTACGATCTGGAAGGTGGGCTCTCTCTCTCCATAGATACGATCTGAAAGCTGTTTCTTGATGATGTTTCTTGATGATGGCAGTGGCCAAAACAAAGTTGTTCTCTCATCCATGCTGGTTCATCTGGTCCCTATTGCAACCCCTCCTCCTCCTCCGAGAGGGTTCCCTAATATGTAAGCCCTCTTTCCCAGGAGACCTCACTTGTTGGATTTACTCATAAACATAGTCATTAAAGTGCTGAACTTAAATTAAAAACATTCATAAAGTAGCGAAAGCATATATCATTCAGTTATATAACAACGGAAGTCTTAAACATAACATAACATAACATAACATTGTTTAATCATAAGGTTCAAATAAACAAGATGTCAGTCTTGTGTCAGTTAGCCTTTATGCCTTTGCAAACCCTTTCTTCTTATTACCTGAAATGTATACTAAAAGTCAGCTAACACTGGTGAGTTCTAGTTTAACAATTAGGTATAAACATCATTTCCTTATAAGTATATATATATATATATATATAAATAAATATATAAATACACATTTAACACATCCTTGCCTTCACTTATCATTTATTTGTGAGTACACACACACACACACACATATATATATATATATATATATATATATATATATATATATATATATATATATATATATATATATATATATTCACCTTTGCATTCATTGAACATTCATTGGTCATACACATAAGGGAGATTAGCCCGTCATTTGTTTACGTAAGTCATAAAGACAAACGTCCTTGAACTACCGTCGTAGCTCATTTACTTCACCGTCCGACACTAGAAACCGTCCGTCAATAGCTTAAAACCGTCCGGCAAACCTTCGGCCGTCCGTCATACCGTACTACCGTCTTAGTTTGTAATTCGCCCGTCTGCCCTAAGGCATCCGTTTCCCATTCGAACTATTATTTATGCAACCGTTCTACTTATTATTGCAATCGTCCGGCACTAACGTGGCCGTCCGTCATTGCCTTTCAAACGTCCTAGCTGATGAAGGTACGTATATGTCCCAGATGCAAAATAGTCACGTGGTCGTCCGTCTACCGAAGTAGCCGTTAACATTGAAGCGTCCATAACGTTTACATTCATTCATGACATGCAATATATATAATATAAAGCAAGATTTCATTCTTTTACATTATGCCATTTATTCATTTCATTCTTTGTATACATACGCTTCACTCGTTTTTCATATATCACGTATGATCACCTTAGCATTCATATATATACATATCACGTATGATCATATTGGCATTCATAACAATCATTCATTTAATGTATACACTTCAGCCTCAAAACTTTTAAAATGATTTGCACGTAACATATAGGGGGCACATAGAACTCACCTGATAAGCAGTTCCTGAAGTATATTTAGCAAGGGAGCTTCGAGCTAGGTAGGATGCTAACAGATCTGTCAAGGGTCACGAATGGAACAAGGTTATAACCTATGTGTATCATCCGAAAACTTCCTGTCCGAAATCACCTTCGACCGAAATCTATCTCGGTCGAAATCTTTTTCGACCGTAAACTATCCAGTTAAAAATATCTTTTACTAAGTAACTATTTCATTCAAGATCCTTTGTCCGAAAACCATTTCATTCGAAATCTTCCGTCTGAGAACTATTTCGTTCGAAAACATCTGTCCGAAATCATGCTATCCGAAATACTTTTCGGACGAGCAGTAGTTTTCGGACCATTCAACGAGTTTCAGACGATTCAACTGTTCTTGATCAATTTCTTCGTTTTTGATCCAAGTTTGAATCTTTTTACGTCCAAAACTTTAGTATGACATCCATACAACATCTCAAATGGCGGAATGCCGATGGTTGAGTGATAGCTGTTGTTATACAAAAACTCTGCCAATGGTAGATGGCTGTCCTAGCTCCTACCGAAATTGATGATACATGCTCGGAGCATGTCTTCCAGAGTCTGAATGGTCCTTTCTGATTGACCATCAATTTGAGGGTGGTAAGCGGTGCTAATATTCAGTATAGTCCCCATTCGTTTAATTTCTTCTAAAATCTCGATGTGAATCGAGTGTCCCTGTCGGACACGATTAACACTGGCATACCATGTCTGCTTACAATTTCTTTTATAAATAACTCCGCTAGCTTCTCAGAAGAAAAAGCCTCACGTATTGGTAAGAAGTGAGCACTTTTCGTCAAGCGGTCGACGATCACCCAGATGGTATCATTGCCTTTAGTTGTTCATGGTAGCTTTGTAATGAAGTCCATCGTGATCTCCTCCCACTTCCATTCTGGTATTGGTAGGGGTTACATTTTACCACATGGCTTCTGGTGCTTGCCTTAACCAGCGAACAAGTTAGGCACTTGCTCACATATTCAGTCACACCGTTCTTCATGCCAGGCCACCGATATTCTTTCTTCAAGTCCTGGTACATTTTGTTAGTTCCGGGGTGGATAGAGTAGCGAGACTTATGGGCCTCGTCGAGAACTTTGGCCCTAAGTTCACCAATCTTGGGTATCCACATCCGGCCAAAATGAGTTCGTACACCGTACGCATTGGTCTCCAGATTTCTCTGTTGTCCTACTATTCTTTCCCGTTTCACATTCTTTTCCAACAGTGCTTCATCTTATGCCTTCGCTATTTCATTCATAAGATCTGGTGTTATAATCAACTGACATGCTTTGATCCAGATTGGTGTCGACTCCTCCTTTCTTCTTAAGGCGTCAGCCACTACATTTTCCTTTCCTGGATGGTACAATATCTTACAATCATATTATTTTAACAGTTCCAACCACCTCCTTTATCTCATGTTTAATTCCTTTTGTTCAAAGTATTTCAGGCTCTTGTGATCTGAGTAAATGGTGCACTTAACCCCGTACAGATAGTGTCTCCATATCTTTAATGCGAAAACTACCGCCGCCAACTCCAGATCGTGATTTGGGTAGATAACCTCGTGGATCTTCAACTGTCGCGAGGCATAAGTAATTACTTTTCCTCGTTGCATAAGTACACAACCCAATCCCTGACCTGAAGCGTCAGAGTAGACTACCAAGTCTTCGTTTCCCTCAGGTAAGGTCTAGACTGGAGCTTGGGTTAATCGTGTTTTCAATTCTTTGAATGCATTGTTTTGGGTTGGACTCCACTCATACTTCACTTCCTTACACGTCAACTTTGTAAGTGGCGAGGCTATCCTCGAGAAGTCCTGAATGAATCTTTGATAGTAGCATGCCAATCCCAGAAAGCTTCGTATCTCTGTTGGTGTTTTCGGAACGTTCCATTCTTTCACTGTCTCGATCTTTGCAGGATCTACCGTAATGCCGTTTGGGTTTATAACATGACCTAGGAATTGGACTTCCCTAAGCTAGAACGCGCATTTGGAGAATTTTGCATACAACCTCTCCTGCTTTAGAACTTCTAGTACTTTTCTTAGGTGACAGTGATGATCACCTCCGTTCTTTGAGTAAATGAGAATGTCGTCTATGAAAACTATTACTGACCGATCCAACATTAATCGGCATACTCTATTCATCAAGTCTATAAACGCTGCTGGTGCGTTGGTTAATCCGAAGGACATCACTAGGAATTCATAATGTCCATATTGCGTGCGAAACACATTTTTCGATACATCTTCCTCCCTTACTTTCAATTGATGGTAACCCGACCTAAGATCGATCTTCGAGAACCAACTCGCGCCTTGTAGTTGATGAAAAATATCGTCTATTCTAGGAAGTGGGTATTTGTTCTTTACTGTTGGTTTGTTCAATTCACGGTAGTCGATGCACATGCGCATGCTGCCGTCCTTCTTCTTTACAAATAATACCGGAGCGCCCCATGGTGAGATGCTCGGTTTGATGAATCCTTTCTCTGTTAGTTCTTCTAATTGAGACATTAATTCTTTCATTTCTGACAGAGCCAATCGGTAGGGTGCTTTGGCAACGAGCTCAGCTCTTGGAAGTAGATCAATTTGAAATTCTATTTCCCGATCGGGTGGCAAGCTAGGTAGGTCCTCTAGGAGCACTTCTGGAAAGTTGCACACCACGGGTATTTCTTTGAACTCTTTCGTTTTCATTCTATCGTCAATAACATATGCCAGGTAAGCTTCGCAACCGCGCCTCATGTAACTTTCGACCTTGATCATCGAGATGACATTCGACATTGTGCAATTCCAATCCCCGTAAACCATAATTGGATTGTCGTACGTAGCTTTAAGATGTATCATCTTTCGTTTACATATAATTTGAGCTTTGTGGGCAGCTAACCAATCCATGCCCAATACTATATCAAATCCTCCTAAGGTCAGAAGGAATAGTCTAGAAGGAAACTTATGGCTCTCTATTTCTATCATGCAATCTTCAGTTCCTTGAAGTACTGCCGAGTTTCTACCAACGACTGTTTCTACGCTAAAAGCTCTTACTATAGTGTCAATTGAACAGTCTAGTTTGTGATAGAAGTTGTTCGATATAAAGCTTTTGCTAGCACCAGAATCAAATAAAATAGCAGCATGTTCATTGTTAACTAGGAACGTACATGACACGACATCAGGGTTCCCTCTTGCTTCCTCCTCAGTTAAGGCGTAGGCCCGAGTCCTAGCCTTTGGCTATTCCGGTTCCTTTTCTTTTCCCGAACCAGATTGTCCGGTTTTTCTGCAATCCTTAGCAGCGTGCCCATACCAACCACAGTTCTGGCACTTGAGGGTGTTTCTACAATCCTTTGAATAGTGTGCCAGCTTCCCACATTTATAACATATGGTTGTGCCAGCCTGACATTCACCGTTGTGTAGTTTCCCGCATTTTGAGTATGCTTCGTATTCATCTGTTCTTGGCTTCTTAGCCTCAGCCGTAACGTTTCCCTTTCCAATTCCCTTAGACGGGTTTTCCCATTTTCACTTATGTGGCTCTGGTTCCGGGTCCTCGTTTGCATAATCGTCGTAGACGATTCCACTCAGGTTCACTACCGACTCGAAGGTCGAGGGTAGGTTAGCTTTTACATGAACTCGGACCCTGTGTGGCACAACCTTTACATAATACTTGATTAATCTTTTTTCAGTCTCCACAAGGTTAGGAACCAAATGGGTCAGCTCGTTGAATCGGGAGGTATACTGGCGATGGGTCTTGCTGTCTTGCTGCCAGCTTTGAAGTTCAAAAACTCGTTCTCTACCCTATCGATTTCGTTCTGAGGGCAGAACTTCTGGATGATCAGAGTTTTCAGGTCTTCCCAAGTCATCATCCTAAGAGAGTTTGGTGACTTAGTCCTCTGAATGTTCCTCCACTAACTCAGTGCTTCGTTGGTGAAAGAGTGAGCAACATACTTAATAGCCTGGTCAGGTCGACACTCGCTTATGTTGATTACGCCTTTCATCCTCTCAATCCATTCAAATGTAGCCACCGAATCCTTGTTTCCATCAAATTTGGGCCGGTCATCGTCCTTGAATCCCTTGTAGGTACATCCCCGAGTGGTTAGTCCCACATTCACTTCATCCCCATCACTATCATACACTTTCTCCTCATGGTTCTCTTCCTCCTCCTCTTTGCTTTTCTTCAGTGCCTCAGATAACAGATCAGGCAATACATCCTTCAGAGTCAGTACAACTTCCCGGGCAATAGCATCCCTAACTTCGGGTTCCAGTCGTAGTGACCCTTCATTACCATCTCCCACTGGGGTCACATTAGTTTCTTGCACACTCTCGGTGTGTTCCACGTGCACGCTTTCTTCTTCCTCTTGTCTTCGGTTCAATGGCGGCCTACCAACTCGGCCAGTACGACCGCCTCAGCGTCCAGTTCGTCCTCTACCAGCCATAGTTTTCTAGATTTCTTGATAAGTAAAGGGAATACATCAATGTCATTCCTTTAGATCATAGTTTAGAACAGTACGAGCAAGGTAAGTTCTTAATTACAGTGACCGGTTTGTGATTAATAATTTGCTTTGCTTTTCGAGTTCAAAACTCTTCACATCAGTAGTGACATTGACATCTAAGCGTTCTAAGTTAAGGCATCTATCCCTAACTACATGCATTAACTTTATTACTTACTTACTGTGCTGGCGTTGACGTTGGCTACCCAGACTGACATCCGTGTGTTAGTCCCATTATCAGCTTGAGTCCAAACATTTAGGGATGTCTGAATCTCTAAAACTATTGCTCTGATACCAACTTGTAAGGCCTGTTTCCCTGGAGACATCACTTGTTAGATTTACTCATAAACATAGTCATCAAAGTGCTGAACTTAAATTAAAAACATTCATAAAGTAGTGAAAGCATATATCATTCAGTTACATAACAACGGAAGTTTTAAACATAACATAACATTGTTTAATCATAAGGTTCAAATAAATGAGATGTCAGTCTTGTGTCAGGTAGCCTTTATGCGTTTGCAAGCCCTTTCTTCTTATTACCTGAAATGTATACTAAAAGTCAGCTAACGCTTGTGAGTTCTAGTTTTACAATTAGGTATAAACATCATTTCCTTATAAGTATATATATATATAAATATATAAATACACATTTAACACATCCTTGCCTTCACTTATCATTCATTTGTGAGTACACACACACACACACATATATATATATTCACCTTTGCATTCATTGAACATTCATTGGTCATACACATAAGGTAGATTAGCCCTTCATTTGTTTACGTAAGTCATAAAGACAAACGTCCTCGAACTACCGTCGTAGCTCATTTACTTCACTGTCTGACACTAGAAACCGTCCGTCAATAGCTTAAAACCGTCCGGCAAACCTTCGGCCGTCCGTCAAACCGTACTACCGTCTTAGTTCGTAATTCGCCCGTCTACCTTAAGGCATCCGTTTCCCATGCGAACTATTATTTATGCAACCGTTCTACTTATTATTGCAATCGTCCGTCACAAACGTGGCCGTCCGTCATTGCCTTTCAAACGTCCTAGCTGATGAGGGTACATATATGTCCCGGATGCAAAATAGTCACGTGGTCGTCCGTCTACCGAAGTACGGGTTGAGCATTCTCTGATGTGATTTTATTTTGTGTGTACGTTATTTTATTTTGTGTGCAAAATAGTCACGTGGTCGTCCGTCTATCGAATAACGTATATCGAATAATCGTTACAGACCGTCGACCGCCACCACCCTCACATCGTCCACCCTTACTGTCTCATGCCGTGTTCGTAACCACAAATGTCGCCGACTGTGACACCCAGCATTTCAGGTCAATATCCACATTTCCTAAACGCACGTTCATAATTATTATTTCCTGATATTTATTTTGACTAAGTAAAGTCAAGAAGTCTAGCAAAGGAGTTTATTTCCAAGTCTAGTAAATCTTAAAGAATTACTAGAAAAAGTAAGCAGAATAACCCGACTCAATACGAAAGTAAATGGTTAAATAAAATAACCAGAAAAATATATATATATATATATATTACACAAAATTTACGTTGAGCCAAGATTCTAAAATTTTCTTCAACGAGCCATAAAATGGTTAAAAATTATAATACCGTGAAGAATCGAAACTGAATTAAATTACCCCTTTAAAACTCTAATTGATACTAATACCATAATAAATTAATATTTAAAAATTGGTTATCATTAACCCCTAAACAAATTCTTGACTTTCTTGGCCGAGAGTCAGGGGAGCCATGCTCCCACTTGCCTGATTCACTTTGATTCAGATGAAAACCATACTCTTCAGACGAAACTTCACCATTCCTTTCAAACCTTCTCTTTTCTTACGGCAAATTCCCAATTCCCTTTCAAATCGAAGTCCAGTTTTAAAGCGAAAATCACCATAATTCGGTGTCATAAGGAGAATTTCAAGTGTTCTTGAAGAAAGCTCAAAAGATTCAAGACTACTTCTCTGTTTTTCTCTAAAGATAGCCATTCTCGGTTTGAGGTAAAAACTCGATACCATCCATATTATTTGCTTTAAAACCGTAACTAAACATACAAATCGTTCAAACGCAAGTAAGATAACAAGAAAACTGTGTCAAACTCAAGATTTGAACATAAAAATATACAGAGTGAATTCTGTAAATCAAAATGCAGATATCGAAACTATAGTTTCGATACCTGTTAGTCAATCGAAACTAGGAGTTTCGATACCTATTGATCGAAACTAGGAGTTTCGATACCAGTTGTTCGATCGAAACTAGGAGTTTCGATACCAGTTATTCAATCGAAACTAGGAGTTTCGATACCGGTTGTTCAATCGAAACTAGGAGTTTCGATACCAGTTGTTCTATCGAAACTAGGAGTTTCGATATCTATTTACTCAATCGAAACTAGGAAGTTTCGATACCTGTGTACAATCGAAACTAGGTAGTTTCGATACTATTCTTGCCAATCGAAACTAGGTAGTTTCGATACCTATTTCACTCAGTCGAAACTAGGAAGTTTCGACATCTGTTCTGTTCAATCGAAACTAAGATAGTTTCGATACCTGTTCATCAGCCCCTTAAGGCAGTAACTCAGAACTATTTTCATAACAAAACAAGGTTGGAAAAACTAAAAAGATAATTAAAACAAAAGTAATCAGATCGGCTAAGTCAAGTGAACAAATTGCGTTTAAGACGAGTAGTCTTAACGTGTATGTTATCCTTGTGTAAATAGGATACGGATAGGCGAATCTGCCGTCATTCAAATTTTTGCTAGCATTCATACTGTCGAGGTGAGTTTCACTAATCCCCCTTTTTCTAAGTTTTTGAAATGATTTGGGGTGGAAACATACTTGTAAAAGACTTTTGTGTATAAATGAATGGAACTAATGATCTGACCGTATGTATGTATTGAGGGAACAATAAAGCGCTTAAAGTCCTCGTAATAAATTAGTAACCATTAGCTATGGATTTAGCCCGGGATTATATGAATAGTACTATTGGGGGTGACGCCTCCGGTCATGGTTAGTCGCGCTAACCAGGGGTCAAAATGGCCGAATGACCGCATATTGTCTTACTCGCAGAAAGGCGAGGGGAGGCACAGAAAGTTGGGGTTTGGTTACGGTCTCGTACATTACATACTATTTTGTATTCCTTGCAAGCTTACAAATGGGGTCAATAGATCGGATTAGTAATCATATTCATTGGTAATACATACAAAAGAGTTCTGATCAGGGTAAAGTGATCAGGTTTATCAAAAGAGTTCTGATCAGGTTAAAATGATCAGGTTTTACACAAAAGAGTTCTGATCAGGGTAAAGTGATCAGGTTTATCAAAAGAGTTCTGATCAGGTTAAAGTGATCAGGTTTTACACAAAAGAGTTCTGATCAGGGTAAAGTGATCAGGTTTATCAAAAGAGTTCTGATCAGGTTAAAATGATCAGGTTTTACACAAAAGAGTTCTGATCAGGGTAAAGTGATCAGGTTTATCAAAAGAGTTCTGATCAGGTTAAAATGATCAGGTTTTACACAAAAGTGTTCTGATCAGGGTAAAGTGATCAGGTTTAAAGTAAAGAATTCTGATCAGGTTAAAGTGATCAGGTTTAAACGAAAGAGTACTGATCAGGTTAAAATGATCAGGTTTAACAAAGAGTTTTGATCGGCAAAAAGATCAGATTTAAACATTGGGTTTATGATAACTCTTTATAATAACTTGTGAACTCACCAACCTCGTGTTGACAGTTTTAAGTATGTTTTCATGATTTAGAAATTGAACGTGGTCATCAGGTTAGCAATGTAGGTTACATGCATGCACGTGGATACGGCTTTTGGGAGGATTTCTCTTGTATAACTCATGGTCTTGAGTCATATTTGCGAAATCTTAAACATTTGTAAACTCAAATTGATATTTTGTAATGTAAATATTTTAAATTCAGTTATGTATCCAATTACATGTATGTGTTTGCGGTAATCATATGCTTTGAAAACCAGTGAAAGTCGCGCCTCGCGTTTCCGCCCTGGCGGGGTGTGACAGAACTTGGTATCAGAGCCATTGATTATAGCGAACTAGGTGTCTAAAACGGAACCTAGTCTATAATTAGAATGACTCACTAAAATGTTTTCATTGCATAAGCATTGTATAACCAGTCATCATGTCATGTGGATATTGTAGTCACAAGTATGTCGTCACATTCACACTCTGACCCCGTCTCTGACTCTGAATCCAACGAGGAACTTTCCGCCTCACGCCCTAAAAATCGAGTACAAGTTCGCAGCTCGACACCACCCAATGTCGCTCTGGGAGAACCGCCCATCGTCTACCGAAAGAAAAGCGAAGGACCAGTTAAGGTGCAAAGTGCTAGGAAGAAGGTTCGACTTCCGCGCAAGAGAAATCTGGCAGCCCGTGACCCGAAAGACTTGGAGACCGATGAGGAACCACCGAGGCAACGACCCTGTCACCACCCTACCGTGGGAACCATCCGTTGGATGCCTCGTACCCTGGCACGTTGGAGGGAGATGGAGAGCATTCCATCTACCTTTGAGCTGGGAGAGTCTTCTAACTCCCCAACACCCCTACCCCACACTGGGGAAGCCATAGAGCTCACTGTGCCTACCTTGGTAGCTCGCGTTCGTACGCATGAGGAGCGTCTTGATGATCTCCTAGATGATATTCGGGCACAGGGGGATGCAACCAGGCGCTTACGTCAAGGGCTCGGATCTCGAGTACAGACTCTGGAGGATAGCACTCGAGACATACAGAGTGCCACTGACTACCTCGAGTTGAGAGCTGATATGGACTGGCAGTTCACTCTCACGGTCCGAGACATGGTGGAGGCGCTGGAGGAGAGGACTTTGGCTGCAGAATTTGTGGCAAGAGCTAGCTTTGTCATGGCGGGACTTGCCATGATGATTGGGTTGTACTCCCACTTCTTCTTTTAAACCTATTATGGGCGGGTTGTGCCCATAGTACATTATGTAGTTTAAAACGTTAGTACTGATGAGGTCATGTGAACCCATCTCTTTTGTATCCTCGTCTTTTGGGAACAATGTACTATGTATGTTTTGACTATGTATGTAATGGTTTATGTCGTAATGATAGTTGTTCATGTTTGATGTTGTGGTATCCTTATGTCATGATCTATCATTATTGATATATGATGTTGTTTCTTTTTAATTGACATGTTAGAAAGAACGTCATGGCACCTAAGCGTGGGACACCCCGTAACACTACTGGTGACAACAACGAGACAATTTCCCCAAACATGGAACAACTAATAGCACAGCGAGTAGCTGCCGCTATAGAGCAGTATGAAGCAAACCGAAAAAGCGGAGGACGTGCAGGAGGTAGCGGTACCGCAGGGGGTAGCGGTACAGCAGGAGGTTCCGGAGGTTCCGGAGGTAAAAAAAAAAAAAAAAAAAAAAAAAAAAAAAAAAAATAAATAAATAAATAAATAAGCCATAACACATAGTCATGATCCGAATTAATGACGTTATGACTTGTGATCCTGCAGATGCTCCAAATAGGAAGTGTACCTACAAGGCCTTCCTATCATGCAAACCCCGCAGTTTTAATGGCACCGAGGGTGCAGTAGGACTAATGAGATGGATAGAACATATGGAGTCGGTGATTGATATAAGTGAATGCACCGCTGATTGCGTAGTGAAGTATTCTACCTGCACGCTCACTGATAAAGCTTTAACTTGGTGGAATACTCAAATGAAGACTTTGGGGAGAGAGACAGCGTACCAATTGTCTTGGGAAGATTTGAAAAACATGATGATTGAGGAATACTGTCCTCGGAACGAATTGCAAAAGATTGAAACTGAGATGTGGAACCTACAGATGATAGGAGATGATGTAGCGGGATACACCGACCGCTTCAATGAATTGGCACTTCTGGTACCGCATATGGTCACACCAGAACATAAGCGTGTGGAGAGGTATCTGTGGGGCCTTGCGCCTCAAATTCGTAGCATGGTAACATCATCTAATCCAATAGATGCCAAGAGTGCTATAACTTTAGCATTCAAACTAAAGGATGATGCAGTACGTAATGAATTGTTTGTGAGGAAGGAGAATGAGGAAGGTAGATCTGGGGAGAAAAGAAAATGGATGGGAAATTCAAGTAACAAATCTGGAAAACAAGAGTTTAAGAAACAAGGAACTGTGAAGGCTTTTGCAGCCAACACAGTGGAAAGAAAGGAGTATGATAGGGGCCTACCGAGATGTAAGAGGTGTGGAAATCATCATGCCGGTGTTTGCATCAAGTGTGGAAAATGTGACAAGTTTGGTCACACCACTCAAGCTTGTCGAACTAACAACCGATTGGGGAAAATCAAACCGGGATGTTTTGTATGTGGTGATCTAAAACACTTCAAGAAGGATTGTCCCAAGTGGAAGAATCAGAACAACGCTCATGCACCAGGGAGGGCATTTGTGATGGGTGCAAGGGACGCACGCCAGGACCCGAATATCGTCACTGGTACGTTCCCGATAAATAATCACTATGCCTCTGTATTTTTTGATTCGGGTGCGGATATGAGCTTTGTGTCGAATGATTTTAAATCTTTACTCGGTATTAAGGCCAGCAAACTAGATCAACGTTATACAATTGAATTAGCAAATGGGAAATTAATAGAAACCGGAGAGGTCTTTAGGGGTTGTACTTTATGTTTAGAAAACCGTACATTCAGTATAGACCTTCTACCCGTCGAGTTAGGGAGTTTTGATATTGTTATTGGTATGGATTGGTTAACCAAGAATCGTGCCGAGATAGTATGCTTCGAGAAGATTGTACGTATTCCCCTACCAAGCGGAGAAATTCTTTCAATTCAAGGCGAAAGGTGTATAACGATGTTAAAAACGATAAACTGCATGAAAACTTATAAGTATCTACGCAAGGGTTATTGTGCATTCCTGGCTCACATCGTCGAGAAGAAACCCGAAGAACGTCGACTTGAGGACATACCAGTCGTCAGAGATTATTCGGAGGTATTTCCCGAAGACTTACCAGGAATACCACCATCAAGACAAGTCGAGTTTCGGATCGACCTAGTACCAGGAGCCGCACCAGTTGCACGATCTCCGTATCGTCTAGCCCCTTCTGAGATGCAGGAACTGTCGAGTCAACTACAAGAATTACTTGACAAAGGTTTCATAAGACCGAGTTTCTCACCATGGGGAGCTCCGGTCCTATTTGTAAAGAAAAAGGATGGAACCTTTAGAATGTGCATTGATTATCGAGAGTTGAACAAACTGACAATCAAAAATCGGTATCCTCTTCCTCGAATAGACGATTTGTTTGATCAACTTCAAGGTTCCAGTTTCTATTCTAAAATTGATCTACGATCAGGGTATCATCAACTGAAAATTCAGGAAGAAGATATACCAAAAACGGCTTTTAGGACTCGTTACGGTCACTACGAATTCCTAGTTATGCCATTTGGCTTGACTAATGCACCAGCTATTTTCATGGATCTCATGAACCGCGTGTGCAAGCCGTACTTGGATAAATTCGTGATTGTGTTTATCGATGACATATTGATATATTCACGAACCAAGGAGGAACATGAATATCATTTGAAATTAATCTTGGAACTACTCAGGAATGAGAAGCTTTATGCTAAATTCTCTAAGTGTGAGTTTTGGATCCAAGAGGTTCACTTTCTCGGACATGTCATCAATAAGAATGGTATCCATGTGGATCCATCTAAGATTGAAGCTATCAAAAACTGGGAAGCACCAAGAACTCCGACTGAGGTGCGTCAATTTCTGGGTTTGGCAGGATATTACAGGCGATTCATCGAGAATTTTTCAAAGATAGCCTTGCCTTTGACCACGTTAACCCAGAAGGACAAAAAGTTTGATTGGACTGATAAACAAGAATCAGCTTTTCAATTGTTGAAGCAAAAACTTTGCAGTGCACCAATCCTATCCCTTCCCGAAGGGACTGACAATTTCATTGTGTACTGTGACGCATCACACCAAGGTCTGGGATGTGTGTTGATGCAGAAAGAAAAAGTCATAGCATATGCATCCAGACAACTAAAGGTGCACGAAAAGAATTATACGACCCACGACTTGGAATTGGGTGCAGTCGTGTTTGCACTCAAGATTTGGAGACATTACTTATACGGTACAAAATGTACTATATTTACAGACCACAAGAGTCTCCAGCACATCTTTAATCAGAAAGAACTCAACATGAGGCAACGTCGTTGGGTAGAACTACTGAATGATTACGACTGTGATATCAAGTATCACCCTGGCAAAGCAAACGTCGTAGCAGATGCCTTAAGTCGTAAAGAACAAGTTAAAACACTCCGTGTTCGTGCCCTAGAATTGACAATTCATACGAGTCTCACGACTCAAATTCGGATGGCACAACAAGAGGCAATCAAAGAGGAAAACAGTCAGAATGAAGCTTTACGAGGAATGATAAAGCAGTTGGAACCAAAGTCAGATGACACTTTATACTTCATGAATAGAATTTGGGTGCCATGTTTTGGTAACATACGGGAGTTGGTTATGGACGAAGCCCACAAGTCCAGGTACTCCATTCACCCAGGTTCGGATAAAATGTATAAGGATCTGAAAGAATTCTACTGGTGGCCAAACATGAAAGGAGAAATTGCTATTTATGTCGGTAAATGCCTGACATGTTCAAAAGTAAAAGCAGAACATCAGAAACCGTCGGGATTGTTACAACAACCCGAGATACCTCAATGGAAATGGGAACAGATTTCCATGGATTTCATTACAAAGTTACCCAAGACGTCGAGCGGGTATGACACTATATGGGTAATCGTCGATCGTTTGACGAAATCAGCTCATTTTCTACCCATCAAAGAAACGGATAAAACCGAGAAACTTGCAAAGCTTTATATTAAGGAAATTGTGGCTAGGCATGGAGTACCAATTTCTATTATCTCTGATAGAGACAGCAGATTCGTGTCTAGAATCTGGAAATCGTTACAAGAAGCCATGGGCACACGTCTTGACATGAGCACGGCATATCACCCACAAACAGATGGTCAAAGTGAAAGAACCATTCAAACCTTAGAGGATATGCTCCGTGCGTGTGCAATTGACTTCGGTGGAAATTGGGATACTCATTTGCCACTAGCTGAGTTTTCATATAATAATAGTTACCACACCAGCATCAAAGCCGCTCCGTTTGAGGCTTTGTATGGTCGAAAATGTCGTTCACCGCTTTGTTGGGCAGAAGTTGGCGACAAACATTTAACCGGTCCTGAAGTTATTCAAGAGACCACAGATAAGATTTTCAAAATCAAGGATCGTCTGAAGGCCGCCCGTGACAGACAAAAGAGTTACGCGGATAACAGACGAAGACCTTTAGAATTCCAAGTAGGAGACAAAGTCATGTTAAAGGTCTCACCTTGGAAAGGAGTTGCAAGATTTGGCAACCGTGGCAAGCTTAACCCTAGGTACGTTGGACCGTTTGAAATATTGGCTAGGGTTGGCCCTGTAGCTTACAAGCTCAAGTTGCCACAAGAACTAAGCAATGTACATGATACGTTTCATGTATCAAATCTCAAGAAGTGTTTATCAGACGAGACGTTAATTATACCGCCTGATGAGATTCACATAGACGACAAGTTGCACTTCATTGAGGAACCTATGGAAGTCACAGATTGGAAGGTTCAGAGAACAAGACGCAGCCGTGTTAAGCTGGTCAAGGTACGTTGGAATTCAAAGCGCGGCCCCGAGTATACGTGGGAGCGGGAAGATAAAATGAAATCCAAGTACCCGTCACTGTTTACAAAAACACCAAGTCAGAGTGACAAGAACTGAATTTCGGGACGAAATTCTCTGTAACATGGGGAGAATGTGACACCCAGCATTTCAGGTCAATATCCACATTTCATAAACGCACGTTCATAATTATTATTTCCTGATATTTATTTTGACTAAGTAAAGTCAAGAAGTCTAGCAAAGGAGTTTATTTCCAAGTCTAGTAAATCTTAAAGAATTACTAGAAAAAGTAAGCAGAATAACCCGACTCAATACGAAAGTAAATGGTTAAATAAAATAACCAGAAAAATATATATATATATATATTACACAAAATTTACGTTGAGCCAAGATTCTAAAATTTTCTTCAACGAGCCATAAAATGGTTAAAAATTATAATACCGTGAAGAATCGAAACTGAATTAAATTACCCCTTTAAAACTCTAATTGATACTAATACCATAATAAATTAATATTTAAAAATTGGTTATCATTAACCCCTAAACAAATTCTTGACTTTCTTGGCCGAGAGTCAGGGGAGCCATGCTCCCACTTGCCTGATTCACTTTGATTCAGATGAAAACCATACTCTTCAGACGAAACTTCACCATTCCTTTCAAACCTTCTCTTTTCTTACGGCAAATTCCCAATTCCCTTTCAAATCGAAGTCCAGTTTTAAAGCGAAAATCACCATAATTCGGTGTCATAAGGAGAATTTCAAGTGTTCTTGAAGAAAGCTCAAAAGATTCAAGACTACTTCTCTGTTTTTCTCTAAAGATAGCCATTCTCGGTTTGAGGTAAAAACTCGATACCATCCATATTATTTGCTTTAAAACCGTAACTAAACATACAAATCGTTCAAACGCAAGTAAGATAACAAGAAAACTGTGTCAAACTCAAGATTTGAACATAAAAATATACAGAGTGAATTCTGTAAATCAAAATGCAGATATCGAAACTATAGTTTCGATACCTGTTAGTCAATCGAAACTAGGAGTTTCGATACCTATTGATCGAAACTAGGAGTTTCGATACCAGTTGTTCGATCGAAACTAGGAGTTTCGATACCAGTTATTCAATCGAAACTAGGAGTTTCGATACCGGTTGTTCAATCGAAACTAGGAGTTTCGATACCAGTTGTTCTATCGAAACTAGGAGTTTCGATATCTATTTACTCAATCGAAACTAGGAAGTTTCGATACCTGTGTACAATCGAAACTAGGTAGTTTCGATACTATTCTTGCCAATCGAAACTAGGTAGTTTCGATACCTATTTCACTCAGTCGAAACTAGGAAGTTTCGACATCTGTTCTGTTCAATCGAAACTAAGATAGTTTCGATACCTGTTCATCAGCCCCTTAAGGCAGTAACTCAGAACTATTTTCATAACAAAACAAGGTTGGAAAAACTAAAAAGATAATTAAAACAAAAGTAATCAGATCGGCTAAGTCAAGTGAACAAATTGCGTTTAAGACGAGTAGTCTTAACGTGTATGTTATCCTTGTGTAAATAGGATACGGATAGGCGAATCTGCCGTCATTCAAATTTTTGCTAGCATTCATACTGTCGAGGTGAGTTTCACTAATCCCCCTTTTTCTAAGTTTTTGAAATGATTTGGGGTGGAAACATACTTGTAAAAGACTTTTGTGTATAAATGAATGGAACTAATGATCTGACCGTATGTATGTATTGAGGGAACAATAAAGCGCTTAAAGTCCTCGTAATAAATTAGTAACCATTAGCTATGGATTTAGCCCGGGATTATATGAATAGTACTATTGGGGGTGACGCCTCCGGTCATGGTTAGTCGCGCTAACCAGGGGTCAAAATGGCCGAATGACCGCATATTGTCTTACTCGCAGAAAGGCGAGGGGAGGCACAGAAAGTTGGGGTTTGGTTACGGTCTCGTACATTACATACTATTTTGTATTCCTTGCAAGCTTACAAATGGGGTCAATAGATCGGATTAGTAATCATATTCATTGGTAATACATACAAAAGAGTTCTGATCAGGGTAAAGTGATCAGGTTTATCAAAAGAGTTCTGATCAGGTTAAAATGATCAGGTTTTACACAAAAGAGTTCTGATCAGGGTAAAGTGATCAGGTTTATCAAAAGAGTTCTGATCAGGTTAAAGTGATCAGGTTTTACACAAAAGAGTTCTGATCAGGGTAAAGTGATCAGGTTTATCAAAAGAGTTCTGATCAGGTTAAAATGATCAGGTTTTACACAAAAGAGTTCTGATCAGGGTAAAGTGATCAGGTTTATCAAAAGAGTTCTGATCAGGTTAAAATGATCAGGTTTTACACAAAAGTGTTCTGATCAGGGTAAAGTGATCAGGTTTAAAGTAAAGAATTCTGATCAGGTTAAAGTGATCAGGTTTAAACGAAAGAGTACTGATCAGGTTAAAATGATCAGGTTTAACAAAGAGTTTTGATCGGCAAAAAGATCAGATTTAAACATTGGGTTTATGATAACTCTTTATAATAACTTGTGAACTCACCAACCTCGTGTTGACAGTTTTAAGTATGTTTTCATGATTTAGAAATTGAACGTGGTCATCAGGTTAGCAATGTAGGTTACATGCATGCACGTGGATACGGCTTTTGGGAGGATTTCTCTTGTATAACTCATGGTCTTGAGTCATATTTGCGAAATCTTAAACATTTGTAAACTCAAATTGATATTTTGTAATGTAAATATTTTAAATTCAGTTATGTATCCAATTACATGTATGTGTTTGCGGTAATCATATGCTTTGAAAACCAGTGAAAGTCGCGCCTCGCGTTTCCGCCCTGGCGGGGTGTGACACCGACCGTGACCACCCATCTCAAACCCTAATCGATATCCAACTAAAAAGATAACGAAAACACGAAAGGAGTATAAAAGAGGGTTACCTTTAGCTACGTGTGAATTTCTCCGCTCAAAACCGCCGTCGAACCACCGTCTCCGGCCTCCACTGTCGACTCTCTCTTTCTCTTCTTCTTGCGCCTGCCGTTGAACACACCTAAGCCGATTATGGCTTAGGGTTTCCCAATAATTGGTATATATACCTTTACAAGTTCGTTTCGGTGAAACACCCTACTTATCTCTTATTTTATCAAAGTTTTATAATGCGAAAAATGATCGCAGTTTAACAAAACCTTGCCATAACTGGCTAGGGTAACTTTTTATTATAATATTGTTTTACAAAATATGATATAATTACATCTTATTACATAGGGATCTTTGAACTCCGACCGTTCCGTCCTCAGGAAGCTTCATTCCACGTGCTTCTTTCCTTTAGTGTTTGGAAAACATTTTTGAATTAGCTTACGCTAAGTAAGTACACTGCATTGTTCATTTTATTATGAACCCTTTGGGTTCTTATTATTATTATTCAAGTTTCCCAGGCTTTCGGCGCCCCCGTGACCATCTCCGGACGTACCTCCGGTCACGTCATTCGTATATTTTAATGGGTGTGCTAACCCCCTCGCGACCATTTTTGGACGTACCTCCGGTTCGAGTTTTTAGCAAGGTTCTTATACTCGTCAGTATAGACCCCTTGCATTTTTCACGAAGTCTCATTCATTTCCTCAGCCCCGTAGGCTTGGAATCTTTTTTTTCTTCTTTATTATTGAGATCCACCTTACAGGCCGGGTATCTCATTTCATTTGGGACCTTGAGTATCTTAGACTCACAGCCTCCCAAATGTATCAAGCATTTGTTTTCATTTCATGTATATGCTTGACTTATTTCCCAACCAGTCCTCACCTTAAAACTTTGTGACGGTTTCTCCACGATGCATTAAAAAGGTTTATATATAGGAAGTACCAGCGGCGTATCCACCACCCTTTTAACACTTCGTGAGTACTCCGTTATTCCATTTAAGGGTTTAGACTTGTTCCATCATACTTATTCATATTTGCACGTATCATCATGCATTCATGTATTTACATTCATCATACATCACATATTCTTGTATTCATGCATTCAACTTTATCATATATTCATACGTGTCATATATTATAAACTTGGGTGATTATCCTTCCAGAGCAGTACCTCCAACAGAGATGTTCCCAAGAAAGAGTGATAGGTCTAGGAGAGATTTATACACCACTCTTTCCTTAGATAGAACATTTTGTTTATCAGATAACTACATACCGGTCGGAAGTTTTCCCGTACGTTTACTATATTTTCATTACGGTCTTTTAGTCTATACCCCTAAACATTCATAATGGTTTCACCACGAAGTACCAAGAGATTTATATATAGGAAGTACCAACGGCGTATCCACCACCCCTTGGATACGTCGTGGCTATTCCATTATTCCCGTTTAGTGTTTACATTAACCCTTCATTACCCCGTACCGTCATCATATACATAACACGTAACACATATAATATTTAATCACATAATTCACATAACCGTGTGTAGGGTTCGGGTCCAGTGTACTTACTTTATCCTCGGGTGGTTCTTAAGTTCATTCCTCGTCTAGACGCTTTCCTGAACTCGAACCGCACTCGCAAAGTACCGCACTCGAAACCCCCGTGCTCGTAACCGTCGTGCTAGCCTTGCCGCGGTATGCGGGTGTGTGTAAGTGGTGGTGATGGTGTTGTTGTTGTTTCCAATTGAACGACCAAGGCCAACTATTTATAGGGCTGAGTTGGGATCCATGTCGGACCGATATCCCTGGCGATGTCGGTCCGACATCCAAGTGAGGCGATGCATTGGCTTGGTGAGTACATAGCGGACCTCTATGTACATGGATGTTGGTCCGCTATGGGCATAGCGGACCGCTATGGTTTCATGTCGGTCCGGTATCTGTTTTACACGCGTCAAATCTCATGGAAAGTCATCCAACACGTGTAATCTTTTGAGTAATTCCTTGGACCCTACATGTCGGACCGATATCCCTTATGATGTCGGTCCGACATCCGCCCATTTTCACAATAATTCATTTTCAGCCCCAGAACTTTGAGCCAATTGCATTCTAATCCTTATACTTTAATGTAATGTCATTTTAACCCTCTAGGGTTTCATCAAATGATCTTTTTAGTCCTCCAACTTGTATTTATTTGGAAATTGGGGTGTTACAACTCTCCCACCCATAAATTTGGTTTCATCCTCGAAACCTATTAATCCTTAAAGAGTTGAGGGTAATTCTTTCTCATTTCATCTTCAGCTTCCCAAGTCATCTCTGATCATTTTCTGTGCTTCCATTGCACCAACACTTGTTTGATAGTATTGTGACGTAACTGCTTCTCTTTTGTGTCTAGAATTTTGATAGGTTCTTCAACATAGGTTAGCTTATCATCAACGTCTATCTATTCTAAAGGAACGTGTGCAGCTTCATCCACCAAACATTTCCTTAAATAGAATTCATGGAACGCGTTGTGTATCTTATTCAATTCTTCAGGTAGCTCTAACAGATAGTGTAACATTCGTCAAAATTCCAGGTCATATTTTTCATGTAATATAATTTTAATATAAAATATATAGATATATAAATTAAATTTCTGTAGACCTACATGTAATTTTGGACTACAAGCATTATATGATATCATTATATGAACACGTTGTGATTCGCTCTCTCGAATGAACTATTTCAAGACATATATATATGTGTGTGTGTGTGTGTAAATACATGCACGCTTCAAACATGTATGCATAAAATTCTATACATGTACTCGTACGAATAAATATTTAAACACTTCAGATTTATCCGTAGACTCTTTAAATTAGTTACAAGACCCTACACCACCACGTTTAATTAAAACCATTACAATATCTCATTTGTTTATGACAAGAGACAATACCACATAACCAACTCTATTTAATCTAGTATATATGTTAAATCTCATTTATATTTTGGTATGATTTACGATTTGCATGGGACCCATCCCTTTTCCATATGAACATATCTTATACTAAAACATCATAATATTCTTTTCTTTCCCCCGGATTACGGTTGCAAAGGGGCCCATACACAATCCTTTTTAACCCTCAAACCTAGTTAACAAGCCATACTTGCCATTCTCTTTTTCCTTTCAAGTCTACGCCAACAAAGGGGACCCCCCCCCTATACACATTCTTAAGCTATAAAATCTAAGTACCAAATCCATGTATCCCATTTCCTTCTCCTGCCATGATCACGACAGAAAAAGGGGACCCCCCATTTTCACATTATCAATTCAATTAACAAACCCATACCCACATTTAAGTTCTTATAGAAATGAACAAGTCCACATTACAAATTTATTCTTTTTTCCTTCATTGCATTCGGCAGATTAGAGGCGCCCCCCCCCCCCCCCCCCCCATATTTACATATCTCATTTAAATAAAACTATGCCATCACCCATCATTTCCTTCTTCTTGTCACGACATATTAGAGGCCCATATGCTTTCATGTTTAACTCAAAGATAAATACCATGCTTTATGTAAAACCCATACTCCATCTTTACTATAAATAATACTTGAATAGAAACCAAAACCACACACAAAAAGAAAAATAAACTCTATCAACAAAATTTGATTGGGGCTCTCTGTTCTTATTGCTCACGAATTCTACACCCTCCACAAAGACAAGTTCAAGCTTCAAGTTCACCATATTTATTCCTTCTCCTAAGTTGGGTATGATCATCCTCTTTAAACTCATTTCCATGTCTTTCATACGAAGATTTATACATGTTAATGTCTCAGTTTCATAATCTTAGAATTCCATGCTATGGAAGAATAAAAAAAACATATACTTATAAGTTACAATTTTCGTAATATATCTATATACATACAACATGTTTTTGATCTTTAAGATGGCATAGACTCTTGATCCTTTTACATTTACATCAAATCCATGTTTATAGTTTTATAAATTTATAGAAACCAAACTTTAAATCGAGACCCATGAACTCCAAAAATTTCGTGTATATACATATATATGATCGTTTCGAACGTTTAACAAACTCAGACTTATAATCTTTCCATATTAAAATCATATTCATGTTTATAGTTGTTATACATAAAAACCAAGTTTTAAATTCAAGACTTATGAAATTAATTATTAAAACAATAGTTAGATTAAGTTAACTTTTATAATCTACAAATACTTATTAGTATTATAGATTGTATCATTTCATAATTATATATTTATATACATGTTTGAACTAAGTTTTATTTGACTAAAATATGGTCTTATGACTTAAATAATTAGTAGATGGTATCTACCAAGTTGAATAAATTCTTTTATATAAACAAACTCATTTTCATACATATGTACATAATATATGATTTATCATTATAATAAAAGTTATGATTCATCTCATATTAAAACAAAGAAATAGATGTTTAGATATTTTATGTTAATATAGTCATGACCACATTTAAATACAACACACATTCACAAAATAGTTATAAAAAAATAAAGATATTATTTTCTTAGACATATAAATGTGTACACATTAATTTATAAATTTTAGCTTTACTACAAAATATATATGTATAAATATATTATTAATACTATCTTTTACTAAAATGACTATGTGTACAATATAAGTTATACTCATATTAAAGACGTTTACAAATATTATGTCATCCAAGAATATATGTTACACCTATTTTGTTAAACACCGACCAATTGGGTATATTTTACAAAATCATAGTTATGAATCGTTTTCGAATCAAAATAACTAAAACTTTACCTTTTTGCACGAAAGGATCATTAGGCCAAATTAGTTCATAAATATTATCAAACGTTGCAAAATTATTATTATAAACGAATATATATATTTTCATAAAAAGTTGAGTACTCTACAAACTTAGGAACATAACTCGACATTCACAATAAACTTAATTCATAAGACCTCATTAGTATCCTCATAATTTGTAGGATACGTTTAGGTCAAACACAAGCTTATTCAGAGAAATTACCACTCACTATTATCGAAAGGTGAGATCTCGTAGCCCCTTTTAATATTTACTTGATTTGGGGGGAAAAACATGCTCATTTATACAAACTCGTTTCATATATATGTGTCACCCGAAATGTTAATTGTATGAGTTTTACTATCACATTAAGACCCCGTTACACACAACTATTTAACTCATGGATCGAGCCTTGGTTTAATGTAGATAGTACTACCGGGATTGACAATCCCCATTCTCTAGTTTGTTGAACGCGTAAATCAACAAGCAACTATATTGGATGATTATTACCGAAACAAACAATATGCCTCGTGATAAGGCTTGAATACTCATTGGGGCAAACTCAGTCAACAAGATTAGTTTTCGTGGGCTCAAAATTACATTACATTTCCTCCCGCACATACCTCAAACTTATATATTCATAAACGTGATTTTATGAACATTATTTAACAAACTTGTTGTTTACTCATATCTTAAACCTACGAACTCACCAACTTTTTAGTTGACACTTTTCAGCATGTTTTTCAGGTAACAATTAATGATTCATAAAGGCATCCACGGATAGGAGTACTTGAGGAGAGTTTTACATATTATCTCTTGTTATTTTAGACTAGATTTTGATAAATTGCAAATGTTGTACTTAAACATATATTAGATGTACCTTAAGCTTTTGAATGTAATACAAGTTAGTTTCTCTTGCAAGCGGGGGTGTGACAGATTGGCTACCTTTCCGACTCTTTAGATGATTCTGAAAGGACCGACGAATCATGGACTTAGCTTTCCACGTTCCTTGAATCGGATTAGACTTTTCCAAGGAGATACTTTCAACAAGACATACTATCCTTCTTGGAATTCTATTGGTCTACGTCTCTTATCTGCGTATGACTTTTGTCTATCTTGTGCAGCTTTCAAACGTGCCTTGATTAAGTCAAGCTTTTATGACGTGGCTTGAACTATTTCTTTGTGGCCCAATTGTTTCTAACCAATTTCTACCCAACATACAGGAGTCCTACATCTTCTACCATATAGCATCTCATATGGCGGCATGCCAATACTGGAATGGTAGCTGTTATTGTATGAGAATTCTGCTAATGGCAGATGATTATCCCAACTTTTGTCGAAATCAATTATACAAGCACGCAACATATCTTCAAGAGTTTGTGTTGTCCTCTCACTTTGTCCGTCAGTTTGAGGATGATATGCCGTGCTGATTAGAAGTCTAGTTCCCATCTCTTCGTGGAACTTTTTCCAAAACCGTGAAGTGAAACGAGTATCTCGATCAGATACAATCGAGACTGGCACTCCATGTCTTGAAACGATTTCCTTGATGAATAAATCAGCTAGCTTTTCTGAAGAGTATGTCTCACGTATGGCCAGAAAATGTGCACTCTTAGTTCGCCGATGTACAACCACCCAAATGGTATTATAACCCCTAGATGTCTTTGGTAGCTTGGTTATGAAGTCCAAAGTGAGATGTTCCCACTTTCGTTATGGGATTTCTAAAGGTTGTAACCTTCCGTTAGCCTTCCGTATGGCTTCTGATGTGATACATTTTTGTAGTACCCGGATGAATAGAATATCTTGATTTATGAGCTTCATCAAGAATCTTAAGTCTAAACTCACCTGATCGTGGTATCTATATACGGCCAAATCGAGTCTTGACTTTATACTCATTCTCTTCTAGAAACTTCTCCTAACCGACCATTCTTTCTTTCTTAATATTCTCTCATTTTAATGCTTCGATTTGTGCGTCTTGAAGCTGGCTCATAAAGTTAGGAGTTATAACTAACTTATATGCTTTCACCCAAATAGGATGATGCTCTTCCTTGCGGCTTAGAGCATCGGCTACCACATTAGCCTTTCCGGGATGATACAAGATTTCATAATCATAATCTTTGACCAGTTCTAACCATCGTCATTGCCTCATGTTTAAGTCTTTCTAGTCAAAGAAATACTTAAGACTTTTGTGGTCCGTGTAAATCGTACACTTCGTTCCATACAGATAATGCCTCCAGATCTTCAGTGCAAACACTACTGCGGCTAATTCCAGATCATGGGTTGGATAGTTTACTTCATGTATCTTTAGCTGTTGAGAGGCATAGGCTATCACCATTCCTCTTTGCATTAGAACACATCCTAACCCAAGTTTCGAGGCATCAGAGTATACCATAAATTCTTCTACTCTTTCTGGCAATGCCAGAACTGGAGCTTGTGTCAATCTTTCTTCCAATATCTAGAATGCCTTCTCTTGTGCCGCATTCCATTCGTATTTCGAATTCTTTCGAGTTAGCTTTATTAATGGGGTGGCTATATTAGAGAAGTCTTGGATGAGTCTTCTATAATAGCCAGCTAACCCTAAGAAACTTCTAACTTCTGATGGATTTTCAGGTGGAGACCATTTCATTACAGCCTCTACCTTTGCTGGGTCTATTGAGATGCCTTCTGCGTTAATAACATGCCCAGAAATTGAACTTTCTTCGGCCAGAATGCACATTTTGAGAATTTGGCTTACAGTTTCTCCTTTCGTAAAGTACTAAGTACTTCCCGAAGGTGTTGTGCATGCTTTTCTTCATTCTTTGAATAAATCAGGATGTCATCAATGAAGACAATAACTAATTTGTCTAACATTGGCCGGCATACTCTATTCATGAGGTCCATAAAGACTGCCGGAGCATTCATCACTCCGAACGGCATCACTACAAATTCATAGTGTCCATAACGAGTTCTGAATGCTGTCTTAGGTACATCTTCTTCTAACCGGATCTTAAGTCAATCTTGGAAAACCAACTTGATCCTTGTAATTGATCAAATAGATCATCAGTTCTAGGTAAAGGATACCCATTCTTGATAGTCAACTTGTTCAATTTACGGTAGTCTATACACATTCTCATATTACCGTCTTTCTTCTTTACGATTAGAATTGGTGCACCCCAAGGGGATACACTTGGATGTATAAATCCATTATCCAACAATTCTTGTAATTGTGTCATCAATTCCTTCATTTCTGTTGGTGATAACCGGTATGGAGCCTTAGCTACCGGTTTAGCTTCAGGAATTAAATCGATTTTGAATTCGATTTCTCTTTAAGGTGGGGTACCTGTCCGGGAATACTTCTGGGAATTCTTTTACTACTGGAACTTGATCCAGTTCTTACCCTTTCCTCTTTACATCAGCTACGTAGGCTAAGAAGGCTTGATGGCCTTATCTCACGTAGCTATTTATTTGGCCATCGTATATAGCGTGATCTGATTCTGTCGTTCACCAATGACACTAACTTCCTTTCCTGTAGGCGTCATGAGTCGTACAATCTTCTGATTGTATATAATCGTTGCAACATGTGAAGATAACCAGTCCATTCCAATGATCACGTCGAATTCTTGCATCGGCATCGGAATTAAGTCTACGAGATATTCTTCTTTGTCTATCAGTAGTCGGCAATCTCGACATATTTCAGTTACTTCGCAGTTTCGATCACTCGCGATTTCAACTTATAATGCCTTGGCCAACTTACTTCTATTCAAGTTTCTAGAGTTTGCATACTTTAAAGAAATAAATGATCGACTAGCTCCAATATCGAATAAAACACAAGCAGGTAGGGAATTCAAGAGGAATGTACCTGATACAATGTCAGGAACATCTTTTGCTTCCTCTGTAGTGATCTGAAAAGACCTACCCCTTGGATTTGGAGCCTCGATCCTTTTGACTTCATTTTCTACCACTCTAGACCCTTCTTCGATCTTCTCCATCTAAGATTTTAGCTCAGGACATTCCCTGCTAAAGTGTACTGGCTTATAACAGTTGTAGCACAATCTGGTTCCACTCATACATTGCAATGCAGCGTGCCCTGCTTTCCCACACTTTTTGCAAGTCATAGACTTGAATCGGCACTCTCCCGGGTGTCTTCTTCCACAAGTCTTGCAATTCTGGATACTTTTCCTTGGGGAGGAACCGCTTCCCGGTTTATTGAACTTAAACCTCCCGATAACTTTCTCCTTTCCTCTTCCCGTCTCTCTCAGCTTGTCTCTTGAGCTCAGTCTCGCGTTCCCGATCCCAATCAATCCTCTCCTCCAAGTTCACACACTTGGATGGATGGATAAACTCTCTAATCTCTGTTTTCAAAATGAGATGGTATTTCGTCATCCACATTTTAGGGGTTGTTAACAAAGCCGGACAGAATCTGGCCTTGTCAAAGAAGATCCCTGTGATCTCATCTATAATTTCTATTGTCTGACGGAGTTGAAGAAACTCCTCGGTAATTCTTTCAATTGCCACTCGAGGGCAATAGTGTTTCAAGAAAAGAGCCTTGAACTCTTCCCAAATCATCTCTTTAATTCTGTCTCTACCTTTCTCTCTCTTCACTTCTCCCCACCAATCGTCAGCTTGCTCTTTTAATTGGTTGGTAGAGAACGTAACCTCATCTTCCTTTTCACAGTGACATGTATCGAATGCCCTTTCTATTGAGGCGATCCATCTCTGACTTTCTAAGGGATTAACAACTCCCTTAAATTCTAAAGATTTACAGGTCATGAAATCCTTATACGTACAACGAGTTCACTTCATATCAACTTTTGGATTTATTCCTTCTCCATTATGAGTAACAACTTTGTGGCTTTCAAACCAGCTTTGTAATGAGTTCTGTATATCTGCTTGTAAGATCGGGAATTTTGCATTGAATGCCATTCCTACCTCTATTACGATCTGTCTTCGGATGTTCTCCAGGACTTGTTCAACTTCATTTTCATCATGACGTGGAGATTCAGTTCTCCTGTGACTTCCTTCACTGCGTACCTTGTCATTTTGATGTTCAAACATTTGTTGAAACATGGCATCACTTTAATCTCTCATTCGTTTACCCTAATCGTAGTCTAGGGTTTTATACTACATGTCTTTTATCAGTTTAACCCTATTCAAGTATTCTAGGGTTTCACATAAGGCCTCATCTATGCATTTTACACATATGCACATTCATTCATTCATTTTAATCATGCATAATCACATTCTCGGCTTACTATCTACTGACACAAGTTATCATATGATGTTTGTGATATCGTGATGGTCCCATACATTAGCTCCAATACTGGACATGTATAAGGCAATGTATGTTACGTATCATGATACTCCCAATTATCATATGGAGGTTATCTCATACATAGTTTTGCCCACGTATACTCATACATTTCTGTTTAAGCACTAGAATTTAAACATACCTACTTCCTTGGACGGCCTCGAATTGAATCCCTATTTATATCACGAGCACTTATGGTTTGAGTTTAAGTACCCCTTTTGATACTTAAATCCCTCAAACCGTGCTTTGATACCAACTTGAAACACCTTAGTTATCTCTTTATTTATTAGAGTTTTATAATGCGGAAAATGGTCCCAGTTTAACAAAACCTTGCCAAAACTGGCTAAGGTAACCTTTTATTATAATATTGTTTTACAAAAGATGATATAATTACGTCTTATTATATAGGGATCTTTGAACTCCGACCGTTCCGTCCTCAGGAAGCTTCATTCCACGTGCTTCTTTCCTGCAGTGTTTGGAAAATATTTTTGAATTAGCTTAAGCTAAGTAAGTACACTGCATTGTTCATTTTATTATGAACCCTTTAGGTTCTTATTATTGTTCAAGTTTCCCAGGCTCTCGGCGCCCCCATGACTAGCTCCGGGCGTACCTTCTGTCACGTCATTCGTATATTTTAATGGGTTTTCTAACCCCCTTGCGACCATATTTGGACGTACCTCCGGTCCGAGTTTTTAGATCCACCTTACAGGCCGAGTATCTCACTTCATTTGGGACCTTGAGTATCTTAGACTCACAGCCTCCCAAATGTATCAAGCATTTGTTTTCATTTCATGTATATGCTTGACTTATTTCACAACCAGTCCTCACCTTAAAATTTCGTGACGGTTTCTCCACGATGCATTAAAGGGGTTTATATATAGGAAGTACCAGCGGCGTATCCACCACCCTTTTAACACTTCGTGAGTACTTCGTTATTCCATTTTAGGGTTTAGACTTGTTCCATCATACTTATTCATATTTGCACGTATCATCATGCATTCATGTATTTACATTCATCATACATCACATATTCTTGTATTCATGCATTCAACTTTATCATATATTCATACTCGTCATATATTGTAAGGTGGGGTGATTTTCCTTCCTGAGCAGTACCTCCAACAGAGATGTTTCCAGGAAAAAAGTGACGGGTCTAGGAGAGATTTATACACCACTCTTTCCTTAGACAGAACATTCTGTTTATCAGATAACTACATACCGGTCGGAAGTTCTCCCGTACGTTTACTATATTTTCATTACTGTCTTTTAGTCTATACCCCTAAACATTCATAATGGTTTCACCATGAAGTACTAAGAGATTTATATATACGAAGTACCAGCGGCGTATCCACCAGCCCTTGGATACGTCGTGGCTATTCCATTATTCCCGTTTAGTGTTTAGACTAACCCTTCATTGCCCCGTACCCTCATCATATACATAACACGTAACACATATAATATTTAATCACATAATTCACATAACCATTTCTAAGGTACGGGTCCAACGTACTTACTTTATCCTCGGGTAGTTCCTAAGTTCGTTCCTCGTCTAGACGCTTTCCTGAACTCGAACCGCACTAGCAACGTACCGCACTTGAAATCCCCGTGCTCGTAACCATCGTGCTAGCCTTGCCTCGGTATGCGGGTGTGTGTGTAAGTGGTGGTGATGTTGTTGTTTTTTTCCAATTGAACGGCCAAGGCCAACTATTTATAGGGCTGAGTTGGGATCCATGTCGGACCGATATCCCTGGCGATGTCGGTCCAACATCCAAGTGAGGCGGTGCACTGGCTTGGTGAGTACATAGCGGACCACTAGGTACATGGATGTTGGTCCACTATGGGCATTGTAACACCCCGCCTGTGATAGGGTTGGCGTGTCACATATACATAAATCAGAGATACTAATAAAGGCGGAATTAAATTATAATAAAGTCCAGATCCTTACATAAGTTTTTAAAACTCAATACCAAAATATTAAAAGTCTTAAAATAAATTCAAAGGTCATAGATTTAATATTAATCTCTTACTAATTTCCGGTCTCTCCAGTTCCTAGCTTGTCCTTTAGTCCTCTTCACACATTCCCGTGATTTCCCTGCATACCTACCGCGAAGAAACAAAGCGGATGAGCGAAGCTAAGTGAACAGATAAAATGGAGTATACACAAATAATAACATAGTATAACACAACAATTTAACATAATCACATAATACATGTTACTAGATTCAGATTTCATGTGAACATATCATATTAACAGTTCTTCATATAAACTTCATATTTCAGATTTCATATCTATATTCATGTCATATTGTTTAGTAGGTCTCAGAATAACAGATTTCATATCAACTTATTACGCAAATTTAACCGACTGATATAATTCAGATTTAACATATTTCAGACAGATTAACATGTTCAGATTTACAGAAATACCCAATGAGCCAGATTCAGATATCAAAAATACAGTAGTAACCATGGTGTACAGAGGGCTACTGTCCCTAAGTACTAGATGTGTGTGATGGGGTGTTGGCATACACTCTCCATCCACTAGATGCAGATATATCCTAGGACCAGTCTATACGCCTCCTAACAGATATAACTAAGTACTTCTCTGAGCACATAGATATACAGATAAAACAGAGACGCCGTGGTCTAATCACATCGCCACGGATAGTGCCAAGCCATCGATGCCGCAATGACAAGTCTATGGAACCCCCATAGAAAGTGTGCTCGGGTATCAGAATTTAGAGTTCTAATTAGCAGGTAAAATTAATATAATTAAATTAATTAAATTAATGCAACCAAATTCTAATAATTTCATAGTCGAGCAAGTTTATCAAGAAAACATATATTATCATACAAGAGTAGTAACAATAATAAAACTATTTCCTATTGTAGGCCAAATACTAAACGAACAGGGTAGACATATCATGTATAAGATATGCGCAGATACAAAATCATATTGGAAGCATTTAATCCTAACTAAGCATAGGGTTAAACACAGTGTCACCGAATTTAAAATATAAAGCAGTGAGTTCAGAGAAATCCACTACTTCTAGTAGAATGGATTAGATTATCCGTATCTTAAGTAACGGCCACAAGAATTATGCGAAGTTAACTTGTTCTCGATCGGTCACAAACCTACATTTGTGCTGTTTTTAATTAGATTTTATTTTTCAGGTCTCATGTATTAGTTTGGTTTGTCACAAGAGGCGATGGAAACTTTAAAACATATTTCAAATTATCCAGCTCATTAAAACACAAAAATCTATAAATCTTTATTTAAATTTTTCGTCAAGTTTGTTGGAATTTAAAAAATCTATTCAATCACAATAGTTATAAATTGTTTCTATAGTAATTCCCTTGTTTAACATCTCAAACCAAAATAAACAGAAGAAAGAATAAACAAAATAGATAAATGAAATATTCATCACTTCTTTAGTAAATTAATAAACTAATTTTAAACTTAACAAAACACAATTCTTCTTTGACCGAAATGAGAGGTGGGTAGAAGAATGTTTTGGTTCAAAGTAAAAACACAGGGATCGTCTTCTCTGGTTTCCATCCCGTTTCGTCGGATTTGGACAAAATTCATTATCCCAAATTTTATTGACTGAACTCAGCATACACTATACATAATTATTCGATTGATACCTTAGTAACGAAGAGTGATCGAACAACAGAGAAAAGCGGATGGAATCACTCAGTCGAAGCCTGCGAAGGTTGAATTGGTTGCAACGGTAGCGCGTCAGTGGTCCGTTTCTGTTCAGAACATAGTACGAACAGAAACGGCCGTGAGTACAACTGGGTCACCAATAGAAACTTTGTTCGTTTGTAGGAATGCCTAGCGGTGGCAGATCAAGGCTATTAGTCGTCGGAATAATGTGTTGCGATACAAAGTAAGTTGAACTAAAACAGAGACTTACCGTTTCCTTGGGTAGAACAGAATCCGTCAACTGTCGCTACGTCTGGTTCGTATTGAACACCCCGATGGTTCTTCACGATGGTGCGCCGACGGTGATATTAAACCAGAACAGAGAGATTGGATGAGAGGTGAGAGGCGGCTATTTGCGAGGGTTTTGTGAAGTTTACGGTTGGTTTCAGTTTCATTTAATAGCCTTGATTTATTTTTAGAAGTGATATTTGATATCTCGTATGTCTATGGGAGATTATAGAGCCATTTAAGATTTGGTGGAATTGGAAACGCGGTGGTGATTTTTCAACGAAGGAGAGGTATTTCACTCAATGCTATAATCTTTATTATTAATTATTAATTTGTTTTCATATATATATAATAGAATAATATTTATTTATTTTTCTAGGGTTATTTCAGGCATAGCGGACCGCTATGGTTTCATGTCGGTCCGATATCTGTTTTACACGCGTAAGATCCCATGGCGAGTCATCCAACACGTGTCATCTCCTGAGTAATTCCTTGCACCCTACATGTCGGACCGATATCCCTTATGATATCGGTCCGACATCCGCCCATTTTCACAATAATTCATTTTCAGCCCCAGAACTTTGAGCCAATTGCATTCTAATCCTTATACTTTAATATAATGTCATTTTAACCCCCTAGGGTTTCATCAAATGATCATTTTAGTCCTCCAACTTGTATTTCTTTGGAAATTGGGGTGTTACATTTGGGTCCCTCCCTTTACGTCTAACGTGTTTCTTATCCCGAACTTTTGAAATAACGACTAATCGGCCCCTTTAATTTTGATAAACCATGCTTTATGTGAAAACCATACAGTCCATGCTATTTAAAAGAGGCTTGGTTCACGTAACGGCCTGATTTATTGGTTTACGAATTTTCAGGATGTTACAAGTCTACCCCCCTTAAAAGTGGATTCGTCCTCGAATCATGCGTCAGTACAAACCAACCTAGCATATCCTTTTGTTCTCAATCATGCACCAAATCCATTTGGTGACAAATACCGACTTACACACTTGACAAAACTGTCTCTTTGCTTAGTAATTCGACTCTCCCTTGGTGTTCAAAGAAGTCTCCTCCATTGCCCGCTTTCAGCTTTGGAACTTGTAGGTTTTCACCTACACATTACCTCCTCTCTCGCCTTTCTAGCCATTATTCAAATGGCTGCATTTCCAACTCTCGCTATCCCGACACTTGCTAGAAGTTTCCTTCCGTGATTTCCTTGATTACTAACCCTTTCACGAAGGTCTCGTTGTCATTGTCCTTGACAATACCTTGTCGCTTTTATCGTTCTTAACATCATTGTACATGTCACCTCTAGTACTACGTAGCACAACGCTTCTAATTGTCCGCTCACTTATCACCTTTCATTTCAGCTCGCAGGTACAATTGCCTTTGTCTCTTGTATACTCCTAATGATCTCGTCATTCCGACGGCCATCACCCCAAGTAGGTCTTCTACTTTCACAGATAGAAGCACTTACTGCATCACCATCATATACCCCTCATACCTCTCTTTCTCATACTCCGATCGCCATTTTGCGATGATTCCTCAAACTCAAGCCCATTGCCCTACCCATAAATGCATCACTATTTTCCTTCTCCGATGATCTCCAGGAGTTTATACAAAGCTACGCTGGTTTCCACAAAATTCCTCTACCATAGTATCTCATTACTTCATTACCATGCGTTCAATACGCCCCCTAAGCATGTACAAACCCCAACACTAGGGTCATCTTCATCAGCTCTCGATGTTTCTCAAAAGCTCACTTACCTTCGTCATGTCTGATTCAACAACCAAACACTTGCTTTACTTGGATGCTTCACAGGAGCTTACTTTGATCTAGTCATATGCTTACCAGAGTAGGCGTTCCTTTTCCAGTCACTTGTGCACAATCCTGCACTTATCCTTCATGAATCCTGCTTTCCTCGTCGTTGCTCTATCATTACCATGCGATCACCGACCGCGTCTCATTTATCAAGTACGAACATGAAGTCCGTATGCTCACAAGCTTCAGCTAACCGTCGTCTCGTTCAGAGAGAACATTCCCAATCCTCTCATTCCTCACATCGAATTAATCCTTCATATGGAACATGTTCCATGAATACCCTTCGTCACCTTGTTAACTCCATGCAGAAATCTTCGGCGTCATCACCTTAATCTCATCATAAATATCTCTGGTCAACCGTCCACGTATACTCTTTCGACATCAACTCTCACAATTCCACCCCTTGGTTTCGTGCTCCAAATTCCCGAGATATAAGTATAGGCATCTCCCATGAGCACCTCTCCGATCCTCTAGAGAACGTCAAAACTCCTCACGTCATCTCGGTACATCAAATGCCAAGAAAATCATCAAAGGTAGAAGTACTCCACCAGAGTACATCGTCTAAACGTCCTACACACGGCCCACCGTATACTACAAGGACTCACACCATCATGTCATAACGATAAAAAACACAATGTTCTACACACGTACTAGTAACCCCACACATCATGTGCACACACACAAACCGCTAGACCTGAGTAAAGCTACGTGCATACAAGTTGACCATGTCATTCGTAGACACACAAACTCCTGAACCTTATGTCATACTCACCACAACGGTGGCCCATATCACACGTCATCACCTACTCGCATAGAGTTCACACGGCCGAACCCCATACGGGTCGTACCAATTGTTCAAAACAACACACTACTTAGACAAGACACAAGGCATTAACTCACATGTTAAAATATAGTTGTTACACACTAGACATCATCCTACACTTTATACACATAACATAATAATTTCTCACAGCATCCCGTCCCGAACATTTATACCCATACACAAGGTATATAACTACAATTTCCCACATGATCTTGTCCTGACCACTTATACATACTAAAGATGTGTATTTATGATTCCCCATAGGACCTCGTCCTGAACATTTACACAAAGTGCAATACACCCCCTGTACTTCAAAGATCACCTAGACATTAGCACCTAGGTGACATTATCTTAGGACCATAGACACAGATAAATTCAAAATTCACGTCTATACAAGTCTACTCAGACAAGCTAATCAACCATGCTCCAGGTATCACAGTAAGGATCACATTTAGTGTTACCTCACATCATTTAGAATGCAATCACAAAATCACACCATACCGCACATAATCCAGTACCGCAAGCACGAACCTATGTCGTCACAAACACAATTATCATTAACCATGTTCAAATCATCATGCGGTAAAACTCACAATCAATGTCAAAAATCAAATAGTTAATATTTGAATTAAGCATCACACCACGTAAACGTCTAATCAGTCATAACGTCAAATCACCCCGAAATCTCTCGTGACAACTATCACACTAACAAATCATCAAGCAACCGAGCATCCCGAACACTGCCCACCAAATCATTGATAGACCACATCAGGTGCATCTGGCGTGTCCTCCTCTGTTTCCTCCTGACATAGAGCTCTCATAGCCGTCACAAGTGGTTGATCTCTCGACCATGCAGGTCCTCATTCTTGAGGGAAATTACGCATTGCCGACACCGCCCTCCTTTTCCAACCGGTCATTCTGTTCACAGCACCACGCGGTATCCCGCCATCCTTAGCTCTAGTCATACTTGGCGCAGTAAGCGCCAACACTACTCCTAACTCACTCGAAATTCCATCTGCAGCCGCCGTCAGCTTGACTTGTTGATCTGCATTACTCTTAGTAAGAGCTCCACTCTTGCCCAATCTCGTACGCTTTGTCTTAGCTATCTAATCCTACTCAAGATAGAACGTTGGAGTGATTACTATGGGCACAAATTTAGAATATGAGGGTAATCATAGACTGTCAAATCACGGTGATCAAATGCAATTTGGTGGTCCTCATTACTACTCGGATTCTAAACCTTCCCCATCATACTCACACTAACCTTCTACCTTACACACACTGGATGCACATGCATCCCACACACTCACATAGCACCACGTAACAATCTAGCAAATCATCATAATTATCACAATTTCAAACCACGCATAGTTACACACAAAATCACAAAACCATGTTGACACACCAAACTATCTCTCATAGTTACATTTAGTACTACTCCACAATAATCAACTCACAAAATGTAATCTCACCTAATAATACCACATAATCACAATTATCTAACACGCAACTTACGAAGCATGATTCCACATGGAACCATAAATCATTTACTCACACTAACTACTTCACCTAGTGTAACATTACACAAATGATAATTAATAATTACTGGTCAACTCAAAAGACGTACCTCTTGGCTCGCGGTTACTCGTGGTGGCATTCGTTTCACCCTCGTCCCATTCTCAGTTTAAGTTAAGGCATTTTATTTGCATAAAAACACCGATTTTCTCTTAAACCTTGGCTCTGATACCAACTTGTAAGGCCCCCAATCCGGGCACCCTACGGTTGGTTCTCATCACTAGGTATCTTATTTAAAAATACTCATTTTATTAATCAAACTACAACGGAAGTCTTTCTAAAAACAACAATTACTATTTAATGTCGTTATTGTCATTTAATTTACCACACAGATGCCTACACACCAATCCGAGTAGCACCGTTGATCTGTTGAAAGTGTATATATATTTTTATAAGTATTTTACATACAATTTGAGTTTTAAAATGGGCTTTCACCAAAGACTAATCACATACACATCGGGCAAGTGTACCCGTCGGATAACAATATAGTAAAGGTAAGAACCGGATATCAATCCGTGGATATGGTGGAATGCAATAATAGACCGGAACTAAGATTCAATCAAGTGATGGTAAAAAGATATTTTGATAGTTGGGTTTAATTAACTAACAAGAAAATATGTAAAACTACACTAAAATCACAAGTCAAACAATTAAGGAGAAAAGATCACTTCGGTGTTGAATCCATCTAGAATACATTCAATACACTCATAGAAACATGGCAAATACATGAAACATAGATTGACCAAATTCTCGTCAAAGACATTCAATCAAATGACCATTCGGAAAGCTAGAATTAAAGACACAAACTAACCACCTAAAATCATGCAATAAAGCTCACGTGTTGTAATCATGTCAATGTTTATAAAGATTGAACTAGCTTTCGATTAAGGTACACCAATCCAACAACTAGTTCGAAAGATAATATGAAAAACACACTACCCACCTCAAGTTTATTTAATTAGACAATCACATGCATTTCTTCAACATACAATATTCATACAAAGTTTATATCAATTAGGAGAATGTGTCAACAAATCCTAGACAAACATAAAACTAAGCATGAAACATCATAACAAACACTTTGTCTTTCCAAACATAAGCATAAGGATACACATACAAGAATCATAAATCATAAACAAGACTTCATTCACCATTCCTAGTTAAATGCCATAAACTAGCATACAAACATACACTAATCCATGAATATAAGCATAAACCATAAGTTTTCCAACATAATATTGTATACACAAATACAAGTCTTGAGAACAACTTTAAATACTTGAATACATAATTTCATTGAAGAATAATCATACGATTGTCATAACATTAACATAATGATTGCCAATAATCCATGAATGTTGTCAAATGATTCTAAACTTCATGTAAACCAAAGTGAACAAGATTTTTAGCTCATCATGAGCACAAGAATGACAAATAAGCAGGGAAAAATAGTAAGAGACATGCTATGAAAACAAGAATCAAACCACTCCTACAAGCCTAGATGTTGTTGTTGATGTATGGTGATCCTCTTGATGTTGTAATTCCTCCAAGATGCTTGAAAAGCGGCTGGAACAAGGTTGATTCGGAGCTCACACAGTAGGTTTATGCTCTGGTTGCTGAATGTCTAAATGAGAGAATGACTTATGTATTTATAGTCTGAAGGGGACATGACCGCACCAGGAGAGAAGGCATGACCGTGCCAAAAGCAGGGCACGATCGCGGTGCAGAGGGTTGATCGATCCAGATCTTGTATTGGGTCCCACTGATCGAGGAAGTACGGCTCTTCAGACTCACGGGTTGACACGCGACCGTGGGGAGTATAAGCATGGTTGTGCTCAGGATTTTGGCTTGGCGCAGTCGTGCCAGATACGGGGGTACGACCGTGCCTAGGGTTTTCAAGCTTGGCGCGGCCGTGCCAAGTAGGGGGCACGACCGTGCCTCCAGCCCAGAAACCCTAAAAACTTCATATTTATCCTGGAATTCCCTTGTTTGTTCACCAAGATTCACAAAAACCTACAAATCTGGAAATGAAGCAAATAAGCGTCTAAACGTTGAAAATAACTAAGAATTGATCGTGAAATGAGTGAAGTTTTGTGCCAAAAAGATGTGTAAATTCTAACACATCAACCACTCCCAAGCCAAGATACGTCGACTCCGAAGCTCACCTACAACACAACCTAACGTACACACAAATTCAGCTACGCTGAGTGAGTTCTAATAGTTTAATTTAAACAAAAGCCAACTCTTCTCATATTATATTTATTTCCACTCAAGGTCCTCTGGTCCTTACAAAAACAGTTTTATATAGTATCATCATATAGATAACCCCTGTTATATTGTGATGTCCTGAAGGATTCACTGCCCCAGACACATCCCGCCAATTAACTCAGTAGGCCTCTCCGAAATGGATCGAGCTTACTACTCTGGTAACTTAAATTTACTACACATATCAACCAAGCACTGGTTATCTCAATAAATCTCTAAACACTAACTTAACCATCCCTAATAAAGACTTTCACAATTCAACTGGCACAACAGTCGTAACATAATGTCCTCATCCTGACACAACGGTCAAACCAACTCTACACACCCCTTTAATAACATTTACTCACCACATTAATATCATCTCATACATAACATATATAACTCAACACTCGTATGCAATTAAACACACATATATATGTACACAAACACATACCTTGTCACTGCACCCTCGTCAGGGAGTTTGACACACCTCGAGCTCATTGTTAACCTGCTAAATATTGTCACCTTTAGTGACTTCCTGAAGGACTACGTCCTTCACAATCTCGTTTGCCGTGTCATAAAGACAATGATGCAAACACAATACCCGCCGTGTCACAAGGACAACAACACAATAACAATTCCCGCTGTGTCACAAGGATAACGACACAATACACACAACACATGTATAAAACACATAACATCATACTCTATTTACATGATTCATTAACTCCACCTGCACCCCACACGTAGAACTAGGATAAAGTATCCTACACATATTCGTAAGCGTTTAGCTTATATCCCGACTCATCCCGACTAACTCATAACACCAATACACAACTATTATAGCAGCACACATACAAATACTATGTCTTGTTATCTAAGCACATACCACATACGTGCACACCCAACAACACCTCCTAGTCGTACCCGTACGACATGTAAGTACAATCCCGACTCACCCTTACTAGATCACTATACATCATACCATCAATAGTTCCATAACCAGCGCACATACTCTAGGTAAAAGACCCACACCCTTAGTCTCGTATTTAGATAATAAATACATAACTCATTAGTTTAAAACTCAAAACTCGTAATACGTTTAGTTTCACAAACATGTTTGCTCACACAATCTAAAGACCCCACGTAGACCTTTAGTCAAATTATTATATAATTGGCTCATAAACACTTCTAAATCACATCGTGGCTTGTGTCACGTTTAGTCAATAGCATATAATGAATGAGTATGTACGATAGCCCCAAAACGTTTAAAAATATTTAAACAGGGGGATTAGAAACTCACAGGTTACGGAGTCTAAATCCTTGCTCTACAAACTCGCTTGTTCACCCTCGAACCCAACCTGTCAAACGTATGATCCAAGATCAGAGTATGCTCAACCCGTATATCGAATAACATACACACAAAATAAAACCCCGACATTTGTCTTATATTCTGAACCGGGTTCCTTGCATGCACGTGCGTATGCCATGCAGCGTAAAACCCTAGCTTCCCCGTGTAAGGCTTAACCACACAACACCAATCTTTAGCCTCGCAAGGCGCACGTACTCGAGTTGTTCTTCTCCCATGCACGCATGCATGTATGCACGTTCATGCAACGTTCCAGTCGAGTCCACCACTCGGTGGTGCGAGTCCACCCGTACACCACCATCCCGCACGTCCACTGCCGTCCCGTCTCCTTCGTCTAGTACGGCTAACCCATCACAGCTACACACCATCATCTCGCACAGCCATCGTCTTCTTCGTTAGGCACTCTAGCCGGTCACTACCATACACCGTCGTCAAGCACCCCCCACCGTGCATCTTCAATGCACGACACTGCCGCCTCATTCCTCGCTTCCACCCTTACCGGCCAGCATGCTTTCCATTCCTTCATGTCACGACGCCTCCGTGTAACCACAATCCCACATCGGCCTTCTCCGGACCTTACCGCACCACCACAGTTGTCCCAAGGCGGCCGTTGCAGACCGTCGAGCTACATCACCACCGTCGAGCGACACCACCCTCACATCGTCCACCCTTACCGTCTCCTGCCGTGTTCGTAAGACCATGACCAACCATCTCAAACACTAATCGGTATCCAACTAAAAAGATAACGAAAACACGAAAGGAGTACAAACGAGGGTTACCTTTAGCTACGTGTGAAGTTCTCTGCTCGAAACCGCCGTCGAACCATCGCCTCCGGCCTCCACCGTCGACTCTCTCTTTCTATTCTTCTTGCGCCTGCCGTTGAACACACTTAAGCCGATTATGGCTTAGGGTTTCCCAATAATTGGTATATATACCTTTACAAGTTTGTTTCGAGTCCCTCCCTTTACGTCTAACGCGTTTCTTATCCCGAACTTTTGAAATAACGACTAACCGGCCCCTTTAATTTTGATAAACCATGCTTTATGTGAAAACCATACAGTCCATGCTATTTAAAAGAGGCTTGGTTCACGTAACAACCCGATTTATTGGTTTACGAATTTCCGGGATGTTACACTTTATTAGTCTCTTCCTATGTTAAGCCAATACTAATGCTAGTACCCTCTTACTTCATGTCCAATTTATCACTTTCAACACATGCCACCATACCTGCCCATATTTCTAGTTAATTTAATTAAATAACACACAAATGTAAGATATATTTAACCTATTGTGTCCTTTATTGCCTTAATCATTAAATAAATTTCATCAATAAGACAATCATTTAGTAATTAACTATTGCTATTCTATTCATTATTTCAAAAATAGGTCTTGAATATGAAACCAATTAACATTAGTGTAATTGAATTTTACGTTAATGCAATACATAAATAGAACCCCCTAGCTTAATATAATCTTTACCTGCATAGTCTTCCGTTTTGGACTCCTCCTGTGTCAACCCAAGACTGAAACTAGGCTCTCTACCATTTTTTGCTCATCTCTGATCAATGCCATGTTTATGGTCACCTCTTCACCTTTTCCCTTTTCTCCAACTTCATCACATGCACCTAAACCTTTCTATTTTTTTTATAACATGTATGTTTAAAACCATAAAACATTAATATAACCGTAGTACCAACAACATAGTATTTATTTTACTATAAAGTTAGGTTTTGTTTCACTCCGATCTAAGTATACTTGAAGCCCAGGTTTTCACAGGCGCTATACGTAAAGTGCATTTTTTAAGTCTTTATCTACAAAATACTTAATTAAATATTTACCTGCACATACATTTGATTTTTTTCGTCTTGTGTCAAACCAAGGCTAAAACTAGGTCCATCTATCTTTTTTTTGGCTCTTTTACATTCAACCCCATGTTTATTGTCATCACCTGTACCTTACCCTTATCTGCTATTTCATCACCTGCCTCCAAATCTTCTTCTTGTGTTATCAATGTAAATATATGTTACCTTGATGTAACAAATTTTTGGTATATATATACACCGTCTATAGTGTCCAAATAACATTAGTGAATATGTAACAATTTACATTAATGCAATATTAGTTTACCTCTACCTAATAGAAACTACCTCTAATTAGGTTAAGAAAATATTTACCTACACTCTCCTCGGTTTTTTTAATCTTCCTGCGTAAACCAAAACTGAAACTAGGTCCATCTATATTTTTTTGGCTCATGTACAACAATGTTTTCAGAACCGGACCGGACGTCGAACCGGTCTCCTTACCGGTCCACTGGTCCGACCGGATTTAAGAACCGGACGACGTCATAAATATTATAAAAATATATCAGTCTAAATAGCTTTTAATCCTTTCAAAAACCACCAACAAGTCAATTTCAATAATTTTAAACTAACAATTACCTACGAAATAAGAAGCCAAGAGACTTAAAAAGATTAAAAAAAAAAAAAATAGTCAAGCGGTTCAACCGGTCCGACCACCCGGTTTCCGGTCCGACCGCCGGTTCAACCGGTCCGACCACCGGTTCGCTGCAGAAACGGTTCAACACATAAAACCGGACCGGTCAGACCACCGGTTCCCGGTCCGACCGGTCCGACCGGCCGGTCCGGTCCGGGTTTCAAAACATTGATGTACAATCAACTCTTTGTTTATGTACACTTCCTCAGCTGATCCCTTGTCTCTCACTTTATCACTTGCCACCAAAACTTCTATTCGATCACCGGTGTGTTTTTGAACACATATTACATTAATGTTATCATAAGTTTCAGCAACATAAATATTTAATTACCTATAAACTCTAGCATTGTTCTAGAATGATGTAACTTCCCTAACATCATGGTAACCTTAACTACACACCATTTTGTATTTTAATGAGCTATAGTTAATGAGCACTTAATCAGTTATAGTTTGTAGTCAAGTAACTCAAATTAACTTAATAATTCCTTACCTGCACATTCCGTTATTTTTTTCCTCCTGTGTCAACCCAGGGCTGAAACTAGGTCCGCATACGTTCTATGGCTCCTCTAAATTCCCCCTCATATTTCCGGAGAACTCCTAAACTGCACCCTTAGCTGTTACTTGTAAGGTTATATAGGCTCGTGTATACAAAATAATCAAGATTGAAGACCCGAAGATCAAGATTGAAGAAAATCAAGATTTTGGCCTGAACGAAAGTTCCGGACGGAAGTTTGAGGCGGTTGGGACGAAACTTTTTGTAAAAGTATAAATAATCGGTTCATTTCTTCGTGTTAAAGCTTCTAGAATCTCGTGTAATAGTTTAGCCACTTTTACATGTATTTCTCACTGATTTGGGTCTAGAATAGGTTATAGAGATTAATTGTACTTATCATTTAGCGTTTATCAATTGAAATCGATGTTTTATGGCTTTTGGTGTTTCCATGATGTTCTTGAGTTGCATGTGTTGATTTCGAGCCCGCTTACATGCAATTGATCATTCTGATTGATCTGTTGTTGTAATTGGATTGCTCTTGACAAGAAATCACTAAGATCCAGAGGCTTTGGACCTACAATTTGGTATTAGAGCCTTCGTGCTCTTATTTTAGAGATTTCTATGTTTTCCTAATTTGAGGCTTGATTTCACACTATTTGGAGCTTATATTGCTGAGGTTTTACCACGGAGTTGTCAGGATTCTTTTGGTATAGTTTATGTGGCATTAGAAGGGTTTTTCTGCACTGTTATTGGATTTTGGGTTGAATTTTTGATTTAGGCGAAACTTTTCCTTGGGCGAAAGTTTTTCAAATTTTCTCTTGGAGCTTCACACTTTCAGACGAAAGTTACAACTGTTGGACGAAACTTCAAACTTTCCTCTAGACAAAATTTCCAACTTTCGGACGAAACTTTAGAAGAAAGTTTTCTTGGAACGAAGTTCTACTTGGCGAAAGTTTCTGAGCCAGACGAAAATTTAGACGAAAATTTGGGCGAAAGTTTCAGGCGAAAGTTTTGAAAATTTCAGATTTTGCAGTTTTTTCATTGTGTTTGATCTCTTGACCGTTGTTCCTTCAATATGGCTCTTAACTTTGATATCAAGATTGGTGCTGGAAATCGTCCTTCAAAGCTTCAATAAATTGTAGATTTTCCAAACTAGAAGAACAGGAAAAAGTCTTTCTTCTACTTAACTGATTACAATCTTTGAATTCTATTATCAAAGGACCACACATGCCGATAACGACCGGTCCTGATGGGGGTAGTTCCTAATACCGATGCCGATATGTAAGGCCCCATTCCCTGGTAACCTCACTTGTTGGATTTACTCATAAACATAGTCCTAAATACTGAGCTTAAATTTAAAACATTCGAATTCAATCTCTTCATAACGTAACATAACATGATATAACAGCGGAAGTCTTAACAACTAAATACATAACATTGTCTTAATATATATATAAAAGTGGGATGTCAGTCTTGTGCCGGGTAACCTTCACGCCATCGCACGACCTTTTCTTCCTTTACCTGAAATGTATACTAAAAGTCAGCTAACGCTAGTGAGTTCTAGTTTAAAGACAATCATACATAATATTTATCTTATCATGAGTATTATATATATATATATAATATACCTAACATTCGAGCTTTTACATATTCTTTGCTTTACTGTTCTCACATAACATTCATATTGAGTATATACATATGTACATACATACTTACTTGGGGAGAACATTCATTTGGCCATAAACTTAAGGGTGATCAACCCATCATACTCGTCGCGAATGTCACAAAGACATCGCAGTGAGAACTACCGTCGTAGCCCTTTTCATTAACCGTCCGGCTCTAGAAAACCGTCCGTCGAAACTTAAATCCGTCCGGCAACCTTTGTCCGTCCGCTCTTAAACCGTCCTACCGTCGTAGTCCGTCATTTTGTCCGTCTGCCCTAGGGCATCCGTTTCCCACGCGACCATTATGTATGCAACCGTTCTACTTGAGTTAAGGCATTTGCTTTGACCGTCCATTAGTGCCTTTTTATACGTCCTAGCTTGCGAAGGAACGTTTTTGTCCCGGTTGCAAAATAGTCACGTGGTCGTCCGTCTACCGAAGTAGCCGTTGTCATAGAAGGGTTCATAACGTTTACATACATTCATAACATGTAATATATATAATATAAAGCAAGATTTCATTCTTTTACGTTATGTCCTTCTTTCATTCATTCTTTATAATCATACGTTTCATTCTTTTTCATAATTCATTTTCATATATAAGTATATATATATATTTGTATACCACGTATGATCACATTGACATTCATAGCATTTATTCATTTAGTGTATACACTTCAGCCCCAAAATATTTAAAATGATTTGCACATAACATAGAAGGGGGCACATAGAACTCACCTGATAAGCTAGTCTTGGTTGTCCTACAGAAAGGCCCAATAACGTCACGTACGATCTGAATTATGTAGTTAAATACACATCAGACCCAATCCCGACTCTAAAGGTTTAATCATACTGAATTAGGCGAACATACTGACTTAACTAACTGGTCTGCTGCCTGCACAGTTAGTAAGTGCGCAAGGCCTTGCTCATGCGTACTTGACAAGTACGCAGAACATTCTTATTGCGTACTTGATAAGTACGCAGGATCTTCCTCATGCGTACTTGATAAGGACGCATGACATCCTTCTTGCGTACTTGATAAGTACGCAAGACCTGCTTCCTGGACGAGTCCGAAATTCTTGCATGTTAATTCGATTATGCTAATCTTACAACTTTCTTTGATCAAAATGTGCGGTTTTCATTCTAGATGCTAGTTCTAAGCTTATTTTCAAGTTTCATCCATAAAAACGTCTCATATTAAGCTAAAACCCGAGAAACCCCAAAACAAACAAAAACTTAGTTTAGGGTCGAATCGTTACCTGGATTGGAATTCTGATTCGGAGGTTTTGCTCACGAGCTCAGTAGTAACGTGCTCCTTCAATTTCGGGTCGATCCGTCACTTTCTCTCTCTAGGCCCGAGCTCTCCTTTCTCTCTCTAGGTTGCAAGTTGTGGTGGAAATAAAGGTTCTAGTGCTGTCTTGACCCTTATATACCTTGGCTTCGCTCGGCCAGTTGGAGCCGAGCGCAAGCCCATCCATTTTCTTTCATTTTTTTGACGATTAAATCTCTACCGCTTTATTATTTACTTATTTACTATTTTTGGGATGTTACAAGTCTACCCTACTTAAAGAGGTTTCGTCCTCGAAACCGCTCATACGTTAAACAATTTAAGGTATAGTCCCCTCATCTCGTCTTATTTTTCCCATGTAGCTTCTGACCCTTTTTTGTGCTTCCATTGTATTTTGACTAAAGGAATCGACTTATTGCATAGTCGTTTCTCAGCTCGGTCAAGAATGGCTATCGGTTCCTCTACATAATTTAGACTGTTATCCACTTTGATCTCGTTGTAAGGTATGCGAGCTGTGTCGTCAGCTAGGCACTTTCGTAAGTGCGACACGTGGAACGTAGGGTGTATTCCACTAAGCTCAACGGGTAGGTCGAGTCTGTAAGCAACTTGACCCACTCTCGCTAAAATCTTGAAAGGTCCGACAAACTTTGGACTTAGTTTGCCACGTTTTCTGAATCGAATGATTTCTTTCCATGGTGATACCTTTAACAGTATCATGTCCCCCACTTGAAACTCTAAATCCTTTCTTCTCTTATCCGCGTATGATTTATGTCTGTCCTTTGCGGCTTTCATTCGAGCCTTGATTCGATCAAACTTCTCGGAAGTAGCTTTGACCACTTCGAGACTTGCAAAATCCTTTTGTCCAATTTCCCCCCAACAAACCGGGGTCCTACATCTCCTCCCATACAACATTTCAAATGGCGGCATGCCAATAGTTGAGTGATAGCTGTTATTATATGAAAATTCTGCCAATGGTAGATGGCTGTCCCAGCTCCCACCGAAGTCAATGATACAGGCCCGGAGCATGTCCTCTAAGGTCTGAATGGTCCTTTCAGATTGTCCATCGGTTTGGGGGTGGTAAGCGGTGCTGATGTTCAGTCTAGTGCCCATTGCTTCGTTGAATTTCTTCCAAAACCTTGAAGTGAATCTAGTATCCCTGTCGGACACAATCGACAGCGGCATACCATGTCTGCTCACAACTTCCTTGATAAATACTTCTGCTAGTCTTTCTGATGAAGAAGACTCACGTATTGGCAAGAAGTGAGCACTTTTCGTCAAACGATCGACGATCACCCAAATGGTATCATTGCCTTTAGCTGTTCGCGGTAGCTTGGTAATGAAGTCCATCGTGATCCCCTCCCACTTCCATTCCGGTATTGGTAGAGATTTCATTTTACCGCATGGTTTCTGGTGCTCGGCCTTAACTAGTGAGCACGTTAGGCACTTGTTCACGTACTCGGTCACATCATTTTTCATGCCAGGCCACCAGTGCTCTTTCTTCAAGTCTTGATACATTTTGTTTGTCCCAGGGTGGATAGAATAGCGAGACTTATGGGTCTCATCGAGTATTTTTCCTCTAAGCTCGCCAATCTTAGGTATCCACATCCGGCCAAACCTAGTTCGTACACCGTATACATTTGCATCCAAATTTCCTTGTTGCCCTACTATTCTTTCCCGTTTTATATTTCTTTCTAATATTGCTTCATCTTGTGCCTTTGATATTTCACTCATCAAATCAGGCGTTATAATCAGCTGACATGCTTTGATTCGGATAGGTTCCGATTCTTCTTTTCTGCTTAAAGCGTCAGCCACTACGTTTTCCTTGCCCGGATGGTACAATATCTCACAATCATAGTCCTTTAGTAGCTCTAACCACCTCCTTTGTCTCATGTTTAATTTCCTTTTGTTCGAAAAAGTACTTCAGGCTTTTGTGATCGGAGTAAATGGTGCATTTAACTCCATACAGATAGTGCCTCCATATTTTCAATGCGAAAACTACTGCCGCCAACTCTAGATCATGAGTTGGGTAGTTAACCTCATGAATCTTTAGTTGTCGCGAGGCATAAGCAATTACCTTTCCTCGTTGCATAAGTACGCAACCTAAACCCTGATCTGAAGCGTCAGAGTAGACTACCAAGTCTTCATTTCCCTCGGGTAATGCCAAGACTGGAGCTTGGGTTAATCGTGCCTTAAGTTCCTCAAACGCGTTGTTTTGTGTTGGAACCCATTCATATTTCACTTCCTTCCGTGTCAACTTAGTTAGTGGCGAGGCTATTCTTGAAAAATCTTGAATGAACCTTCGATAGTAGCCTGCCAATCCCAGAAAACTTCGTATCTCTGTTGGTGTCTTTGGGACATTCCATTCCTTTACTGTCTCGATCTTTGCAGGATCCACCATGATTCCGTTTGGGTTTATTACATGACCTAGGAATTGGACTTCCCTAAGCCAGAACGCGCATTTGGAGAATTTTGGGTATAACTTTTCCTGCTTTAGCACCTCCACAACCTCTCTTAGGTGGCAGTGGTGATCACCCTCGCTTTTCGAATATACCAGTATATCGTCTATAAAAACTATCACTGATCGATCCAACATTGGTCGACATACTCTATCATCAAATCCATGAACGCTGCTGGCGCGTTGGTCAATCCGAAGGACATCACGAGAAACTCATAATGCCCATAACGCGTGCGAAACGCGGTCTTTGGTACGTCTTCTTCTCTTACTTTCAACTGATGGTAGCCCGACCTAAGATCGATCTTTGAGAACCAACTCGCACCTTGTAGTTGATCAAAAATGTCGTCTATTCTAGGCAGTGGGTATTTGTTCTTTACTGTCCTCTTGTTCAACTCGCGGTAGTCAATGCACATGCGCATGCGGCCGTCCTTCTTCTTTACAAATAGTACCGGAGCACCCCACGGTGAGATGCTCGGTCTAATAAATCCTTTTTCTGTTAGTTCCTCTAGTTGAGACATAAATTCTTTCATTTCTGACGGAGCCAATTGGTAGGGGGCTTTGGCAACGGGCTCAGCTCCTGGCAGTAAGTCAATCTGAAATTCTATTTCCCGATCGGGTGGTAACCCAGGTAGATCCTCCGGGAATACTTCCGAAAAGTTGCACACCATGGGTACATTCTTGAGTTCATTCATTTTCATTCTATCATCAATAACATATGCCAGATAAGCTTCGCAATCGCGCCTCATGTAACTTTCGGCCTTGATCATCGAGATGACGTTCGGCATCGTGCAATTCCAATCCCCATAAACCGTAATTGGACTGCCGCTAGGAGCTTTGAGGTGTATCCTCTTATGTTTACATATGATTTGAGCTTTATTGGCAGCTAGCCAATCCATATCCAATACTATATCGAATCCTCCTAAGGTGAGAAGGAATAATCTAGAAGGGAACTTATGACCCTCTATTTCTATGATGCAATCCTCTGTTACTTGAAATACTGCCGAATTTTTACCAACGACAGTTTGTACACTAATGGCCTTTACTATGGTGTTGATAGTGCAACCTAGTTTACGACTAAATGCATTGGATATAAAACTTTTACTAGTACCAGAGTCAAATAAAATAGCAGCATGTTCATCATTAACTAGGAACGTACCTGACACAACAACAGGGTTTCCCCTGGCTTCCTCCTCAGTCAGGGCTTAGGTTCGAGTCCTAGCCTGCGGTTGTTCCTTTTCAGCTTCCTTTTCCTTTCCCGAACCGGATTGTCTGGTTTTCCTGCAATCCCTAGTCTGGTGTCTATATCTTTTCAACTTTGGCACTTGACGTCCTTCAAACAATCTCGGGAGTAGTGCCCCGGTTTCCCGCACTTATAGCATGTGGTGGTGCCGACTCGACACTCGCCAAGATGTTGCCTTCCACATTTCTTGCATGTTTCATATTCATCCGACCTTGGTTTCTTAATTTCATTTGCTACATTCCCTTTTCCGGTGCCTCTAGATGGGTTCTCACACTTTCTCTTTTGTGTCTCAGGTGCCGGGTCCTCATTGGCATAATCGTCGTAGACGATTCCAGACAGGTTGACTACCGACTCGAAGGTCGATGGTAGATTAGTTTTTACATGAACACGGACCCTTTGAGGTAGGCCCTTTACATAGTACTTAATCATTCGTTCTTCTGTCTCCACTAGGTGGGGTACCAGTTGGGCCAGCTCGTTGAATCTTGAGGTATACTGGCGATGAATCTTGTTGCCAGCCTTGAAGTTTAGGAACTCGTTCTCCACATGATCAATCTTGTTCTGTGGGCAGAACTTTTGGATTATGAGTTTCTTCAGGTCTTCCCATGTCATTCTGGCAAGAGCGTTTGGCGACTTTGTTCTCTGAATGTTTCTCCACCAACCTAGTGCTTCATTGGTGAAAGAATGAGCAACATATTTAACCGCCTGGTCCAGTCGACATTCGCTGATGTTGATTACAGCGTTCATCCTCTCGATCCATTCGAACGTAGCCACTGAATCTTTATTCCCATCGAACTTGGGAGGGTCTCCGTCCTTGAAACCTTTGTAAGTACACCCACAATTGCTCGATCTCACGTTCACTTCATCCCCATCACTGGCATACACTTTTTCTTCATGGTCTCCTTCATCCTCCTCTCTACTTTTCTTTAGTGCCTCTAATAGTAGATCAGGCAATACTTTCTTCAGGGTGAGTACAAATTCACGGGCAATAGCATCCCTGACCTCGGGTTCCAACTTTATAGGCCCTTGATTGTTGTTTCCAGTTGGGGTCACCTCTGTTTCGTGCACACTCTCAGTGTGTTCTGCGTGCACACTCTCTTCCTCTTCATGTCTTTGATTCAATGGAGGTCTACCGACTCGGCCAATGCGACCGCCTCGGCGTCCTGTTCTTCCTCCACCAGCCATAGTTCCTAGTTTCCTGATAGTTATAAAGGGAATACATCAATGTCATTTCTTCAGATCATAGTTTGGAACAGTACGAGCAAGGTAAATTATTAATTACAGTGACCGGTTTGTGATTACTAATTTACATTGTTTTTCGGGTTCAAAACTCTTCAAATCGGTTGTGACATTGACATCTATTTGTTCTAAGTTAAGGTATCTATTCTTATCCAAGTGTATTAACTCTAGTACTTACTTACCGTGCTGGCATTGGCGTTGGTTACCCATACTGACATCCGTGCGTTGGTCCCATAATCAGCTTGAGTCCAGACATTTAGGGATGTCTGAATCTCTCAAACTATTGCTCTGATACCAACTTGTAAGGCCCCATTCCCGGGTAACCTCACTTGTTGGATTTACTCATAAACATAGTCCTAAATATTGAGCTTAAATTTAAAACATTCGAATTCAATCTCTTCATAACGTAACATAACATGAAATAACAGCGGAAGTCTTAACAACTAAATACATAACATTGTCTTAATATATATATAAAAGTGGGATGTCAGTCTTGTGCCGGGTAACCTTCACGCCATCGCACGACCCTTTCTTCATTTACCTGAAATGTATACTAAAAGACAGCTAACGCTGGTGAGTTCTAGTTTAAAGACAATCATACATAATATTTATCTTATCATGAGTATTATATATATATATATATATATATATATAATATACTTAACATTCGAGCTTTTACATATTCTTTGCTTTACTGTTCTCACATAACATTCATATTGAGTATATACATATGTACATACATACTTACTTGGGGAGAACATTCATTTGGCCATAAACTTAAGGGTGATCAACCCATCGTACTTGTCGTAAATGTCACAAAGACATCGCAGTGAGAACTACCGTCGTAGCCCTTTTCATTAACCGTCTGGCTCTAGAAAACCGTCCGTCGAAATTTAAATCCGTCCGGCAACCTTTGTCCGTCCGCTCTTAAACCGTCCTACCGTCGTAGTCCGTCATTTTGTCCGTCTGCCCTAGGGCATCCGTTTCCCACGCGACCATTATGTATGCAACCGTTCTACTTGAGTTAAGGCATTTGCTTCGACCGTCCATTAGTGCCTTTTTATACGTCCTAGCTTGCGAAGGAACGTTTTTGTCCCGGTTGCAAAATAGTCACGTGGTCGTCCATCTACCGAAGTAGCCGTTGTCATAGAAGGGTTCATAACGTTTACATACATTCATAACATGCAATATATATAATATAAAGCAAGATTTCATTCTTTTACGTTATGTCCTTCTTTCATTCATTCTTTATAATCATACGTTTCATTCTTTTTCATAATTCACTTTCATATATAAGTATATATATATATTTGTATACCACGTATGATCACATTGACATTCATAGCATTTATTCATTTAGTGTATACACTTCAGCCCCAAAACATTTAAAATGATTTGCACATAACATAGAAGGGGGCACATAGAACTCACCTGATAAGCTAGTCTTGGTTGTCCTACACAAAGGCCTAACAACGTCACGTACGATCTGAATTAGGTAGTTAAATACACATCAGACCCAATCCCGACTCTAAAGGTTTAATCATACTGAATTAGGCGAACATACTGACTTAACTAACTGGTCTGCTGCCTGCGCAGTTAGTAAGTGCGCAAGGCCTTGCTCATGCGTACTTGACAAGTACGCAGAACATTCTTATTGCGTACTTGATAAGTACGCAGGATCTTCATCATGCGTACTTGATAAGTACGCATGACATCCTTCTTGCGTACTTGATAAGTACGCAAGACCTGCTTCCTGGACGAGTCCGAAATTCTTGCATGTTAATTCGATCATGCTAATCTTACAACTTTCTTTGATCAAAATGTGCGGTTTTCATTATAGATGCTAGTTCTAAGCTTATTTTCAAGTTTCATCCATAAAAACGTCTCATATTAAGCTAAAACCCGAGAAACCCCAAAACGAACAAAAACTCAATTTAGGGTCGAATCGTTAGCTGGATTGGAATTCTGATTCGAAGGTTTTGCTCACGAGCTCAGTAGTAACGTGCTCCTTCAATTTCGGGTCGATCCGTCACTTTCTCTCTCTAGGCCCGAGCTCTCCTTTCTCTCTCTAGGTTGCAAGTTGTGGTGGAAATAAAGGTTCTAGTGATGTCTTGACCCTTATATACCTGGGCTTCGCTCGGCCCGTTGGAGCCGAGCCCAAGCCCATGCCCATCCATTGTCTTTCATTTTTTTTGACGATTAAATCTCTATCGCTTTATTATTAACTTGTTTACTATTTTTGAGATGTTACAGTAACCTTACTTTATGGATCACAGGATGATTCGAGATAACATATTGTTAGTACATAGTATTTACAAAACCTTACAATGCACGATTAAATAAATTAACGCGTTCATGTTTAATAACCAGCTCACAACACGATATACGATTTATTAATATTAAATATTAATAATAATTCTAAAAATTATTCGGACGATTAATCTAGGAGCATTTACACGTTATACGACGTGGGACACCAGACTACGATAAATATCAGCGTAAATGTAATTCAGTTATTTAATTACCTAGTATGCTTAAATAATATAAATGATTATTTATATTATCATTAATGATTTACTATTAAGATTATTTGAGGAATGATAATTTTAATAGAGAGTGAAACATTCAAAGGGCGAACACGTTAAATACGCAGTACTGGCGAGTACCGGCTCGGACATCGGTTGGGGGTAGAGATCTCCTAACGTGAATATTTAAATAATGTTTATAATAACGTCATCAAATTCTAAGTAACTTAAAAATTATGATTCAGAGACTTTGGTCATGACGGGGACTCGAGTGAATACGCGTGTTTTGCAAACCAGTATTTTACCTCAAGAAATCCTCCACCAAAACCCTAGATATAAAATGATCCTTCTCTTTTATTTCTTCATTTTGGCCTCCACCCTTGCACCACACAAAAACACACACTTGTGTGTGTAATGAGAGAGAGAACGGGAGAAAGAGGGGAGCCGCCAGCCACTCCGGCGAGCTCAACCTACGACGGCGGTGACGAAAGGCGGATAGACGACGGCGACGGCCGGCTGAGGCGAGGACGAAGGAGGCAAGAAAGTGGTGGTTATGCGTGGCTGTAGTGATGACCCGACGAGGAGCATGGTGGTGCTAAACAGAGGCGACGGCGGCCGGAGACGTGCAAGACATCAGTTCCGGAGACGTGCAAGACATCAGTTTCGGAGACGTGAAATCTCAAAATACGCGTCTCGCGGCGACTCTGGTGTGGAGGCGGCCTCAGGCGGGTCAGGGATCTTAAAACCCGATTTTCCGGCAGAAAGTGAAAATTTGGCGGCGACGAAGCTAGGGTTCCGACGAACCCAAATCACCCGATCCAAACCTACATGTGTTCTCTCGGTTCAGATCCGTCCATCTAAGGTAAAATACATCTCGATCTGTTGGTATTCCGGCCGACTAGGGTTTAGAACCCGGTTTTCCGGCGAGTTCCTTTTGAATTCCTTGTTATTTATGTTAAAATCTTCATATAGATACTGATTTACATCCATTTTCGTGCTTTCCGACGAAATAAGCTTTTCTAGCTACAGGTCCGGCAACTAGAAGCGTCCCTGTGTTTTTCCCGGTGATTCCGGTGACTCCTTTCTCGTTTCATTGTCATTACGAGTGTAGATCTAAAAGACTTGAGATTTGGTTTGTTAATCTTGTGGGTTATCGTGAGGTCGGTTGCGTTTTGTTATAAATCTAGAAATTTTGAGTAGCCGGGTTTCATTCCCGAGTATTAAAAATGTGATTTATGGACAAATTTTAGCATCCCGAGTCATGGTCAGCTTGGTCAACGCTGGCCAACGAAAGTCAAATTCGGGTCAACGACGGTCAAACGTGGTCAATGCGTGAAACGTAAGGTTTAGGACGTGTTGGTCCGTAGACGAGACTTACTAAAGTTATAAACGCACGCTAACGTACTTATATTTGTTTACGCAAAAGTTAAACGCGTGTGCGGTTGAATTACGTTGAGCATTTAACGACTTGTTAATGAGAAACTATATAATTATAAAGTTATATAATTATTAACAAACGAGAAAATATATTCGAGTATGCGTAAACCTTTAAACGAGAATCTTGAATACGGTAAATAAACAATACGTGTAATTAGTAAATATTATTATGTGAATGTGAAGATCATTATACTATATTTGTGGTGTCAAACGTTTTGTACATAATAAATACGATTAGGATGGTTTTGTGTAAATGTATATATATGTATATATATATATATATATCCATTCATTTGATTTTCAATAAATGGTATTTAAGTACATGACCCGAAGGACTAAACTATTATTTGACGAATAACAACGTTGATTAAAATATATTTTTCATATATATAAATGTACCACATGAATATATAAATACATATTGGAATATAAATGTTTATGTTTTATATAAAATTAAATGAATATTTTGAAACCACGATATTTATCCTCGAATATATACATGTATATTCATATACTTAAACGTAAAGCAAATATACATAGCATTTAGGAGTTTTGGATAAATGACATAAATAATTGGAAACTTAACGAAAACATTTCGAATAAATATAAAACTTAGACTTTTATAAACGTGGACAAATATTTTGTTATGTATATACAATGGTAGTTATATGTAAATGTATATATATAAATAAATCTTTATATCTTTTATAAACCATTAGATATTATATAATACGAAGCTTAGTTGTAAGCACATACACAAATATATATATATATATATGTGTGTGTGTGTATATATGTACATACATTAACATTGACACATGGATCTAAGCGTATCTTACATGAGCCCTAACGTTTACTTGCGAGATAAACGAATAGTACAAATATATTTTAGAGTTTAGTTACATATATGCATGATTATATATTAACACGTGTACATAATAAAACTCTGAGATAGTTCATTAAAACATATATTTGCACATATTCTGTTAAGATTCACACGAACGAGAATTGTGATTAATAATTATAAGTACATATCGTTATGCACAACCGCGAGCTTGATAAACTAATACGTTTGAACGTGACCATTGGAACATAAACAAGTTGAGAATCCCGCCTCGACCTGAATAACAATTATTACCAATCGTTAAATCGACAACATGGCTCAACCGCACACATGATAGCTTAACATGAGTTTAGACTCGCTTTATTATATCAGGGTTAGTCCAAGAAGCTCTTTAAGTACCTACAGGGAATCGTATGACTCGAGTAGGATATAGACGCGCTACTATCGCATTACGTGGGCATTGTTTCCTGTTGTTACATGAAGGACATTATCGTTCCTAACACGTTTTCAGGTGTTCACTACCCCTTTTAACTTTTTAAATGTTTTAAGAAACATCGGGGGAGAAACATACTTTCTTAGCACTTTTGATACATTTGAAAACATCATTGTTTGATACATTTGAAAACATCATTACTTGATACATTTGAGGAAACATGAAACATATTTACTTTACACGTTTGAAAACATGAAAACACACTTACGAACCTTTTCATATGGTAACAAGAGGACAAGACCCGACCTTATGTTTGCATGAGTTAACGAACATAGAGCTCGCTAAAAGTCCCCTACGTGAACATTTTTCTAACCATTAGCTATAGTTTTAGCCTGGGACTATGTGGATAGTACTATTGGGATTGACACCCAGGTCATGGTTCGATCGATTTTGGTCGAATGGCCGCATAATGTTCAAACGTGTGCTTGGGAGGTACGAGCTGGGGGCAAAATACATGTGTAATGGTTTGGTTATGCCTCATGTATGAACATATTATTTGTATTCCTAGCTAGTCTACAAATGGGTCAACGTTATTTGTTTTGTTTATCATATACGCTTGGAACTATTTGCGAACAACTGGGTTTACAAGGATTACTTTACATGTTTTCAGTGGGAAAACTACTCATTTTATGACTATGAAGTCATCACTCATTTTCAGTGGGAAAACTACTCATTTTATGACTATGAAGTCATCACTGGTTTTCATTTGGAAAGCTACTCATTTTATAACCATGAACTCATCACATGTTTTCAAGGAAAACGATTTTTATATTATGGACATGTGCACATTAACATTGTTTTCAAGGAAAACCACTTTACATTGCAACAATCAAACAACTCTACTTCCGCTAACCTTTCCGATGTGAACGTCTCGCGAATAGGTAGGAAATGAGCACTCTTCGTTAAACGGTCTACAATTACCCAAATGGTATCATGACCTTTAGCTGTGCAAGGTAGCTTGGTTATGAAGTCCATTGTAATGTGTTCCCATTTCCATTCCGGTATATCGAGTGGTTGAATCTTCCCATACGGTTTCTGGTGTTCGGCCTTCACTTGTGAGCAAGTCAAGCACTTGCTTACGTATTTTGTCACCTCATGTTTCATTCCAGGCCACCAGTATTCCTTCCTTAGATCTTGGTACATTTTGTTGGTACCGGGATGGATAGAGTAACGAGACTTATGAGACTCATCCAAGATCTTGGTTCTAAGCTCGCCACCCCTAGGTATCTATACCCGTCCAAAACGTGTCCTAACACCAAGGGTGTTATATTCCAACTTGTCATGCTGGCCAACCATCCTTTCTTTCTTTATGTTTTCTTTTTTCAGTGCCTCATCTTGAGCCTTTTCAATTTCTCTCATCACATCCGGTGTCACCACCAATTGACAAGCTTTAACTCTAATAGGAACAGGCTCATCCTTTTGGCTTAGAGCGTCAGCCATCACGTTCGTCTTTCCAGGATGGTATATGATTTCACAATCATAGTCTTTCAAAAGTTCCAACCATCGCCTCTGCCTCATATTCAGTTCCTTTTGTTCGAAGAAGTACTTCAAACTTTTGTGGTCAGAGTAAATGGTAAACTTCACCCCGTAAAGGTAGTGCCTCCAGTTTTTCAATGCGAACACAACAGCCACAAGTTCCAAGTCATGAGTTGGATAATTGACTTCATGCACTTTTAACTGCCGTGACGCATACGCGATCACCCTCCCGCGTTGCATCAGCACGCACCCCAATCCCTGACCTGAAGTGTCAGAGTATACCACCAAGTCTTCATTGCCTTTGGGAAGGGCCAAGACTTGAGCTTGCGTTAGCTTCTCCTTGAATTCCTTAAACGCTTCATCCTGGGTCGCACCCCATTCGTACTTCACCTCCTTCCGAGTCAACCTTGTCAACGGCGAAGCAATTTTCAAGAAATCCTGGATGAATCTATAATAGTAGCCTGCCAACCCCAAGAAACTGCGGATTTTAGTGGGCGTCTTAGGAATATCCCAATATCTTACCGTCATTATCTTTGCTGGGTCAACCATAATGTCGTTCGGGTTGATGACGTGACCTAGGAATTGGACTTCCCTAAGCCAGAACGCGTATTTGGAGAACTTAGCATATAGTTTCTCCTTCTTCAGAGGTTCCAACACCTCCTTCAAGTGACATGCGTGATCACCCTCATTCTTGGAGTAGATGAGGATATCATCGATGAACATAATTACCGATTGGTCCAGCATCGGTCGACACACCCTATTCATCAAATCCATGAACGTCGCGGGGGCGTTTGTCAATCCGAAGGACATCACGCGGAACTCGAAATGTCCATAACGAGTTCAAAACGCGGTTTTCGGTATGTCTTCTTCCATCACCTTGAACTAATGGTACCCGGATTGAATGTCGATTTTTGAGAACCAACTTGCTCCCTGTAATTAATCGAACAGGTTGTCGATCCTTGGTAGAGGGTACTTGTTCTTCACCGTTCGTTTGTTCAACTCCCGGTAATCGATACACATTCTCATCAAACCATCATTCTTCTTCACAAACAATACCGGAGCACCCAAGGTGAAATACTCAGTCTGATAAATCCTTTCTCAAGTAATTCGTCTAGTTGTGCCATTAGTTCTTTCATCTCCACCGGTGCTAGTCGATACGGAGCCTTGACCACGGGCTGGGCATCTGGTACTAAGTCAATCCGGAACTCAATCTCTCGGTCGGGTGGTATTCCAGGCAAGTCAAAGCTTCAAGCAATCGATGGAGAATGAGAATGGAATGATCTAGAGGCAAAACAATCACTTTCTCTCTCTAAGATGTGTGGGGAAGATGAAGATAGAAATGAGGGTTGGAAGGGAAGGGCTTGGGTTATGGAGGCTCTCCCTCCCCCTTCAGGCCCGCGCGCCCCACCTTTGGCCCACAACATGTTCCTTCTCGCCCCGACACTTCTTTCCAGTGAAAAACCCACACCCGTCACGTGATAAAATTTTCGGATGTTACACTATATTGGTCATTAAAGTTTAGTTGTGGGCTCATGAATATCTTACCCTATCTGCTTGGGCATTTCTTGTAACATAGTATGACATGAATTTAAGTGTTTATTCTTAAACCTATCATTTATTATTGTTTAAACCTACGAAGTCACCGCCTTTATAGCTGACATTTTAAGCATATTTTTCAGGTAACAATTGATTAGCATACGAGCATACATAATATGGAGTACCATAGAAGAGTTACTAAAAATTATATTTCGATAGTTAGTCTATACTTATAAATCTTCAATATGTACTAAAAACCAAGTATCATGTAATATTATCTTGCAATGAATACATTTAGTTATTTCTATTTTAAACAATGTGTTCATGATTCCAAACAATTGTTACAACTTGTGTTTCCTCCTTAGACGGGGATTTGATTGCGGATTGACAGTGATTGGAGGTGAATTTGAGACGGGTTTGACTTTTTAGAAGTCAAAATCGGTTCTTTGAGTTCCATGGTGCAAAAGAGAGGAGGAGGGGGTTCAAGGTGAGGTTCAAACCATTTTGAGGGGTTCAAGAGCTTTCAAAAGGGTTCATTCTCTTTTTAATTTAAATCCCTTATTTCTTTTTAATTCTTTTAAATCAATTTAAATTTCTTTATTCATTTAACAACTTAAATTTCTATAAATTTCATTTAATCAAATAAGTTTCAAAAATATATATATTTATTAATCATAAATGAAAAAAAAAATTATGTGACATCATTGAAAAATCAAGGTCAACATTTTTAATATTTTACTATGATCAGTTAATTAACAATACAATACTAGTTACTTGACAATACATTATATAAACATGATTAGAAACATACACGCAAACTAAGTACATTTGAACCCTAGTTATACCTTAGTACAATATATGAAAACCCTAGTATTCAATTTAACTAAGTATAGTTATACTTGTTTAATTCATTAGACATATACATGCATAATACAATTATGTAAACTAGGGCATTCATTATACCATATATTGTTACAAATTTTCAAGAGATAAACCGTTACACTAGACATGGATTCACATGAAAACATGGTTTATAAACTTTATTTTATAAAAATCATGAAACAATAACTATTTATAAAGTCTTGGACATTTAAACATCAAACCTTATAAACATTATCATAAATAAACATTTTGGTGACACTCACTTATAACACAAATCGATTTTTATATAAAACAAACTAACCCATTCACTTGTTTTATTAATTTGAAATAAATTTCTATAACCTACAACTAAAATTTTATAGAACTTGATTAGTCATCACAATGATGACACACATCTCTTGAAAATTTCCACAAGCCTTGAGCACTCAACACCTATACAAATCTCATAATTACATCCTCTCTCACTCTCTTGTCTTTGTTTCGGCTAAGATCACCCCAAGCACACATAAACATAACTCAACACTCCACCTACATGCAAAAGCTCCCATTCTCTCCAAACCCTCTCATCTCCCTCTCTTGTTCTTGGGCTAAATCGGACTAACCAAGCTGAATTCGGAGTTCTTAGGGGCTATCAAGGTGCAAGGTAAGTGTAATAAGCTTCATCATCTCCATACAAAGCTTCCAAAACCGATTTTCATACATACAAACCCTAAAACCAGGTTTAAACTCTTGATTCTCTATCCCACTGTTTCAAACATAAACTCTTGTTACAAAACCATTCTAAACATCATAACCTACGGGATAATGTAAAGCCCCTTTCTCGGGAGACCTCACTTGTTGGATTTACTCATAAACATAGTCATCGAAATATTGAACTTACATTAAAACATTCAAGAGTAGCGGAAGAAAAACATCATTCAATTACATAACAGCGGAAGTCTTAACATAGAGAACATCGTCTTAACACATAATTAAAATGGAGTGGGATGTCAGTCTCGTGCCAGGTAGCCATCACGCCTTTGCACGTCATTTCTTCTTGTTATCTGAAGTGCATACTAAAAGTCAGCTAACGCTGGTGAGTTCTAGTTTAAATACAAGCAGTCATTGACATTATACTTTGAGATTAAATACATATTCACTTCTTTACTTTACTACTTTCATATATCTTTCATAATGAGTACGTATATAAATACATACATGCTTATTTCTTTACTTTACTAATTTCATATGGCATTCATAATGAGTACGTATATAAATACATACATGCTTATTTCTTGGTGCACAATCATTGGTCATACACATATGGGTGATCAACCCGTCATCTGACTACGTATGTCACAAAGATAAACGTTCTCGAACTATCGTTGTATCCCATTTACAAAGGTAGTAAAGGAAAGAAACATGCTTGAAGTGGATAGAGCTTGGATGGCTGTTGCTGATCAAGACTGACATCTCCTAAATTATCTAGTTATGTTTTAAAGACGATGAATGTTGAATGTTTTAAATTACTCTGAATTATGTAATAGACTTTCGATGTTTGTTTGATAATTATTCAAAGTTTAAGAACTATGTTTATGCTTATGTTTGCCAACTATGAGGGGTTCCCGGTTTGGGTCCTTTCAGAACACCATTTTATAAATTATATGAAATTCTTGTAAACTTACGTGAATACATTAAATTTAGGATTTAAGTTCAATTCGTGGATTTTTCCTTAACTGGATCATCAGGTGAGTTCATAAACCCCTCTTTTTACATTTTTGTAATTATTTTGGGGGAAAGCATATTTACAAATAAGCATGTTTTATAAACAATAAACATTTTCTTTAAACACATAAACGTTTTGACAGTTACACATACATTTTTTACATCCTTATGAATAAGGAATAAATTTCATTTGACATGAACATTCAAACACACATTTTGAAACATATTCATTTTTATACAAGAACCTAAAAATGAAACACACCTCGTATACAAACATCAGTAAGACAGTATGTATACATTTTGCCCACTTGTTGTTATATAGCTATTAACTCTAGTTTGAGACGACAGGTGTATGTGTAGTACTACTTGGGTGATTTCCACGCACAGTTGGGAAACCCCACTGAATTTATGAGTTTTCAAGTGACTTATAGGTTACGCGTCATATTACCGCACATGTATTTAATTTTATTCACAATTTAGTGATCATTTAGCAAGTGCGGTATTTAATCATTTATGCCTAGAACACAATCCAAAGTACATGGTTGGGTTTGGTACAAGGGTTGGTTATGGACTTACTTACTATACGAGTACATGATACAATACAGTTTATACATACGGTTGACATATTATGCCTTGGGCGTTACATTGAACATTATATTGGTTAATATAGAAAACTAAAACATTATTAGCATAATTGGGTTATTATTATAAACCTGAATTACAAACATTTTTATAATAGTAATCTTTCTCAAACTTAAACTTGTGAACTCACTAACATTATTTGTTCACCTGTTTTTTGTGTATGCTTTTTCAGGTTGAAATATGTTGTTTTGTGTGCATTACTCATGCTATATGTTTGACGGACTCGCGATACGTGAAGTCCATATCTGCTTACAGTTAGGGTAGACAGAGTTGATGTGTCTGTTATGGTTTACTGATGTTTGTTGTAGTTTGAACATGTAGTACTACTTTTGATGTCTTTTGGTATGTAAACTCTGAATTATATAATCCTCTCATTTAAAAAGAGGATAATTTTGGGCAAACTGTTAAAACCTACTACTTTATGTTTAACTTCTGTTGCGATAACAATGTGCCTTGATCCCAACGTCTCGCCCGGACTCCCTATGAACATGACGGGTGTGACAAATTAATACCTTTATATATATATATATATATATATTTTAACGTGTACATTTATTTATTTAAAACATATAAATTTAGGTATTCAAATTTTCGGGTTATTACATTTATCCCCTTCAACACTTAATTTTAACACTAGAACGCTAAATCCCAAGTATTTTATACTTAAATCTAAATTTTATATTCTTTTTTAACTTGCAAAATTTAGAGTTAATTACACAGATAGCCCATGTGGTTTGCAAAAGGTAACAAGTTTGAGTACTAAAAGTTTGAAGTAACGGGTTTGAGTTTTATGCTTTTAGTTTTGTAACGAGTTTGGATATTAATGCTAACTTCCGTTAACATTTTTGTTAAGTTTGTTTAAAATGACTATATTACCGGGGGTTCATTTATGTGATTAACAATGTTCATGGGGATTAACAGGGAACAGGATGTGGTTTAGTTGTTTATTAGTTTGAGTTAAATACACAATGGTCCCTATAGTTAAAATAGAGTTAATTATATAAATGACCCTTTTGTTATAAAAGGGTATTTTAGTCATTTCATCTTATTTTAACATAAAAGTTAAAGAAAGTTAGCCTTAATACCAAACTTGTTACAAAACTAAAAGCATAAAACCTAAACATGTTACTTCAAACCCTTAGTGTCTAAACCTTGTACTTTAAACCTTGTACTTTTCGCAAACCACAGAGATTATCTGTATAATTTATGGATATAACTAAACAATAATCAAATAGTGAATTTTAGTATTAAATTCACCTAAGATATTTGTGTTGTCAATATTAAAAATAATGTGTCAATTTTTAAGGTGTTACATTAAGTTGGAAAAATATTGACAAAGGGGTCTATTACTATAAACTTCTATTAGTGTAATTAACTGTAGCAAATTTACAAGTAGGAAGGTAAGATGTACAAGTGATTGTTGCATGTTCTTTTTTATTTTCTCAGGTTAAGGTTATCTTTAAAATTGAGCTACAGCAAATTGAAAACAAGTGATGGGCTTGGCGCAGTGGTTTACACCTCTGCTTGCGACGCGGGTTTGAAACCGGCAGCCTTACACCCTTGGCCGGTTTTAAGGGCTTTAATGCCAGTTTTTTTTTCTTGCTTTTTAATGTATAACCATAAATCTTATACCCTCTTCTTACGCAGTGTGAGTTTACCTAGATCACTGGAAAGCAGCTAAGAAAGTACTTCGATATCTGTAAGGGACGAAAGACTATAAACTGACTTATAGAAGAAGTGACAATTTGGAAATGGTTGGTTATTCTGATTCTGACTTTGCTAAGTGCAAAGATGACAAGAAATCCACTTCAGGGTACATCTATATGTTAGCCGGCGGACCTATATCTTGGAAGAGTCATAAGCAACAGTTGACAACAACATCCACTATGATGGCAGAATACATAGCTGTGTATAACGCGACCTCTCATAGAATGTTGCTAAAGAATCTTATCACTGGACTCAAAATAGTTAATTCCATTTCTAGACCATTGAAGCTTTATTGTGATAACTCAGCTGCAGTTAGTTTCTTGAACAGTAAAAGTTCGACTGGAGCTGGATTATATCTTGATACAAAGTACTTGTTCGTACGTGAGCGAGTTGAGGAAAATAACCTTTGTATTGAGTATATAAGTACTAAAATTATGCTTGCGGACCCGATGACTAAAGGTATCCCACCTAAAGTTTTCGAAGAACATGTTTCAAAAATGGGCTTTTCTAAAGACCTTATTTAGTAGCATAATTGTACTTACTTACGTTTATTAATGAAATTTCCTCAGTTATTGAATTTGTTTGCCTCTGAATATGTTATGCATGCCTAATGACATATAGACACTAAGTATACAAATCAACGTTAAAGGGCTTACTTGTAAATTTGATCCTAAAGTTTACTTAAGTTTTAAATTTGTGCTATAGTATGATTAATGAGGGTCTTGAGTTGAATACTGCTTCAATTACTGTATTTCTCTGCTATAGTTACAGCTTAGAACTAAAATGAGTATTAAATCTCTGCAGACTTATTAATGCTCATAATAAATTATTACTCAGTCAAGTGGAAGAATGTAAGACACGATTTAATATGTGGCTCTTATAATCATTTATCTAATTATCAAATGATCAAATATAATTATTTATTTATTTAATAATCTATGGCTAGTAATTAGTTGATTGGCCTAATTACTCTTAATGGGCCATTAATGGGTTTCCCCTTGGGTATACATATAAATAGAGAGTTAATTAGAGGGAATAGACTAATGATTCTATTCTATCACCACTAACCAAATCGTCCCTCTCTCTCCATAACCGTGAACTTACCATCTCACCTAATACCATTCTAATCGTATACCCTAAACGGGAACCCAATCCAGATCAGAGATCATGATGTCTTCCTTATCATCGGTGAACTTAGCAGGTATGATTTATATATTATTTTCCATTACTTAGTCACAAAAACTGATCAACACATACACCTCTTTTATAGTAATAGGAGAAGAAATTGTATCTTCTTATGCTACGGTCTAAAGTCGTGGCAATATTAAAAGCTAACTTAATGCCAAAAATGATCATCTTTGTCATATTCAGGGTCTACAATTTAGTTTAGTATATATAAATAATTATGTAAACCGTTGGTTATTTGGTGCAATGGTAGCCCTAAGATTTCTCATAATGCAGGTTTTGGGTTCTAATCTGGCCACAGCAAAAAAAAGGGTATGTGATCAGGTCAGGTGGTTTACCTAATTTGGGGGTTCCTCTTGGGATGGGCTGCCCTAGATGTTTTAGGTGTTGTACCGGGGAAACCCAATTATCATACAACATATAGGTGTTGCCGTTCAAAAAAATATATAAATTATGTAACCTCCACACCTCTTTAGCTTATATTATAACATAACATAAAATCTTCTCTTATTTTGTAAGTAAATAGTTGATAAGTAATTAGATCATTTTTCAACTAATCAAACTGAATTAGAAGCAAAAACTTATAAACAAAAATGAAATAATTAATTATATAGCTTGTAAATTTTCTATGTTCATATTTATACTTTTAACTTTAAATTTAATCTCCTGAGCCAAACCGAATGCAATATCATATGAAACACATCAAATCTTTCAGCAGGTTGGTTCAAAACAAAATGCTTCCTGACTGCTCTCAAATTCTCCTTCAGCCTCAAGTACTTGTTTTCCGGCACCGACGTCAAAATTCGTTTCAAGTCAGCAACTTCAGACACGTTAACCTGAATCGAGAACGCCTCCCACCTCAACACATCACTAAAAGGTAGAACATAGTGTTCGGAAATTATAACGGGCACGCACTCCGAATAAACCGCCTCAACGATCCTAGGACTGGCCACCTCGTAGCCGCTAGGACACAGGCAGTATTTTGAGGCTAACATGAATGAGTAGTAGTCTAATCCTTTTGGTAGGTAGTTGTAGACTTGAAGATCAGGGTCCCGACCCTTCCAGTAGTTGAGGAGGATGGGTCGTATGGGACCGTGGACCCCACCTGCAAAGAATGCGAGGTGGGGTCTAGGGGAGGAGGGTGGTGGGGGAGGGATAAGATTGGAGGGCATGTTACCGTTACGGAGGTTGATTTCAGGGAGACTGACATCTTTTTGTGGGTCGAATCCTTCGGAAGAGTTGGCATTACATAGGACCCGGATTGATGAGTTGTAGAGACTGGGGTTACCTTTTGAGGCATGCGGACCCTGAATGTTCATGGAAATGTACCGTAAGAATTAATTAAAGCTGCATAAAAAAATCATGGAAATTTGGCATGGCTATAAAGTAGTTGTTATATGTCATTATTCCATGTGTGTCTCTCTCTTAAAATGGAAAAAATAAAGATATAAAGCGTTTTTAACTTGAATAAAACCAGACTAGGATGTTCAAATCATTAGCCGACTAAACTATTTAAACTGAAACAAATTAGCAAGTTTGACTGGTTTGAAAATCGAGTTGAATGATTCGGTTCATGGTTTGAAACTTGAAACCAGTTGTGTTCGGTCTTCTACCTTTATTATTATTATTGTATTTTTTCTTTTAACGTTTTGGAATACATATTTATGTATATGCATAATAGCAATGTTTTCAAAATTTGACCTGATTTAAGAACTGGTTCGTCCGGCCGGTTCACCGGTACAAATGAAAACGGATTAACCAGGCATAACAGGCCAGGTCATGAAAACATTGTATAATAGTCATAAATCATCTATATTACTTTTAACAATTTAATACAAACTAACAATTGCAAAAACAAAATAACTTTAAAAACCGGATCAACACGTCTTAACTGAACCATTTTAGTTTGTCCGACGGACCCTATCAACCATCCAGAAATTTGGTATTTTTTGAACGACGAACACACACCACTTAAAATGTACTCTTAAAATTCACCTATTACCCACTTGTAAAACTTGAATCCGCATCATTTTGATGAAAATAAACACTAAACGCAATTATTCCAAGAGGCTATCGCCTTTTAAAACCCTAGTTGATTATTTGGTTTAGAATTTAAGAAAACCGGTTGAATCAATCATGAAAAGTGAAAACCCTTAAATAATACCGAGTACATTTGGAGTGGTGGAACCTCTTCAATCCCAAAGTACCCTAGCCCTAAACCAATAAAAAATTGTCATATCACGTTTACCCTAAACTACCCCCTCACAAAGGGTGTAACCCATAAACCCGTGAACCCCTACTACCCCAACGGTCCAATTCCTCATGATAAGCAACACACAGGAAAGCGCACGGCTTCACGAACCCGTAAACCTAACCCCAGCCACAACTCGACTTGATTGCGGCGGTGTTGCCGTGAGCCTAATGGAACCCGAGGGTGAACCCGAGCTCCACCCCTTCCTCCCTAATAGAATATGAAAATTTAGCCGAAAAGTAATTACCCAGTCATGACAGGAGAGCATGAAGTGATCAGCAGCATGAGTGGTGTTCCAGAAAGGGTGTTTGGTAGAAATGATTCTGACGTAATCAGAGACAAACTGTTGTAGTGGGGTGATGTCATAGGAATCAGGCTTGTACAAATACTTGACCATCCACGTGACACTGAAAGGCATGAAGTAAACATGCGCCTTATGCGCATCTTTAGTTCTAAAATTACGCCCTCTTCTCCCTTGCTCCATCTCCTGTATAAACCTTCCTTCTATTGTGTATATGTCTTTGCATGGCCCATCATGTACTATTGGCACCTCTCCCTCTTCGTACACATATACTCTAAATATCTTCTCCATCTCTATATAACTCCTGCATTTCAATAAAAATATTTGCATTTTAATAGAGTTTTTAAAATATAAATAGTTGTAAGAATAGTTTAATCAGCTTTTTGGATTTACCGGTATCAGTTTGAACAATTAAATTGGGGAGCCAAAAATATTACAAATAAAAAAACCAAATTTTTTTGACCAAATAAAGATCATAAATAAAAAAAAACCAGTTCTTACAGAAGGTCGCGTGTGTAGCGTCGTAGCGAGAAACAGAAGGTTGCGCGAACTAACTGATGTCGTATTGACGTATGAATTATGATTTGGGCTGGATTTGTGGAACCGATTTGAGTTTTTGGTCTAGATTATGAGAGGTCAATACACTATAACTAATATGAAATACATCTAGTGCGTCTAAATCAATACTTATGAGCAAAAAATGGGTGAGGGCATGGCCCCCTCTGGCCGCTTAAATGTTCCGCCTCTGCCGGTATATGCATGGCCTGAACCATAGTGGGGTTTAGGAAATCTTTCAATAGAAGTATAAAAAATAGTCGTTTTCTTGTACTGTGACCCATTTAAAATGATGTTGGTATAATAGTATAAAGAAAATTTTAATTGCGACTAGAGGTGCAAACCTAAGAAGTCAAGGGTACAAGACGCACTAAAGGCTCAAAGTAAACACAATAACAAAAGTTTAAATCATCTAACTAATAAAATACTAAACTAATTCTACTCATATATAATAATAAAAAAACCTAACATATTAAGCTCGAACTTTAGACGTTATTTCTTTAACTTAAATGACTGGGGCCTCAGGTCGTTACGTTTCCGTCCCTAGATATTACGCTGAATCGAAAATTTTTTGTTTCACCTTGATATGCATATATTATATATATTACTAAATATGCAAAAAGGAGCAGCTTATAACTACATTAAAAAATGAAAAAAATAAATATATAAATAGATAAAAGGAATGATGTTAGCTAGCTAGTGTAAACTGCCACTTCCATAGGCGTCTATTAGAAGTTAGACTTTAATTTCCTATTTCATGATTATAAAACAGTGACATTGCCTTTTTGGATGGATGGAATGTTGTAGTTATCATTCGTGTAGTCACTTAGAAGGAAGGAAACTATTTTCCAAAAGGCAATACAACCGGTCCCCCTCATCCCCACCACACACACATATGTTTATATATATAGAGTAACGTGATTGGAGAACCATAAAAAAATACGAAACCAAACAACCATGTATTTCACATGTGAAAAACTCATAAAAAACCAATTTTCATATATAAAAAACTTATTTTTACATAATTTTTCGTAGTTTTTGCATATAAATACATGAACAATGCGTCCAAAAAAATAGTTCCTACAAATAAAAAACTTTTTTTTTATATTTTTATTAGAACAACTTCTAAATATGTTTATATGCAAACCTATGGAAAAAATTGCGTAAAAATAAGTTTTTTACATATTAAAATGAGTTTTTCACATGTGAACCCATGATTTTCTATTTTTTTATGGTTCCCCAAATAAACCTTCATAAAATTACATATTTTTTGTAAACTATATACAATGTTTTTAGTTTTTTATAACTTATATATATATATATATGTATGTGTGTGTGTCTATATATATATATATATATATATAGAGGAAGGTTATTCTACAAAGTGTAAAAAGTGATAATTGTTACATATACGTAACACTATGTTTGATAGTGGTTATCATGGTTATCACATGAATATTGGTTAGCATTTATATATATACATATATATATATATATATATATATATATATATATATATAGAATGAAACCCTAAGTTACATATATAAAATGTAAAAACGTAGGCAAATGTTTTTTTTTTGTTTTTTGTGATAGCTTATATATTTAATTTCATTACTTTTGGTAAAAATAAAAAATAAAAAAAGCGCCAAGTGTGTTTTTTTTAATTTTTACCAAAATTTTACGTATGTAAAATTTCGTGTTACGTATGTAACATGATAACGTCTGCACCAAAAACGAGGGTTTTTTTATTTTTTTTTAATTAAAAAAAAACTGCTCGACGTTTTTATTTAATTTATATTTTTGTATATAACGAAATTATGTATAAAACTGACCCTAAAAAAGTTACATATGAGTTTTCACGGTTTTTTCCGCTCAAGTGAGTTTCATTTTATACTAATATAATAAATCAAATATTTTATTTATGAAAAATATAGTTATAATATATTTTATTTATGAAATAAATCATAACTAATATATTTTAAAAATTTTCGCGGGATGGTATACCTGAAACCCGACGGGTATAGGACTGGGTATGAGATTTATTTTAAAAATTTTCGCGGGCATGGGACGGGTATGAGATTAGGTGATACCATATACCCGAAAATTATTTATTTTAACTTTTATTTTCTTTAACTCATTCATATTAATGTTTCATTTTAGTAGGTTTATTATGTGAAAACATAAGTTTTCTTTTAAAATATGTATTGATAAATACAAAAAATAGAGTTATAGAAAAGTACACGACACATACCCGACAGGCATTGGTCGATACCCGCAAGTATACCTGATACTAACTGTTATGCCCGATACCCGTGGGTATACCCGATACCCGACACAAACCCGGCGGATAATGAGCCGGATATGGGACACGATTTTACAACCGGGTATGGGTATGAGATTACCAATACCCGGCCCAAACCCGACCCATTGCCATCCCTATATTTCATCTATATTTAATAAATTATGTAAAATTTTCTCCCAAAACATTTATAGCAAAATAACCATGATGATTTTTACTTTTTATCTAACTTACTAATAAAATAATTAATAAAAAACTTTATTTTCATCATTTTCACCCTCCATAACTATAGAACAAAATGTAAAGAACATAAATGAAAATAGCATTAACATTTTATTCCAAAATGTGGCGAGAAATCGGCTAAAAAATTAAATGAAAAAAGGGCTAAGATGTGATTCATTGAACAATTAATACAACAATTTACAACGATAATTTATATTACCATTGAATTTATCATTTTCTAGGAGTCCTTAAACTGTTAATATGACAGTAGTCAATTTACGATACTATATAATATTACCATTAAATTTATTATTTTCTAAAAGTCAGTAAAATTATTTAAAAGAATAAAAAAAGGAATTTCATCACTTATTCTTTTATAATTTCAAAATAAAAAATAACATAGTTTAAAGAAAAGCTCAATGTTTTCCCGCAATTTAACAGTGGCCAAAAATGCAAACTATTAGAGGAAACTTACTGATAAAACTCGCTGGGATTATGATAGATATCACTGGCCAAAACGTCACCGTTTCGCAAAAGTTGAGATAGGTTACGAACAGTGGCCGCTCCCTGAATCGCACCTCTTGCTCTAGCAAGTTCCAACTCCGGCGGCCGTCGTCCGCTCTGCAATATTTCAGAAGTTGCATTCCGGCAACAGATCAGAATATTATTATTATTATTAAAACTAAATATAATCAAAATTAATGCAAATCAAAATCATTAAAACTTGAATTGATCGAGAATCAACAGCTTTGATTTCAAAAATCCTCAACAAATAAAACCATAAACACACACACACACACATGCTGTATGAGTTGAATCAATCGGTTTACAGTCCACGCCAATCGCATATGCAAACACGCAATCTAAATAATTTATGGCGATTAACACACACACACACTTACCTGAAATACACACAGAGAAATAGATATTTATCGTAAATCGTAACGGATTTTGATATCGTAAGGGGAAAGCTTTCGCAAATAAACGTAACGCAAGCACGAACACATATGAAATTCATATACATACATGCAGATTCAGATATATATACATCAATTAAAAAGTTGAATCTCTGAGAATTAGCATTCTGATAAATCGTAACGTGATTGAAATTAACGAAAACGTAGGTGCTCACAATAAAAGTTGGATTCCGAGGCAGGGATGATCGGAAATGATTCGACGAACTTGAATGTTGACGATTCAAGTTCAACTTAGTTTGTAATTGAACAATCGGAATCAAGAACTCCGATTTGGAGTTAGCGTGGCTGAAGGAGTGAGAGAAGTCACCGCCGGAGGAGAGGATCAAAACTACGACGACGAACGTCACGGCTGTCGCCACGTAAGCAAGGACGCTACCGTATGTCCTGATGTTCATGGTAAGGCCGTGTGAGACGCTTCAAGGACTTGGACGCTATTCTCGCTCTCCGTGTTTCTTAATCAATCAAAATCAACTAGCCCCTGTTATATATAATGCGTAGCTAATCAATTTTTTCTTTCTTCCCCCTCTCTAACGGCGAGCTAGTCAAATACAATATCCAAAACGTACGAGTCACCCTTAAAATTAATACGGTGATAAAATCCTAGATAATAGAAAATTTAATATCAACTTCAAATAATTTATTAAAAATATATGGTAATTAAAGTTACTCTAATTTTTTAAACTCAAATAATTTATTAAAAATATAAAGGTTTATTTCTCGTCTTCAATTCATCTATATCAAACATGCATGGTTAATAAAGGTGTTTAACTTAATTTGTTTTTATTGTGTTGCCGTATGGGCTTTTTGGGTTGTTGATTCGGGTCAGCTGGAACCCGTTTATCTTTAAGATTATCGCAGGTCACAATTGGAATTGGATGATCCATTTATCTCATGGAGCTTATAAATGGAATAGAGAGAATGGTCTTCTTCACTCTCGATCATTCTCTCATACGATTGTTCGTCTCTCTGTGTGTGTGCGTTTCTAGGGTTTCTAGTGAGCGATTGTTTTGAATGTTCGTTATCTTTTAGATTTCTTGAGAGTGTTTGTATCAGATCATCACAATAATGGTCTGAATAATGGTCTAGAGAGTTTTTTGTATGTTTATTTGTATTGAAGATTGCTTGGGTTCTTATTTTATTCTGTATCAGAGCTAAATTTGTGACATGGTATCATAGCCATAAAGGCTTTGATCGATTGTTTTGGTATGATTCTGGTTATTCCGTTGCTACTGGTGTCTTCGAAGATTTCTAGGGTTTTAGATTTGAAACCCTATCTGTAAGGCCCTAAACCTAGGAGGCCTCACGCGTTGCATTTACACAATAACAAACAGTTCTTAAACTTCAAACATTAATAAGCAGCGGAAGTAAGCTTCATTACATTGTCTTAAAACCACATCCAATTAAAACATTGTTTAATACATTCATCATTCATAAATCATTCACAACGGGATGCTAGATCTCTCATGCTGGGTAACTCTTCGGAAAAGCCAAGCAGCATCCATCTCATCATTAACCTGACATGTATACTAAAAGTCAGCTAACGCTTGTGAGTTCAAGTCTTTCATTCAATGTAGGAAATGTTTTTTTCGTTTTTCGTTCATTCATTAGGGTTTAAACATTCTTTAGAATACAGGGTTATCATTTACATTCAACATGTAACCATTCATTCATCGTTAAAAGACATAATTTAACGGAATATTCATTCGACATTTAACATTCTATTAAGTCATACATTTAGTTGTCTAAATCTGTGTTATCGTTCCTTCCGTTCGTTTCATTTCGTTTCTAATTCTTTCACCGCCTTTACGACGCGTAGGTCCATAAGGTAATATCACCGCCCTTACGACTCATAGGTCCATAAGGTAATATCACCGCCCTTACGAATCATAGGTCCATAAGGTAATATCACCGCCCTTACGACTCATGCGTCCATAAGAAAATGTAGAAGCATGTTTTTGTAACTATAGATAAAATTCTATGTATCAGTGTACGTGGCTAGTACGCTGGAGGGTGTTGCTGAATACTTAGCCTACACACCAGTTTGGTCCTGCGTACTTAGTAAGTACGCAAGGCTTTTGCCTTGCGTGCTTGTCAAGTATACATGACCAAACCCTGCGTACTTAGACAAGTACGCAGGTAGTGTTCCTTCCCCTATAAATATGAGATGATGGCCTCATTTGTAGGTGGAACCTCTGGAACAAGGTTGAGAGGTGTCCGGGTCGGGACGAGCTCTCCCGACCCCTGGACCGTGAGCTTAGATGAGAGATGTGTGCTCCTTCGGTATGTAGTATGTAATACGGGATGACTTCTATGTTATGGATTACGTATCGTTTCATTATATTTTGTTTATGTTCTTGTTTCTCTGTGTTCTTCTTGGTTCCCACACAAATCAGAGAACAGATCCGTGTATTTCCGCTGCGCGACGAGGGTTGTTGCCGTATGGGCTTTTTGGGTTGTTCATTCGGGTCAGCTGGAACCCGTTTATCTCTAAGATTATCGCAGGTCACAATTGGAATTGGATGATCCATTTATCTCATGGAGCTTATAAATTGAAGAGAGAGAATGGTCTTCTTCACTCTCGATCATTCTCTCATACGATTGTTCGTCTCTCTGTGTGTGTGCGTTTCTAGGGTTTCTAGTGAGCGATTGTTTTGAATGTTCGTTATCTTTTAGATTTCTTGAGAGTGTTTGTATCAGATCATCACAATAATGGTCTGAATAATGGTCTAGAGAGTTTTTTGTATGTTTATTTGTATTGAAGATTGCTTGGGTTCTTATTTTATTCTGTATCAGAGCTAAATTTGTGACATGGTATCATAGCCATAAAGGCTTTGATCGATTGTTTTGGTATGATTCTGGTTATTCCGTTGCTACTGGTGTCTTCGAAGATTTCTAGGGTTTTAGATTTGAAACCCTATCTGTAAGGCCCTAAACCTAGGAGGCCTCACGCGTTGCATTTACACAATAACAAACAGTTCTTAAACTTCAAACATTAATAAGCAGCGGAAGTAAGCTTCATTACATTGTCTTAAAACCACATCCAATTAAAACATTGTTTAATACATTCATCATTCATAAATCATTCACAACGGGATGCTAGATCTCTCATGCTGGGTAACTCTTCGGAAAAGCCAAGCAGCATCCATCTCATCATTAACCTGACATGTATACTAAAAGTCAGCTAACGCTTGTGAGTTCAAGTCTTTCATTCAATGTAGGAAATGTTTTTTTCGTTTTTCGTTCATTCATTAGGGTTTAAACATTCTTTAGAATACAGGGTTATCATTTACATTCAACATGTAACCATTCATTCATCGTTAAAAGACATAATTTAACGGAATATTCATTCGACATTTAACATTCTATTAAGTCATACATTTAGTTGTCTAAATCTGTGTTATCGTTCCTTCCGTTCGTTTCATTTCGTTTCTAATTCTTTCACCGCCTTTACGACGCGTAGGTCCATAAGGTAATATCACCGCCCTTACGACTCATAGGTCCATAAGGTAATATCACCGCCCTTACGAATCATAGGTCCATAAGGTAATATCACCGCCCTTACGACTCATGCGTCCATAAGAAAATGTAGAAGCATGTTTTTGTAACTATAGATAAAATTCTATGTATCAGTGTACGTGGCTAGTACGCTGGAGGGTGTTGCTGAATACTTAGCCTACACACCAGTTTGGTCCTGCGTACTTAGTAAGTACGCAAGGCTTTTGCCTTGCGTGCTTGTCAAGTATACATGACCAAACCCTGCGTACTTAGACAAGTACGCAGGTAGTGTTCCTTCCCCTATAAATATGAGATGATGGCCTCATTTGTAGGTGGAACCTCTGGAACAAGGTTGAGAGGTGTCCGGGTCGGGACGAGCTCTCCCGACCCCTGGACCGTGAGCTTAGATGAGAGATGTGTGCTCCTTCGGTATGTAGTATGTAATACGGGATGACTTCTATGTTATGGATTACGTATCGTTTCATTATATTTTGTTTATGTTCTTGTTTCTCTGTGTTCTTCTTGGTTCCCACACAAATCAGAGAACAGATCCGTGTATTTCCGCTGCGCGACGAGGGTTGTTGCCGTATGGGCTTTTTGGGTTGTTCATTCGGGTCAGCTGGAACCCGTTTATCTCTAAGATTATCGCAGGTCACAATTGGAATTGGATGATCCATTTATCTCATGGAGCTTATAAATTGAAGAGAGAGAATGGTCTTCTTCACTCTCGATCATTCTCTCATACGATTGTTCGTCTCTCTGTGTGTGTGCGTTTCTAGGGTTTCTAGTGAGCGATTGTTTTGAATGTTCGTTATCTTTTAGATTTCTTGAGAGTGTTTGTATCAGATCATCACAATAATGGTCTGAATAATGGTCTAGAGAGTTTTTTGTATGTTTATTTGTATTGAAGATTGCTTGGGTTCTTATTTTATTCTGTATCAGAGCTAAATTTGTGACATGGTATCATAGCCATAAAGGCTTTGATCGATTGTTTTGGTATGATTCTGGTTATTCCGTTGCTACTGGTGTCTTCGAAGATTTCTAGGGTTTTAGATTTGAAACCCTATCTGTAAGGCCCTAAACCTAGGAGGCCTCACGCGTTGCATTTACACAATAACAAACAGTTCTTAAACTTCAAACATTAATAAGCAGCGGAAGTAAGCTTCATTACATTGTCTTAAAACCACATCCAATTAAAACATTGTTTAATACATTCATCATTCATAAATCATTCACAACGGGATGCTAGATCTCTCATGCTGGGTAACTCTTCGGAAAAGCCAAGCAGCATCCATCTCATCATTAACCTGACATGTATACTAAAAGTCAGCTAACGCTTGTGAGTTCAAGTCTTTCATTCAATGTAGGAAATGTTTTTTTCGTTTTTCGTTCATTCATTAGGGTTTAAACATTCTTTAGAATACAGGGTTATCATTTACATTCAACATGTAACCATTCATTCATCGTTAAAAGACATAATTTAACGGAATATTCATTCGACATTTAACATTCTATTAAGTCATACATTTAGTTGTCTAAATCTGTGTTATCGTTCCTTCCGTTCGTTTCATTTCGTTTCTAATTCTTTCACCGCCTTTACGACGCGTAGGTCCATAAGGTAATATCACCGCCCTTACGACTCATAGGTCCATAAGGTAATATCACCGCCCTTACGAATCATAGGTCCATAAGGTAATATCACCGCCCTTACGACTCATGCGTCCATAAGAAAATGTAGAAGCATGTTTTTGTAACTATAGATAAAATTCTATGTATCAGTGTACGTGGCTAGTACGCTGGAGGGTGTTGCTGAATACTTAGCCTACACACCAGTTTGGTCTTGCGTACTTAGTAAGTACGCAAGGCTTTTGCCTTGCGTGCTTGTCAAGTATACATGACCAAACCCTGCGTACTTAGACAAGTACGCAGGTAGTGTTCCTTCCCCTATAAATATGAGATGATGGCCTCATTTGTAGGTGGAACCTCTGGAACAAGGTTGAGAGGTGTCCGGGTCGGGACGAGCTCTCCCGACCCCTGGACCGTGAGCTTAGATGAGAGATGTGTGCTCCTTCGGTATGTAGTATGTAATACGGGATGACTTCTATGTTATGGATTACGTATCGTTTCATTATATTTTGTTTATGTTCTTGTTTCTCTGTGTTCTTCTTGGTTCCCACACAAATCAGAGAACAGATCCGTGTATTTCCGCTGCGCGACGAGGGTTGTTGCCGTATGGGCTTTTTGGGTTGTTCATTCGGGTCAGCTGGAACCCGTTTATCTCTAAGATTATCGCAGGTCACAATTGGAATTGGATGATCCATTTATCTCATGGAGCTTATAAATTGAAGAGAGAGAATGGTCTTCTTCACTCTCGATCATTCTCTCATACGATTGTTCGTCTCTCTGTGTGTGTGCGTTTCTAGGGTTTCTAGTGAGCGATTGTTTTGAATGTTCGTTATCTTTTAGATTTCTTGAGAGTGTTTGTATCAGATCATCACAATAATGGTCTGAATAATGGTCTAGAGAGTTTTTTGTATGTTTATTTGTATTGAAGATTGCTTGGGTTCTTATTTTATTCTGTATCAGAGCTAAATTTGTGACATGGTATCATAGCCATAAAGGCTTTGATCGATTGTTTTGGTATGATTCTGGTTATTCCGTTGCTACTGGTGTCTTCGAAGATTTCTAGGGTTTTAGATTTGAAACCCTATCTGTAAGGCCCTAAACCTAGGAGGCCTCACGCGTTGCATTTACACAATAACAAACAGTTCTTAAACTTCAAACATTAATAAGCAGCGGAAGTAAGCTTCATTACATTGTCTTAAAACCACATCCAATTAAAACATTGTTTAATACATTCATCATTCATAAATCATTCACAACGGGATGCTAGATCTCTCATGCTGGGTAACTCTTCGGAAAAGCCAAGCAGCATCCATCTCATCATTAACCTGACATGTATACTAAAAGTCAGCTAACGCTTGTGAGTTCAAGTCTTTCATTCAATGTAGGAAATGTTTTTTTCGTTTTTCGTTCATTCATTAGGGTTTAAACATTCTTTAGAATACAGGGTTATCATTTACATTCAACATGTAACCATTCATTCATCGTTAAAAGACATAATTTAACGGAATATTCATTCGACATTTAACATTCTATTAAGTCATACATTTAGTTGTCTAAATCTGTGTTATCGTTCCTTCCGTTCGTTTCATTTCGTTTCTAATTCTTTCACCGCCTTTACGACGCGTAGGTCCATAAGGTAATATCACCGCCCTTACGACTCATAGGTCCATAAGGTAATATCACCGCCCTTACGAATCATAGGTCCATAAGGTAATATCACCGCCCTTACGACTCATGCGTCCATAAGAAAATGTAGAAGCATGTTTTTGTAACTATAGATAAAATTCTATGTATCAGTGTACGTGGCTAGTACGCTGGAGGGTGTTGCTGAATACTTAGCCTACACACCAGTTTGGTCCTGCGTACTTAGTAAGTACGCAAGGCTTTTGCCTTGCATGCTTGTCAAGTATACATGACCAAACCCTGCGTACTTAGACAAGTACGCAGGTAGTGTTCCTTCCCCTATAAATATGAGATGATGGCCTCATTTGTAGGTGGAACCTCTGGAACAAGGTTGAGAGGTGTCCGGGTCGGGACGAGCTCTCCCGACCCCTGGACCGTGAGCTTAGATGAGAGATGTGTGCTCCTTCGGTATGTAGTATGTAATACGGGATGACTTCTATGTTATGGATTACGTATCGTTTCATTATATTTTGTTTATGTTCTTGTTTCTCTGTGTTCTTCTTGGTTCCCACACAAATCAGAGAACAGATCCGTGTATTTCCGCTGCGCGACGAGGGTTGTTGCCGTATGGGCTTTTTGGGTTGTTCATTCGGGTCAGCTGGAACCCGTTTATCTCTAAGATTATCGCAGGTCACAATTGGAATTGGATGATCCATTTATCTCATGGAGCTTATAAATTGAAGAGAGAGAATGGTCTTCTTCACTCTCGATCATTCTCTCATACGATTGTTCGTCTCTCTGTGTGTGTGCGTTTCTAGGGTTTCTAGTGAGCGATTGTTTTGAATGTTCGTTATCTTTTAGATTTCTTGAGAGTGTTTGTATCAGATCATCACAATAATGGTCTGAATAATGGTCTAGAGAGTTTTTTGTATGTTTATTTGTATTGAAGATTGCTTGGGTTCTTATTTTATTCTGTATCAGAGCTAAATTTGTGACATGGTATCATAGCCATAAAGGCTTTGATCGATTGTTTTGGTATGATTCTGGTTATTCCGTTGCTACTGGTGTCTTCGAAGATTTCTAGGGTTTTAGATTTGAAACCCTATCTGTAAGGCCCTAAACCTAGGAGGCCTCACGCGTTGCATTTACACAATAACAAACAGTTCTTAAACTTCAAACATTAATAAGCAGCGGAAGTAAGCTTCATTACATTGTCTTAAAACCACATCCAATTAAAACATTGTTTAATACATTCATCATTCATAAATCATTCACAACGGGATGCTAGATCTCTCATGCTGGGTAACTCTTCGGAAAAGCCAAGCAGCATCCATCTCATCATTAACCTGACATGTATACTAAAAGTCAGCTAACGCTTGTGAGTTCAAGTCTTTCATTCAATGTAGGAAATGTTTTTTTCGTTTTTCGTTCATTCATTAGGGTTTAAACATTCTTTAGAATACAGGGTTATCATTTACATTCAACATGTAACCATTCATTCATCGTTAAAAGACATAATTTAACGGAATATTCATTCGACATTTAACATTCTATTAAGTCATACATTTAGTTGTCTAAATCTGTGTTATCGTTCCTTCCGTTCGTTTCATTTCGTTTCTAATTCTTTCACCGCCTTTACGACGCGTAGGTCCATAAGGTAATATCACCGCCCTTACGACTCATAGGTCCATAAGGTAATATCACCGCCCTTACGAATCATAGGTCCATAAGGTAATATCACCGCCCTTACGACTCATGCGTCCATAAGAAAATGTAGAAGCATGTTTTTGTAACTATAGATAAAATTCTATGTATCAGTGTACGTGGCTAGTACGCTGGAGGGTGTTGCTGAATACTTAGCCTACACACCAGTTTGGTCCTGCGTACTTAGTAAGTACGCAAGGCTTTTGCCTTGCGTGCTTGTCAAGTATACATGACCAAACCCTGCGTACTTAGACAAGTACGCAGGTAGTGTTCCTTCCCCTATAAATATGAGATGATGGCCTCATTTGTAGGTGGAACCTCTGGAACAAGGTTGAGAGGTGTCCGGGTCGGGACGAGCTCTCCCGACCCCTGGACCGTGAGCTTAGATGAGAGATGTGTGCTCCTTCGGTATGTAGTATGTAATACGGGATGACTTCTATGTTATGGATTACGTATCGTTTCATTATATTTTGTTTATGTTCTTGTTTCTCTGTGTTCTTCTTGGTTCCCACACAAATCAGAGAACAGATCCGTGTATTTCCGCTGCGCGACGAGGGTTGTTGCCGTATGGGCTTTTTGGGTTGTTCATTCGGGTCAGCTGGAACCCGTTTATCTCTAAGATTATCGCAGGTCACAATTGGAATTGGATGATCCATTTATCTCATGGAGCTTATAAATTGAAGAGAGAGAATGGTCTTCTTCACTCTCGATCATTCTCTCATACGATTGTTCGTCTCTCTGTGTGTGTGCGTTTCTAGGGTTTCTAGTGAGCGATTGTTTTGAATGTTCGTTATCTTTTAGATTTCTTGAGAGTGTTTGTATCAGATCATCACAATAATGGTCTGAATAATGGTCTAGAGAGTTTTTTGTATGTTTATTTGTATTGAAGATTGCTTGGGTTCTTATTTTATTCTGTATCAGAGCTAAATTTGTGACATGGTATCATAGCCATAAAGGCTTTGATCGATTGTTTTGGTATGATTCTGGTTATTCCGTTGCTACTGGTGTCTTCGAAGATTTCTAGGGTTTTAGATTTGAAACCCTATCTGTAAGGCCCTAAACCTAGGAGGCCTCACGCGTTGCATTTACACAATAACAAACAGTTCTTAAACTTCAAACATTAATAAGCAGCGGAAGTAAGCTTCATTACATTGTCTTAAAACCACATCCAATTAAAACATTGTTTAATACATTCATCATTCATAAATCATTCACAACGGGATGCTAGATCTCTCATGCTGGGTAACTCTTCGGAAAAGCCAAGCAGCATCCATCTCATCATTAACCTGACATGTATACTAAAAGTCAGCTAACGCTTGTGAGTTCAAGTCTTTCATTCAATGTAGGAAATGTTTTTTTCGTTTTTCGTTCATTCATTAGGGTTTAAACATTCTTTAGAATACAGGGTTATCATTTACATTCAACATGTAACCATTCATTCATCGTTAAAAGACATAATTTAACGGAATATTCATTCGACATTTAACATTCTATTAAGTCATACATTTAGTTGTCTAAATCTGTGTTATCGTTCCTTCCGTTCGTTTCATTTCGTTTCTAATTCTTTCACCGCCTTTACGACGCGTAGGTCCATAAGGTAATATCACCGCCCTTACGACTCATAGGTCCATAAGGTAATATCACCGCCCTTACGAATCATAGGTCCATAAGGTAATATCACCGCCCTTACGACTCATGCGTCCATAAGAAAATGTAGAAGCATGTTTTTGTAACTATAGATAAAATTCTATGTATCAGTGTACGTGGCTAGTACGCTGGAGGGTGTTGCTGAATACTTAGCCTACACACCAGTTTGGTCCTGCGTACTTAGTAAGTACGCAAGGCTTTTGCCTTGCGTGCTTGTCAAGTACACATGACCAAACCCTGCGTACTTAGACAAGTACGCAGGTAGTGTTCCTTCCCCTATAAATATAAGATGATGGCCTCATTTGTTGGTGGAACCTCTGGAACAAGGTTAAGAGGTGTCCGGGTCGGGACGAGCTCTCCCGACCCCTGGACCGTGAGCTTAGATGAGAGATGTGTGCTTCTTCGGTATGTAGTATGTAATACGGGATGACTTTTATGTTATGGATTATGTATCGTTTCATTATATTTTGTTTATGTTCTTGTTTCTCTGTGTTCTTCTTGGTTCCCACACAAATCACAGAACAGATCCGTATATTTTCACTGCGCGACGAGGCTCCCGGGACCTACAGAAAATATCCTTTACGGGTCACGTTAACCCCGAGTGACCGTCACCACCACACCTACCAGTTGCACAACAGTTATACCCATTGATAGACCATATAGGCGCTACCACTGTTATACTTATGGCCCAAACGTGCCATAAGGCTCCATAAGGCCTGGGACATACATCCCATACTTCTTTCGTCAATTCATTTGTTTAACAAATTAGACTTGTAATGACTTCTTAAATACCTTTGCCCATTTCATTTCATAAAACGTTTTATTCATTTGTAAACCCTTTCTTTCCTTAAAAACCATTCTTTTATAAACATTATGTTTCACAAACATTCCCTTCATAATTCATTCATTTCTAAAATAATGACTTCTTAAATACCTTTGCCCATTTCATTTCATAAAACGTTTTATTCATTTGTAAACCCTTTCTTTCCTTAAAAACCATTCTTTTATAAACATTATGTTTCACAAACATTCCCTTCATAATTCATTCATTTCTAAAATGATCTTGTTTCAAACATTGTTCCTTTCGTAAATCATTCATTCTTAAACATTTCACTTCATTCATTCGTCGTTTCATAGACATTCGTTAAGTATGCACATAACCCTAGAAACAAGTAAATAGGGATTCTTGACTCACCTGGTCATCGGTATTTATCCTGAATTGGACGTCTGCTTGGTACTAACGTGCTAACCGATCTGCATACAATTCAACATGCAAATTATATCATTTAACTAGTGTTGCCTAACAGTGTCTCTAGGACAAGATCAGTGTCGCAGGCACATGATAAGTGTCACCAAGGTAGTGTCACCAGAACTTTCATTCTGGGCTTAGTGTCGTGATATTTAGTATCGCCCATATAGTGTAGCAAAGTTACTAGTGTTGCCAATATAAGTTTAGTCGAATGAGATTGGCGACACTAGGGGATGACACGTGTCCCAATCATTGAAAACCTTGGGGACGACGCCACTCACAGTCGTCTTCCCCGATTAGTGTCGCCTGAAGAAATAGCGTCGCCACTTGAAGATCGTCATGTTTAAGCCCGTTTTCACCCCAAGTTCGTAACATTTTAGGTCATACCACTCCACTTAAAGAAATAGTGGCTGAACCCAACCGTCAATGCCATCATGTCTTTGGTTTCGTGGAGGGAATGCCTCCTGGTGGTTTAGGTCATACCACTCCTCTTCCTCATTCCAGTTCTCATGTTGAGAACCATGCTCTAGGTGATGGCTGCGTCCCGGTGACTCAGGCCCATCACCCTCATACTCTGACTGGCTTGGAAAGCTGTTATATGGGTGGTATTGGTGATCTTGGAAAATTGTTTGGCGGTTTGGTGGAGGTTGTTGGTATCGTGGTGGTGGTTGATTTTGTGGAGGTTGTTCTTGATTTTGTGGAGGAGGCGGTTGGTTCTGAGGTGGTTGTTGTTGTTGGTTTGGGAATATGAGATTTGGTAATGGTGAAATAGGTGGGTTTGGTCCCTCACCTTGGTTAGGATCTGGGTTTTCAGGTTGGCTCTGTGACATCCTTACTTTCGGACTGTCAAGCTTTTCTAGAATTGTCTGAACTGTTCCTTGAAGCTTTCAGATCTCCAAGTTAAATTCCTGCAATAACAAGATCCAACGGATCAATCGTGGCTTGGCATCCTTCTTTGCCATGAGGTACCTGACTACACTATGATCAGAATAAACAATAACTTTATTGCCCCAGATATATGATCTAAACTTATCCAATGCATATACCACTGCTAGTAGCTCTTTCTCAGTTGTTGTGTAGTTAAGCTAAGCATCTGAAAGAGTCTTACTTGCATAGTATATCACCACGGGTTTCTTATCCGCCCGTTGTCCCAACACTGCCCCCACATCATAATCACTAGCATCACACATAATCTCAAAGAGTAAAGACCAATCCGGTGATTTTAAAATATGGGCCTCCACCAATTTTTGTTTAATTAGCTCAAATGAATCTAAACACGCTTTATCAAAAACAAAAGGAACATCTTTAAGTAATAGATTACACAACGGTTTGGTTATGACACTAAAACCTTTAATGAACCTTCTATAAAACCCGGCATGTCCTAAAAAAAGAACGAGCGCCCTTGACGCTGTTTGGTGGAGGTAAAGTTGAAATTACCCGGATTTTAGCATGGTCGACCTCGGTACCCTTACTAGAAATAACATGACCCAAAACGACACCTTCTTGAACCATGAAGTGGCTTTTCTCCCAACTAAGTACCAGATTAGTTTCAACACATCTTTTTAATACCTTAGTTAATTGATTCAAACATGTTTCAAAAGTTGTGCCAAAGGTTGAAAAATCATCCATGAAGACCTCCATGGACTCCCCGATCATATCTGAAAAGATACTCATCATGCACCGTTGGAAGGTGGCCGGGGCGTTGCACAAACCGAATGGCATTCGCCTAAATGCGAAGGTGCCATACGGACAAGTGAACGTGGTCTTTTGTTGGTCTTCTGGATGTATTGCATTTTGATTATATCCTGAGTACCCATCTAAAAAACAATAAAAATTCTGACCTGCAAGTTTCTCGATGATTTGATCAATAAAAGGGAGAGGGAAGTGGTCTTTTGATGTTGCAGCATTTAACTTTCTGTAATCTATGCAGATTCGCCACCCGGTTACAGGCCGAGTGGCAATCTCTCCCCCACTTTCTCCCTTTATTACATGGATGCTAGCTTTCTTAGGCACTGTTTGAGTTGGACTCACCCAACTGTTGTAAGAGATAGGGTAGATGATACCCGCATCCAACCACTTGAGCACCTCTTTCTTCACCACTTCATGCATGTTGGGGTTCAATCTTCGGTGAGCATCCCGAGTAGGTTTTTTCCCTTCTTCTATGATGATTTTATGTATGACAATTGCTGGTCTGATCCCTTTTAGATCATCTATGGTCCACCCAAGTGCTGCCCTATGGGTAACCAACACCTTCATCAATGCTTGCTCCTGCTCTTCAGTCAAACCTGCAGCAATAATAACTAGTAAGGTGTCATTTTCACCTACATAAGCATATTTCAAATGTTTAGGTAATTCTTTCAGCTTTAAAGTAGGCGGTGATTCCAAGGACGGTTTCAACTGAGTGTCAATGTGGTCTAGCAGGTTCTCTACTTGATGTGTCCAAGTGGGCACTCCTTCTCTAAGGGCACACACCTCCCATTGTACCTCTGCATCCTTCAATTCCTTCTCATGTTCGGCCTCTGTCCTGTCACAAAAAACACACGGCTCCATGGTTTCGCCCTCATTTTCATGCGGGTTACACCTATCCACAATGTCTGCCATAAAGCATTCATCGTTGATTGGAGCGTTAAATATGCGGGAAAAGATATTCAATCTCAACTTTCGATTACCAAATGCCATGTCAACCGTTCCTGTCACACAATTGATTATACACTGAGCTGTTCGCAGAAACGGTCTTCCCAATATCACATTAGGGTGCCTGTCACCAGTAGGAGCTACATAATCAAGCACTAAGAAATCGACAGGATAATAAAAATCTTCCACTTTCATAATTACATCAGTCAATATCCCCCTGGGTAGTTTAAGGGTGAGATATGCCAACACCACGGTGGTGTCGGCCTTTTGTAGAGGACCAAAATCGTATTGGTCATACAAACTTCCCTGGAGGATACTGACACTAGCTCCAAGATCAAGAAGGACCTTATTGATTTTTAACTCACCAATTTGCATTGAAATTAAAGGTGCCCTTGGATCTTGGAGCTTAGGTGGCAATGCACCCGACAAAACGGCACTCACATTATCGGTTAGATCAAGTTTTTTAGGCATTTTCAGGTGCCGTTTCTGGGTGCAAAGATCTTTCAAGTACTTAGAATAAGTAGGTACTTGCCTAATAGCATCTAAAAGAGGGAGATTGATTTTTACTTGTTTAAACATGTCCCACAACTCATCTTGTTGTGGGCCTCTTTTATTTATAACTTTCTTTTGAGATGGTTCAATTAAAGCAGAAGGATAAGGGATGGTATTATTCTCCACCCCTATACATTGAGTGACAGCTGTGTTCGGTTTAGATTTAGCTGGTTCAGAAAAAGTTACTTTTTTAGCCGGCTTAGTAAAAACAGGTTCCGAATCACTTTCACTCTCACCATCTTCTCCCAGATCAACTACCACTCCCTCAACATCCGGTGACGTCGAGGTGACTTTGTTATAAACCTTACCACTTCTGAGAGTACTTACCTGGGAGACATTAGCATTCCTTGGGCCGAAAGAGCTGGCTCCTTGATGTTGCGGATTGAGTTTCGTGTCACTCGGGAGTTGTCCCAGTGGTCTCCCTGCCACTTCAGCTATCTTTTCCGCCAGCTGACCCTGTTGCCTTTCAAATGATTCGTTGGTCTTTACATGGATCTCTCTAACCTGCTCAATTCTTTTCAATGACTCTAGTATAGCTGTGAGCTGATGGTCACCTCCATTTGCAGGTTTGTTCTGCTGGGTTCCCTGTTGCTGATACCGTTGGGGTTGATTTTGTTGGTAGTTTCTTTGTTGACAACCCATCATATAAAGCCTGTATGAGCTCCCACTTCTCTATTCCATGATGTGGGCAGTTTCGAAGCAACTCTTTGAATCTTTTGAATGCTTCATAGAACGGCTCCCCTGATTGTTTCTTGAAATCCCGTATAGCAGCACGAGCCTCATTGGTTTTATAAGGTGGAAAGTACTCATCAAGAAACTGCTGCTGTAGCTCTGCCCAGGTGGCGATGCTTGCAGACGGTAAGTATAAAAACCACTACTTCGCCTGGTCTTTTAGTGAAAACTGAAAGAGCACCAGTTTCACTTCGTTAGCTATAAACCCTTGACCACCTATGGTCCCACAAGTAGCCTCATATTTAGAAAGATGTGTGTAAGGCTCTTCAGTAGCTCTACCAAAGAAGTATGGGAGGATCCCAAGGCATACTGGTCGGATCTCAAATGCGTTCCCCCTACGAACTGGTGGGATAACGGGGGAAGCATTTAAAGCTAGAGCGGGGCGGAAGTGACTCTCCACCCCTTGATCATGCCTGACTGGGTACATGTTCCAAGGCTGTTCCTCTCAATAGTTAAGTCTGTTTACTTGCGGCTGCCCATACCTGTTCTCTCGGTCAAGATTCCCTGGATTTCCCTAACGGTTATTCCTCGATAAGTACCCATATTCTGCCCTCGGTGGTGGCTGAACCCAACTGTCAATGCCATCATGTCTTTGGTTTCGTGGAGGGAATGCCTCCTGGTGGTTTAGGTCATACCACTCCTCTTCCTCATTCCAGTTCTCATGTTGAGAACCATGCCTGGGTGATGGCTGCGTCCCGGTGACTCAGGCCCATTACCCTCATACTCTGACTGGCTTGGAAAGCTGTTATATGGGTGGTATTGGTGATCTTGGAAAATTGTTTGGCGGTTTGGTGGAGGTTGTTGGTATCGTGGTGGTGGTTGATTTTTTGGAGGTTGTTCTTGATTTTGTGGAGGAGGCGGTTGGTTCTGGGTGGTTGTTGTTGTTGGTTTGGGAATAGGAGATTTGGTAATGGTGGAATAGGTGGGTTTTGTCCCCCACCTTGATTAGGATCTGGTTTTTCAGGTTGGTTCTGTGACATCCTTACCTTCGGACTGTCAAGCTTTTCTAGAATTGTTTGAACTGTTCCTTGAAGCTTTCGGTTGGCTCTTGCTGTTTTCTCTATTTCAGAATCAAACAGCAATGGTGATTCCTTGCATGAAAGCCTAGTATGCAAAAAATTGTCCCTACACACGTAAGCACAAAATTAGTAGCACTGAACAAAATAAATCAAAAATAGCACTTTGCGCACAAGTTCCCCGGCAACGGCGCCATTTTGATCGCGGTGTCAAGGCTAATAAAAAACAATAATAAAAACTACTTCTTAGCTACTTAGACTGCAGACAGGGAAGTAGGGTTGTCGAATCCACAGGGAACCAGTGGAGAATGCTATTTAAACAAAATTGATTCAACGACTACTAAAGTTTAAAACTTTATCAACTAAACTAATGTAATTTGTAAAAAACAACGAACTTTAACTTTAGAAAACTATTAGAGAAAAACGACCACTCCGGGTTTCGGATTTAGCAACACAAACACATAATTCCAGTTTCAAATCAGATTAGAGATTACATAAACATAACCTTGTTTAACTATTTAACCCAACCACACAATAATCAATTCAATCACAAAATCAGATTATTCCCGATGCAAGAAAACCAAGAAACGATGATAGATGTGATCAATCGAAAACATGCAACATAAATCAAACACACAATTGAATTCAAAGAACTTAAGAGGTTCACAAAACTTCAATCCAAACTGATAATCTAATAAACTCATATACCTATATGCATAAACCGTTCACCCGGAGGGATCACGAAGAGCTTAGCCGCTCATGATTGTCGAAAACATCAAAGTAATTTACCTAGCACTTACAAGCATTCAAAACTAAGAACAATTGACCAAAAAGCTCTTGAAATCGCCTTAGCACTCCTCTGGGACGACTGGAACAAAGATAATTCGAGAATGGGAGTCCATAGGGTATTTAATTAAAATTAGGTTTTAATTTGCCGTAATCCACATCTTCGCGTGTCGCGAAAATATCTGGCCAGTCCTTCGCGTGGCGCGAAAGCCAAAATAGTTGCGGGCCTTTTTCTTCTTCCTCGCGTGTTGCGAACTTCTTACCCCTGGTCTTCGCGTGTCGCGAAGACCCAACTTTTCAGGAATTTGACTTTTCTTGTTTGACTTTGACTTTACTTGACTTCCCGAGCTTTGTACCTTCGTTATTCTCTTCGTATACTTCCGCTTTTTAGGCACAATTAACCTGCCACACATCAAACTACAAGACATACATAAAACTGACTCGATAAACAAAGTTAAACTACTAAAACTTACGAAAACCGACACTTATACACAGGATATTTGACCATACATCACAGCCTCCGAACCCCGTCGGTGCTTCCAATGTACCTTAAGCAACCGAATCACCTTATTTCACATACGCTTTTCTTTTCTATCCAGAATGGCCACGGGCTCTTCAATATAGTTTAGACGATTATCAACCTCGATGTCCGATAGCGGCATGTGGGCTGTATCGTCAGCCAAACACTTTTGCAAGTGTGACATGTGGAATGTAGGATGAATATCACTTAGCTCATCAGGTAGATTCTGTCTATACGCCACTTCCCCTACCCGTGCCAAAATTTTAAACGGTCCAACGAACCTCGGACTCAACTTTCCTCTTTTACGAAAACGGATTATCCCCTTCTAGGGAGATACTTTAAGCAACACATGATCTCCGACTTGGAATTCGAGGGACCTCCGCCTCCGATCGGCGTAAGATTTCTGCCTATCTTGCACCACTTTCATTCTTTCCTTAATCTGATCAAATTTTTCGGACGTAGCTTTGACAACCTCCAAACTCCCAAATTCCCTTTGATCAATTTCTCCCCAGCATAGCAACGTTTTGCATCGCCTTCCATAGTCCATACAACATCTCAAAGGGCGGCATGCCTATCGTCGAGTGGTAACTGTTGTTGTAGGAGAACTCCGCTAGTGGCAGGTGGCTGTCCCAACTTCCACTGAAGTCGATGATACATGCACGAAGTATGTCCTCCAAAGTCTGAATGGTCGGTTTAGACTGACCATCCGTTTAAAGATCATATGTTGTGCTTATGTTCAGTCTAGTTCCCTACGCGCCGTGAAACTTCTTCCAAAATCGTAAACCCGGTATCCCTGTCTGAGAAAATGGACACCGGTATTCCATGATGAGCCACAACTTCTTTTATGAACTCTTCTACCAACTGTTCAGATGAAAACTTTTCGCGAATCGACAGAAAGTGCGCGTTCTTCATCAGTCGGTCCACGATCACCCAGATGGTGTCAAAACCTTCAGCTGTGCAAGATGCTAGGTATTGAAGTCCATCGTGATGTGTTCCCATTTCCACTTCGGTATCTCCAAAGTTGGATCTTACCGCTGGGCTTTTCGTGCTCAGTCTTAACCTGCAAACAAGTCAGACACTTGCTTATATAGGAGGTTATATCGTTCTTCAGGCCCGACCACCAATAATCCTTCTTCAAGTCTTCATACGTTTTCGTGGTGCCTGGATGTATGGAATAACGAGACTTATGGGCTTCGTCGAGGATCTTAGCCCTAAGCTCGCTTTCCTTGGGTATCCAGATACGGCCAAACCGAGTCCGCACAACGAGGGTGTTAACCTCCGGTGACTCTTATTGACCTAGCATTATCTTTTTCTTTATGTTTTTCCCGGTGTAAGTGCTTCACCTTGTGCCTTCCCAATCTCGGTCATCAGATCAGGTCTCACAACCGATTGGCATGCTTTCACTCTGATAGGAGTTGGTCTTTCCTTAAAACACCCTACTTATTTATTACTTTATCAGAGTTTTATAATGCGGAAAACGGATCCTAGATTTTTCAAAACCTTGCCACTAAAGTGACACAGGTGTATTTCATTATAAATATTGATTTTACATAAGATGTTACATTTACGTCATATTACATAGGGATCTTTCAACTCCGATAGCTCTGTCCTCAGGAAGCTTCATTCCACGTGCTTCTTTCCTACGGTGATTGGAAAACGTTTTGGAATTAGCTTTCGCTAAGTAAGACTGAATCTTTCATTTTATTATGAACCCTTTAGGTTCTTATCATTGTTCAAGTTTCCCAGGCTCTCGGCGCCCCCGTGACCATCTTCAGACGTACCTCCGGTCACGTCATTCGTATATTTTATGGGTGTGCTAACCCCCTCTTAACCATCTTCGGACGTACCTCCGGTCAGAGTTTTCATTTCATTCATGGGTATGCTAACCCCCTCTTGACCGTCTTCGGATGTACCTCCGGTCAGAGTATTAGCAAGGTCATTATACTCGTCAGTATAGACCCCTTGCATTTGTCACGAAGACTCATTTTCCACGAATGCTAATTCATTTCTTAGCCCCGTAGGCTTTAATCTTTAGTTTTCTTCTTCTTTATTTTTATTGAGATCCACCTTATAGGCCGGGTATCTCTTTTCATTTGGGACCTTGAGTATCTTAGACTCACAGCCTCCCAAATGTATCAAGCATTTGTTTTCATTTCACGTATATGCTTGATTTATTTCCCAACCAGTCCTCACCTTAAAACTTCATAACGGTTTCTCCACAAGGCACTAAAAGGGTTTATATATAGGAAGTACCAGCGGCGTATCCACCACCCTTTTAACACTTCATGAGTCCTCCGTTACTCCATTTTAGGGTTTAGACTCGTTCCATCATACTCATTCATATTTGCATGTATCATCATGCATTCATGTATTCAGATTCATCATGCATTCACATATTCATGCATTCAACTTTATCATATATTCATACTCGTTATATATTGTAAACTGGGGTGATTATCCTTCCAGAGCAGTACCTTCAAAAAAGATGTTCCCGGGAAAGAGTGATGGGTCCAGTAGGGATTTATACACCACTCTTTCCTTAGATAGAACATTCTGTTTGTCAGATAACTACATACCGGTCGGAAGTTCTCCCGTTCGTTTACTATATTCTCATTCTTATCTTTCAGTCTATACCCCTAAACATTTATAATGGTTTCACCATGAAGTATCAAAGATATTTATATATAGGAAGTACCAGCGGCGTATCCACCACCCTTTGGATACGTCTTGACTACTCCATTATTCCAGTTTAGTGTTTAGACTGACCCTTCATTACCCCGTACCCTTGTCTTACACATAGCACATAGCACATATCATTTAATCACATAATTTACATAATCATGTCTAGGGTACGGGTCCAGTGTACTTACAATAGTCTCGAATCGTTTCCTACGCTTGTTTTCTCGCTTAAACGCTTCTCAGAATACGAGCCGCATTCGCAACGTACCGCACTCGCACTTTAACGCACCGCACTGGCTTTTCTAATTCTTCCTAGATCGTATGTGTGAAGGATGGTGTTTGTGTGTGTGATGTTTGGGAGTGAATGGCCTCAAAAATCAAGTTATAGGCAAATTTCTGAGCCCGTAACGGACCGTTACTGCCGGTGACGGTCCGTTACCGTTTTGTTGGCCTCCAAGCACTTTCTGACCATATAACGGACCGTCACGGATCATGACGGTCCGTCATGGCCTTAGGTTTGGATGAGTCAGTGATAGGTGGCATAAAACGATGCGTTTTAACGATTTTGCGGCATGACAAACCATCACGGGCGGTGACGGTCCGTTATGGCTTCTGGGGTGTCGTGACGGACCGTTACACCAGGTGACGGTTCGTTATGACTATATATTCAAATTCTACTCGCCGAGGCACCCAAGTTTCATATATTATGGCTTCCGTAACTCATTTTCTAACTCGAGATATGCTTATGTGAATTTTTGGGCTATTTCCGGTCGAACCGCTTTTCTGTTTTCGCGTCTGGTTACGTTCTAGCGTCGCGTTTCTTAGCCGACATGATGTGCACGTGTGATAAGTAAAATTATAATAAATATATTTTTCAGATGGTTTCACGAGATTAGGTTTTAAATTTATAAAATAATAATCACTTTAACTTAAAACACACACAATAGGCAAGTGTACCTATCGCAGCATAATATAGTTTAGGTAAGACCAAGTATCGAACCAATGGACACGGTCAAGTTCCAATACTCAACTTTTGTTATCGTTTAGCCGGATTAATTAGTGAGTGAGTTTTGTGTGCTTATGAAGCAGATAAGTAAATGACAGAAAAGTAAATGAAGGTAAAGTAAATAACAGAAAAGTAAAAATGTGTGTAACAAAAATGTAACGAACAGAATAGTAAATAGCAGAAAAGTAAATATCTCAGAAATGATCAGGTCACGAAAAGTATTGCATTGGGATTTGAATCCGCTTGGTACGTGATAATGTTAAGTTGACTAATCCAGTGATATGACTACTACAAACTTGTGACCTGGGTCACCGCTAGAGCCTCGTCCTCATGACATTTGATTCACGAATTAAAATCTTTAAATTAAAATAGTAAAGCCTCCCGCTAGGGACAACATTTACCCTCAACCTTTTGGTGTTATCTCCGGGTTGGTTTGAGACATCGAACTTAAATGCTTAATATTATTGGTAAATAGGTGATTACACTTTGCTCACCGGGAGGCGGTGTAACAATGGGACTGGGTATAAAGACGTACCGTTCCCAACATGAGTTCACCAATTCTTGGTCGCATAATAAGTTTGTGTAAAGACGTATGACCTTAATAATGCTGACCAAGCCTTGACTTATCAATCTCTACTCGTATAAAGACGTACAAGCTTCAAAGGAAGTTTGATTAAAAAGGTTTTATGGTCTTACACTTTAAAATCAAGAACACTCACAAATATAAAGACGGATTTAGACAATAATAAAAGCCCACGGAATGGTGGTTTTAAGAGTGAATAATTAAAGACATAAACATACCACTAGATTAATATGTCAAATATTAACATGCACCAAACTTCATCTTCACCCTAGCAATACAAAGAGTTTATCCATGAATGGCCATACTAACTAGTGTAACGCTGAGTTTCGTAGGCTCCCCTATTGCGGAACAAGGAGGAAGAGCCCCTCTACTCACTACTACTACTCTAATACTGCTAGAAACGAACTATTCTCTCTATCTTTGGTTGTGTTGTGGTGTATATGGGTGTGTGAAACCAAGAACTCAAGCCCTCTATTTATAGGCCTCAGAATGAGCAATGCACGGGCATGCAAACATCTCGGGAATCAAACAGAATATCAAAACCAAGTTTTTATGTAAAAAGTTTTTTAGCAACTTTGAAGGTTTATAAAATTAATTAAATTCTAGGATTTTAACATGTTAAACATGATCATATTAACTAGTTATTATAAAAAATCGTTGCTTTATATAATAATATTAAGTAGGTGAAAAGATTGCAAAAATACAAACTCTAACAAATTCTTAACAACTTTGCGCACTGATTTTGTTTGACCAGTTTGAAGGTCGAAATCTTGGAGTTAGAAGTATTTCTTTATATGGTTGAAAAGCTAAGACTCTGAACTTGAGTTTGAAAAAAGGAATCATTGAAAAAGGTTTCGTCTTGAGGGAGATATGACCTCCCGAAGTTGAATCAGTGAATCTGTCAAAATCCGAAAATTGTGTTTATGTGATATTTTGAAAGTTTTCTTTGTTTAAACACTTGAATTGGGTTTTGATCTATCAGAGATCTATGATTAAAACATATTTTGGTTATGGAATCATAGATCTAGGGTAGTTTAGAAGAAGAATTGAAAGAACTAAATAAGGAAAGTGAAGAACACAAGAACAAGGATGACTAGAACTTACCTAAAGCGAAACCGAACTTGGATCTTCAAAGGGAATGAGGGGACGATTTCTAGCAGCTCTAGGAGACTAATTTTTGAAATTTTTAAGTGAAGAAAACCAAAAGGAACGGTCCCTATTTATAGTATTGAAATAGGAGGATTTTGTGGAGAAATCTAGTTTGGATAAGCATGAAACAAAATTGTAGTTAATCTAGGATCAAGATTTTCGAATTTATGGAGAGAATAGGGGGAATACAGTTGGGATTAGAGAGAGATAGGGATGCAACGGTTATTATCAAGTTGGTAAAATTTCAAGATAATTACTAGTTGTTTTTTTTTAATCAATAGAGTTAAAGGGATAAGGATAGATTAGATTAAATAATCATATATAATAATATTATTTTCAAAAGTTTTATTAAAAATATAACTAGATAATTAAATCTGTTGGGTTTGTGAAGGCCTTGCGCAACAAGGTAGCCAGCTCTAGGGGTTTTAGGGCTAGTTGTGATTATAGAATGGTTTCCATAATTACGGTTTCTTGTTGCCTAAGTTGTTAACCCTAATTAGTCTCTATATATATACTTGCTTATGTAATTGTAATTCTTTCTAGCGCCTAAATATTAAAGGGAAACCCTAGTTGCAGCCGTGGACGTAGGTCACTTTGGTCGAACCACGTTATTTCCTTGTGTCGTTTATCGCTTTCTACTTATTCTCGTTTGTGTGTGTTAGTGTGTTGTATCCGATGTGCTACCGACTCTGATTCGCAATAAGTGGTATCAGAGCCAGGTTCGTTGTTACACACAATTTTCGCATGGGAAACGATTGGAGGGGGCTGTTAGAATTGCGATTGGTGCTGAATCAATCTGTTGAGTTCTGGTTTGAAGCCGCAAGGAAGGGCTGCTGCTCCGTTTATTTTTTTGTTGTTGTTCGGTCTACTGTTGGGCTGATCGGAGCCTATTTTGGATGCTGATTGCCGCCGCGTTTAGGATTACAAGAACCCTAATTATCGTCGCTAGTGGAGGGAGTAGCAGGGCTGTTCGGGGTGGCCGATTTCTACTGTTTTTTGGGGGTTGCTGCCAGGTTGATCGCTGATTAAGGTTTTAAACCCTTGAGTCGATGGTTAAGTTTTCATAGTCATCTGTTTGTTTGCTATTGGGTTGGTCAAAACTCGGTTCTCTTACCGATATCAGTTTTTTCAGATTAAGTTTCATGTTCAGGTTCGTTTATATGTGTTCTGTTTGCTATTGTGATGGCTGAGGACGGGAAGGTACAGATTGAGAAGTTCGACGGGACGGACATTGCATGGTGGAAGACTCAAATAGTTTCTCTGTTGAGTCAAAGGGACTTGGATGTGGTATTGGAAGAAAAGACTAACAAGATTAACCAGCCTAATTGGGATTCGAAGGACAAGAAGGCCAAGGCGGCTATTACCTTGTCTTTGACGAGGAGTGTCGCGTTCAACATCATGAAGGAAACCACGGCTCGTGGCATGATAGCAGATCTGTCAAACATGTATGAGAAACCATCGGCGGCAAATAAAGTGTTCTTGTTGGGAGAATTTGTCTTGACTATGATGAAGGAAGGAGGCGTTGTGGCGGATCATATCAATAACTTAAATTCGATTCTGTCTAGATTAAGTTCTGTGGGAATCAATTTTGATGATGAGATTCAGGCTCTATCGATGTTGTGTTCACTACAAGATAGTTGGGTAGGAACGGTAACTGCTATTACTAGTTGTGTAGGACCCATTGGTGTAACATCCATTATTTTTCCGATACTAATTTAACTTATCTGTTTACCTATTCATACATTTTAACGATACTCCGTTTGAATCCCGTACTTGCCTCACTCATTGAGTCACATTAACATTTATTTCTATTCAAAATTTAAACCTTGCAATAACATATTGTTTTCCATTATACATATAACTTATGTATGTAAATAAACATATACTTTGTATATATATATATATATATACATGTACTCAATTATAAGTATATATATATATATATATATATATATAAATATATATAATTATATAAACCATTTTAGATAACTAGTAATATTATAAAAATGAAATTTCCATATAAAATAGTTTAAAAATAAAACAAATGATGTTTAGTTTACAAGCTTTTATAAAAACTATTTTTTTTATATAACAAAATTTTAATATAAGTTGTTTTGAACCTTTGGACTTATAAGCTTGAAACCCCCCCCCCCCTCCTCCACGTTTGAAACTAGACATTTTCCCCAAATTTTGACCTAGAGAAGTCAACAAGAACCACATTCTTCAAGACTTGACCTTGAAAAGTCAACCGGATCCAAATTTCTTTACCAAATCATCAAGGTACAATAATTCATACTCTTTGATTGCGGATAACCGTTTTTCGAACCTCCCTAAACACATAAAGTGTACTAATTTGATCCAAGACATGTTAGAATTCGAATTTCAAACTAAGTTTGACAATCCCAAGTCAAAGTGAATAAATTCGTTTCCAAATCCAGAAATTTAGACGCGTTAGAGTCCGTAAATCACGCCCTAATCAATCTCATATGTATTCAGACCCATATCATGACTCAATTCATTCACACTCGTTCAATTTTACGCGTAATTCACTCGACATGCACCGTATTCAAACGACTAATCGAATCATGCTATTAAGATGGAATAGAACGAATTAGATCAACATACACCTTCGCATCACCTCCCATATACTCCCCAAACTCTCAAAATCAACGCATTACATCTCTGGAACCAATTCGAATTCGAAGAAACTCGGACCTTAACTCCCAGTCGTTCTCCTCCGATACGTGGCCATTACAGGTAAGATTTGTTGCATTAAACTCGGAATGGTTATGGGTTTGAAAGCCCTATGGTCCTGAGGTCGATTACTGCTTAAACGAATCGATTTCAGAACTAGGGTTTCGTCTTGTGTAATGTAGGGAAGGAGATGAGTTCAGGGCACCTCGTTAAGTATTAAGCAATCCCTTCCTTGTCAAGGCTTGATGCCCAGATCACTTGGTTAAAACACTTGCCCCTTACACAACAGGTCTCGGGTTCGATTCCTAGAAACCCCATTACTTTTTAAAACCCGTTTTTGAGCATTAAATCCATCTTATAAAAATTATTATATAAACCCTGGAATATTCAAATCAGTTTTATTAAGTTAATTTGTTAAATTTCAAGAGAAACTATATTTTTGGGATTACTAGGATATAAACCTCATAAATCCTAATTTATTTAAAACAAATCCTTTAACAAATTATTTATTTAAAATCCCTAATTTATAAATGGTATTTAGAAAATAAATATGGGTATTTTAGAAAAAAAAATCTTGTTTCTTGTAAAGAATTATACATCCTCTTATAATGTAATTATATTAGATAAAATCATTAAATAAATTTTATACTTTAATTTTGATTTAATCATAAATTAATTAGATCATTATTTTTACACTAAAAATTCATGGAAATCAAACTAAATAAATAAAGGTATTTATTTATCTATTAGTTAATTATTTATTCAACTATTTATTAATCTATTTATTAAATTAGTTAAACGCAAACAAAGGAAAACCATTTATTTATTCTTCCATTTATACAAATTAAAATACAATTTATTTATCAAGGTTTACATAAATATTATTTGAAACTCAAATAATTATTTTCTTACTAAAATGCGGAAAACCACATCAACCTCTTTGCGCATTAGGATTCCCTGTTTCATTTTGTACAATTCATTAATACATATATTCCACAAATCATAGGTTATATTGAGATTTGTCTCTGTTGTGTAACGACATCATATTGTGTGATATTCAAATACTCAATTGCAAGGTGAGTTTTACATAGCTCCTTTTTCACTGTTTTACATTTTGGGGTGAAACATGATCACAACATTACAATGATTTACACAAACTACACAATACAAATCCACTTTACAATTTGTGTGCAATTTGAGCTTTATGTTTGAGTGCTAGGTGTGTTAACTGTTTGTGTGCAATTACATGTACAATCATTAACTATACAGGCCGATGGTTAACAATGATAGATCTATTGAGTCTGACAAACCCACCCAGATTGGCGTGATTTTTACCGACAACACAATTTTGTATGCTAGTTACAAAGGTTTGATTGTACTCTTGGTTACACAATAGTAACTCCCCATAAACGCCTTATTAATCATAACTTGTATGGATTTGTTTACATATAACACTTTGATGCTATTTAGAGTCAAAACCTATGTATGCTCACCAACTTTTTAGTTGACCTCGTCTTCATCATGTTTTTATGTACAAAAGTTTGAGTTGATCAAGTTGCTACACTTAGGTTGTGGACCTAGTTAATTGAAACAAATGATTATGTTTTGTATTTCAAATATTCTTGTATTGTTGTATTTGGAAATTGTGAATGGAAATGTATCGTTTAAATATATTTAAATCTAGTCAACCTTGTGCTCATGAACAGTCTACATGTCCCGCCCCGACGTTTCTGCCGTCAGTTGGGGTGTGACAGATTGGTATCAGAGCCTTGGTTATAGGGAATTAGGTTATTAGACACTCTTGACCTAGACTATAACCTTAGGACACCCATACTATGTCATGTTATTACATGTTACATGATTACTTCTTATGTAAATGGCTTACATGTTATACTAAGTAATGACACTACATGATACAATACATAATGACTTATGTGCCACACTACTTGATAACTCTTGTGCTTACACTCATTACTATCTACATGCTACCTATGCATTCCGTTAAGTGCTATCCTAAGTTTAACACACACACATACACACCAAACTCTTCATACATCTTTGGACTCACATACATAATACCACCACCTCTTGTGAACGAAAATTTAAACTTTTGGGCCTAATGTCCATCAATAATAAACTAAGAAGCCCATCTATCCTCCAAGAAGAAGAAGCCACTAAAATGCATAAAAACCTTACTTTTGGGCCTCAAAGCCCAGTCCACAACAATTCTCATCATGACCATGAGCCCAACAATGGTGTTATTAATACATGATGGCTGGAAGAGTGTGTAGGCCCATGAGGGATTCTGGCTAAGGAAAGACAGGGTACTAAGTGTGTCTTAGTGACCCACCCCTCTTTCCTGGGAATTCTCCTCAGGGATGCATTACTTATAGGTCAAGTGTATTTCTAAAATACTATTGTGAAGACTCGGTGTTATGACTAGTCCAACTCTAAACCTATGAGAGCTCTTATATTTAACACTCAGTATTTCATTATCACTTACAACCTTTTCATTGTTTCTCTACTAGACATGGACTCCTACTCTCCTTCCTCCCCAGTATACCGTCCCGGAGCAGAGTCTGATTGGGAAGAAGACAGCAGGTCACCCGTGTATCGGTCACCACCACCCCCAGCTGCCAGGCCAAGGTTTGATGTAAGGGCAGATTGGGCTAGGAACACCGAACCAAGACTTCGAACACCTAGATCACCCCCATTAAGAGACCCGTATCTGGTTCCCGACCTGTATCATCCTAACCCTTGGGTAAGGCATACCATGGCACCCACTAGTGCTATGGGAATTCCAATCAATGACATTCACCGATATGTGAGGACCGCAGAATTTGAGAGGCAAAGGATGGAGCATGAGGTAATGCATGACTTGCAAGGACAAAGAATGGATAGCCTAGCAAACCAATTAGGGTACCAAAAGGAATTAATCTTCATCCTCGAAAAAGAAATATTGAAGCATCGCACGGAGACAGCTAAAGCTGAAGCCAGATCGGCTACCCGAGTGACCATGGCGGTGCTCGTCTTGGGAATTATTCTCCTCCTAGTGAAAAGCTACAAGAGACGTTAAAAAAAAAGAAAAAAAAATTATTTTCCATTATTTATTGTATTTAAATTTTCAGTTTGAGAACTATTTCCCTATGTTTTGAGTAATGTTTAACATTTCAGCATTTAATCAATTTTATATATTCCAACTCTAAAGTTATTATTCGTTGATTTGACACGTTGAGTGTGAATGACACCCATCATATTTTCATCAAAATTCTCCAAGTATCATTCACCATAATTTAGTACACTACCGGCAATCTCCTTCGTAAACAAATCATCCTATTATTTGATTTAAACAACCTCGTTATTTTGTTCAAACAAAACGTTATCAAACTTTTAGATAGTATCAGAAATATGAATTTTCTATAAACATTTTCATCTTGTGAGAAAACTCAGTGCAACCTGTTTTATAAAAGCATCATTTCAAATTGATAAATAAGTATGATTTTCCTTATTAAAGTAATTATTTCTAAAACCTGGCAAAATTGATGTACAACTACTTGATTAGCCAATAATTTCTTTTAAAAATATTCTTCTTATAATAATTGAAAATTAAAAAAAAAATTCTCATACAAACTGTCTATTTATTTAAATTATGTAACTCAAGGGTTTCACTACTTTATATGTTTACAACCAAGAACAATTTACCACTTTCTATTTTCAAACAAAGATCATTATTTGTAAACACATTTCCCTGAATGTTTTCAGAACTTCCTCGTTATCTTTCACTTACCACTTCAAGAGACGACCCATTTCGCGTAAACGATTAACCCTCCCTACAAACCTCAACGAGATTTAAAGAACTAGAACCTAACTACCACATCCTACACGAACACAAACCAACACGCTGCTCCACAACACCTGATCACATGCAAAACTCGTTAGTATATGTCACACAAAATTCAATAACTTATGTATGCATGTTCACAAGATACACATCACGATCATATAATACATGAAACTAGTTTATTTGCAAATCACAATTTACTAGATTGATCACATAACACATAAAACCAGTTTATTTGCAATATACATGATACATAACAATTGTTTGCTTGGTACAAAATACTAGATTGACTACATTGAACATGAAACTTTATGAGCTACAAAATACATGATGTTAAGTTGTCAACACCATACATGAACTTCATTTCCTACAATACACATGACACTATGTTGTTTATATTACACATGAGAGCTTATTGATTTACAAAATACATGATGTTAAGTCGTTCACGCTACACATGAAACCTATTTGATTACAAACTACGTGACACTAGATCATACATGAGACTTGTGTGTTTACATCATACGCGAAACTAAGTTGCTTGCAATTGTTACAAATGATTGAGCACATTATACACAAAGAATGGTCATACACCTTGTTCACCAAACTTGGAAACCCTAACACATTGAAACTACTCGGGGTTTGACGTATTCTTGTTCAAACACGAGTAAACTAAGAAACTCTAAGTTATACTACCTTATTACTCCTTAGTTGCTAACTGACCTGCCTACCTGATGACATAGTTACTTTTTAACAACTTTTATGTGAAAACAATCGACATGAACGGAGTGAAATTGTGCCCCTCTTGACCCGCACACAACGAAATGATCTATATGGACCATGCGATGATTTGAGTAATTACGGGTGCACACGGAATTATACAAATCAGCGCATGGGAAAACATAGGAAATTTTGTCGTGTGTTATGACCTAAAACCTATCGTGATATATAACAACGAAACTAATGTGATTTGATAAGGGCATGGTGGATACGCCGATGGTACTTCCTATATATAAGTGCTCTACCGTATTATCAGTAGTAGCGTTGTTCGTGTCATGGGTAGTTTTGACCTAGACCAATGTTTGCGAAACCTCTTATCCACTGATCATTCCTGCACATATTGGATTATATCTTAAACAAACCTTAATCATCGATTTCCTATCAAGTCCATTTCAAGTAATACATTTCGTCCTTAGAATTCAAATTATCGCTCAACAGACTTTCTCCTTAAATTCTCTAAAACAAAACCAACTATCATAATTCATGCCTGACTTTGAGAAACATGCCTTAATCTTGTGAATTCCTCAAACCGAAAGTCAAAGCTCGTTGAGGATCCAAACCCATCTCTTTCCTGATTCAGTAACCTTCAATAGCTAAATTTCGGGACGAAATTCCCTTAACATGGGGATATTGTAACATCCATTATTTTTCCGATGCTAATTTAACTTATTTGTTTACCTATTCATCCATTTTAACGATACTCCATTTGAATCCCGTACTTGCCTCACTCATTGAGTCACATTAACTATTATTTCTATTCAAAATTTAAACCTTGCAATAACATATTGTTTTCCATTATACATATAACTTATGTATGTAAATAAACATATACTTTGTATATATATATATATATACATGTACTCAATTATAAGTATATATATATATATATATATATAATTATATAAACCATTTTAGATAACTAGTAATATTATAAAAATGAAATTTCTATATAAAATAGTTTAAAAATAAAACAAATGATGTTTAGTTTACAAGCTTTTATAAAAAACTATTTTTTTTATATAACAAAATTTTAATATAAGTTGTTTTGAATCGTTGTACTTACAAGCTTGAACCCCCCCCCCCCCCACTCCACGTTTGAAATTAGACATTTTCCCCAAATTTTGACCTAGAGAAGTCAACAAGAACCACATTCTTCAAGACTTAACCTTGAAAAGTCAACCGGATCCAAATTTCTTTACCAAATCATCAAGGTACAATAATTCATACTCTTTGATTGCGGATAACCGTTTTTCGAACCTCCCTAAACACGTAAAGTGTACTAATTTGATCCAAGACACGTTAGAATTCGAATTTCAAACTAAGTTTGACAATCCCAAGTCAAACTGAATAAATTTGTTTCCAAATCCAGAAATTTAGACGCGTTAGAGTCCGTAAATCACGCCCTAAACAATCTCATATGTATTCAGACCCATATCTTGACTCAATTCATTCACACTCGTTCAATTTTACGCGTAATTCACTCGACATGCACCGTATTCAAACGACTAATCGAATCATGCTATTAAGATGGAATAGAACGAATTAGATCAACATACACCTTCGCATCACCTCCCATATACTCCCCAAACTCTCAAAATCAACGCATTACATCTCTGGAACCAATTCGAAGAAACTCGGACCTTAACTCCCAGTTGTTCTCCTCCGATACGTGGCCATTACAGGTAAGATTTGTTGCATTAAACTCGGAATGGTTATGGGTTTGAAAGCCCTATGGTCCTGAGGTTGATTACTGCTTAAACGAATCAATTTCAGAACTAGGGTTTCGTCTTGTGTAATGTAGGGAAGGAGATGAGTTCAGGGCACCTCGTTAAGTATTAAGCAATCCCTTCCTTGTCAAGGCTTGATGCCCAGATCACTTGGTTAAAACACTTGCCCCTTACAGAACAGGTCTCGGGTTCGATTCCTAGAAACCCCATTACTTTTTAAAACCCGTTTTTGAGCATTAAATCCATCTTATAAAAATTATTATATAAACCCTGGAATATTCAAATCAGTTTAATTAAGTTAATTTGTTAAATTTCAAGAGAAACTATTTTTTTGGGATTACTAGGATATAAACCTCATAAATCCTAATTTATTTAAAACAAATCCTTTAACGAATTATTTATTTAAAATCCCTAATTTATAAATGGTATTTAGAAAATAAATATGGGTATTTTAGAGAAAAAAAATTCTTGTTTCTTGTAAAGAATTATACATCCTCTTATAATGTAATTATATTAGATAAAATCATTAAATAAATTTTATACTTTAATTTTGATTTAATCATAAATTAATTAGATCATTATTTTTACACTAAAAATTCATGAAAATCAAACTAAATAAATAAAGGTATTTATTTATCTATTAGTTAATTATTTATTCAACTATTTATTAATCTATTTATTAAATTAGTTAAACGCAAACATAGGAAAACCATTTATTTATTCTTCCATTTATACAAATTAAAATACAATTTGTTTATCAAGGTTTACGTAAATATTATTTGAAACTCAAATAATTATTTTCTTACTAAAATGCGAAAAACCACATCAACCTCTTTGCGCATTAGGATTCCCTGTTTCATTTTGTACAATTCATTAATACATATATTCCACAAATCATAGGTTATATTGAGATTTGTCTCTGTTGTGCAACGACATCATATTGTGTGATATTCAACTACTCAATTGCAAGGTGTGTTTTACTTAGCCCTTTTTTCACTGTTTTACATTTTGGGGTGAAACATGATCACAACATTACAATAATTTACACAAACTACACAATACAAATCCACTTTATAATTTGTGTGCAATTTGAGCTTTATGTTTGAGTGCTAGGTGTGTTAACTGTTTGTGTGCAATTACATGTACAATCATTAACTATACAGGCCGACGGTTAACAATGATAGATCTATTGAGTCTGATAAACCCACCCAGATTGGGGTGATTGTTACCGACAACACAATTTTGCATGTTAGTTACAAAGGTTTGATTGTACTCTTGGTTACACAATAGTAACTCCCCATAAACGCCTTATTAATCATAAATTGTATGGATTTGTTTACACATAACACTTTGATGCTATTTAGAGTTAAAACCTATGTATGCTCACCAACTTTTTAGTTGACCTTGTCTTCATCATGTTTCAGGTACAAAAGTTTGAGTTGATCAAGTTGCTACACTTAGGTTGTGGACCTAGTTAATTGAAACAAATGATTATGTTTTGTATTTCAAATATTCTTGTATTGTTGTATTTGGAAATTGTGAATGGAAATGTATCGTTTTAATATATTGAAATCTAGTCAACCTTGTGCTCATGAACAGTCTACATGTCCCGCCCTGACGTTTTCGCTGTCGGTTGGGGTGTGACAATTGGGTTTACATTTGCAGGGATGAGGGATTTGATTCTTAGTGAAGACGTAAGACGCACAA